>CM060624.1:35597701-35677701 GCA_030578275.1 Meda fulgida
TCAAACTGCAAAATATTATGAATATCTGCGTCCTCTGCTAATGTCTTTTATCTCGCTGGTTTTGTATGGTTTCTTCAGCTCAGGAGGGCCTGAAGTCGTGCAGTGTCTGATGATGTGTCTGCAGGAGTGGGCGTGGCACGTCATGTGATACACTGGAGCTGCAGCGACACACGCTAATGTTCAACATCATGTTTATCACTTATCAAATGTTTTTCTACTGTGGGTCACGGCTGAATGTGATGTCATTTATCTGTATTTAACAGTCTTTGCTCTGCTGTATTTAAACTGATAGTGTCCCTAATGCTTTGAATAAATCTCAACAAGTCCCAAACACTCTTTTAGTATTTCGTTAGCTATCAAAGATATCATCATTAATTAGCATATTTGTTTTGTGTTTTGTCTTGACAACTTGATTGTTTTTGTCTTGTTTGTCTTGTCTTTTTTTGTTTTGCATCATCTGTTTTTTTGTATTGCTGTTTTGTCTTGTTTTGTTTGGTCTTTTTGTATTCATTTAGTTTAGTTTGTCTTGTCTTTTTTGTTTTGTTTTGCTTTTTTGGTCTTGTTTTTGGATTTTGTCTTTAGTTTTGTTTTATTTGTCTTGTTTTTCTTCCCGTTTTGTTTTGCTTTTCTTGTTTTGACTTGTTTTTGTTTTGTTTGTCTTATCTTTTTTGTTTGTTTTTGTCAATTTTGATTTGTCTTGATTTTGTGTTTGTCTTTTCTTTTTTGTTTTTTCTTGTTTTGTTTTTTGTTTTTATGTCTTGTTGTTCTTGTTTTGTTTTGTACTTGTTTTTTGAATCTGAGAACACATCTTCTATACAGCACTGTAAAGTGTTTAAAACAGTGTGTGCTGCTGCTCTTACCCTATGGACCCCTGAGTCTATCTGTCCTGATATAGTTCGTGTCATAAAGCAGACAGGACAGTCCATGCTAATAAGACACACACACACACACCTGTTTTTGCTGCTCTTACAGAGACGTTCTGCGCTGGTCAGTCTTTTCTCTCACAGGTTTCCAGCACACACACACACACACACACACACTCCTGCTGCCAATATGACAGGTGAGGACGTTAAACTCAGAAATGATCGGTAACTTGATGCTGATAATTTGATGTATGTGAACTAAAATGTGGTTCGTCTCACGGACGAAAAGATGGATGAGAAAAAGAGGAAAAAGGTAAGATTATTTATTAAATAAATTTTGTTACATAAAATTAAACCCTTCATTAATCAGGGAGGCCGCGGGTCCTTAAAAAGTCTTAAAGTTGTCCAATAAAAGGCCTTGCAATAATTGAATTGTCTGTCATTCAGATTTGATGGGTCTTAAATATGTTTTAAGCGTCTCGCTAGGAAAGTGTTGATGAATGAGGACCGTAATCAAGGGAAAGATGATTGCGGTGACGTGCAGGAGTCACATATTGATGCATGAGTCCATTATATCGATGCGAATAACAAACCCTCTTTCTTGACGCACTGATCGCACACTGTATTTACTCAGACACAATCACTCTATTCACGTTGTTTCCACTTCTTCCGACTAATGATCTGAATTGTAGCAGTGTTTGGTCCTCCTGGATGGATCTGAGCGCTGATAGTGCAGTCAGGACACGGCGGTGGGTTGGGGGGGTCTGGCGTCTCCATGTGGTCGTGGTCAGCATCTTCAGCTCTTTGCTGGACACATGCTTCACTGTGAATTCAGTTTTTTCTGGAATGTTTTTAATTGGTGCTTTGGTGAGCATAAATGTATGAATTATGGACTCCTTATATCATTTGTTTATTTGCTGTCCTTTTGGAGTCTCCAAGTGTCCTTTTTTTGGAAAGACACCTACATTTACTTGAAAAAAGCTTGCAGAGAATACAGTTTTGTGAGAATAACCCTGGTTTGCTTTGTTGGATATAGCAGTGTGTGTGTGTGTGTGTGTGTGCGTGCGTGTGCGTGTGTGTGTGTTGTACAGAAGGCAGAGTGTTGTGGATATCCAATCAGCATTTTGTTTATCGTGGTCAACGAGTTCTGCGAGAGATTCTCCTACTATGGCATGCGAGGTAAGAGTGTGTGTGATTCTTCAAAAAGACAAGGATTTGACTGCTACATTATTAAAGACAAGTAAAACACTGAGTGAACATAACTAGTGCTAGTGAGTGTGAGTGAACATAACTAGTGCTAGTGCATGTGAGTGAACATAACTAGTGCATGGGAGTGAACATAACTAGTGCATGGGAGTGAACATAACTAGTGCATGTGAGTGAACATAACTAGTGCATGAGAGTGAACATAACTAGTGCATGTGAGTGAACAACTAGTGCATGTGAGTGAACAACTAGTGCATGTGAGTGAACATAACTAGTGCATGAGAGTGAACATAACTAGTGCATGTGAGTGAACAACTAGTGCATGTGAGTGAACAACTAGTGCATGAGAGTGAACATAACTAGTGCATGTGAGTGAACAACTAGTGCATGTGAGTGAACAACTAGTGCATGTGAGTGAACATAACTAGTGCATGAGAGTGAACATAACTAGTGCATGTGAGTGAACAACTAGTGCATGTGAGTGAACATAACTAGTGCATGAGAGTGAACATAACTAGTGCATGTGAGTGAACAACTAGTGCATGAGAGTGAACATAACTAGTGCATGTGAGTGAACATAACTAGTGCATGAGAGTGAACATAACTAGTGCATGTGAGTGAACAACTAGTGCATGTGAGTGAACAACTAGAGCATGTGAGTGAACATAACTAGTGCATGTGAGTGAACAACTAGAGCATGTGAGTGAACATAACTAGTGCCTGTGAGTGAACAACTAGTGCATGTGAGTGAACAACTAGTGCATGTGAGTGAACATAACTAGTGCATGAGAGTGAACATAACTAGTGCAAGTGCATGTGAGTGAACATAACTAGTGCAAGTGCATGTGAGTGAACATAACTAGTGCATGAGAGTGAACATAACTAGTGCATGAGAGTGAACATAACTAGTGCTAGTGCATGTGAGTGAACATAACTAGTGCAAGTGCATGTGAGTGAACATAACTAGTGCATGAGAGTGAACATAACTAGTGCATGTGAGTGAACATAACTAGTGCATGTGAGTGAACATAACTAGTGCAAGTGCATGTGAGTGAACATAACTAGTGCAAGTGCATGTGAGTGAACATAACTAGTGCATGAGAGTGAACATAACTAGTGCATGAGAGTGAACATAACTAGTGCATGTGTCATAAAATAGTGTTGCAGCAACTGTCAATCATAAAAATCAAAGTAAATGCAACAATATCATCATACAATATAAGAGCAGACAGACAGAAACTGTTTATATCAGGATTTGTGGACCTTTGCATGTTGAACACAGTAAAAACCGTGGCTGTTTCGTTACTGTTGAGTTAAGACTGTAAGAGAAGGAAATCCACTGTTCTCCTAATCTACACCTCTTTCCCTCTTCCCCCACTCTCTCGCTCATGCTGAGATCAACAAAACTCACCACAGAATCTATATGGTTTAATGTGAAGAATCATCATGCAGTATTATACGTGTTTGGTATCATTTGAAATGTCTCAGTGTGACTGGTACAAATGTCTCATTCCCAAAGAAGTAAACTAAAAGGTTATAAAGTTGTTAAGAGTTTAGAGATAACTGGCACACAGAGGAGAGTGTGTCTGTTCTCAGAAGGTGTAAACTCTCAAAGCAAATTCCCATTGAGCAAATGTTTCCCTGTGAAAGAAGTTTCTGTCTTTATAATGAAATGTGTCTTTCCAGTAACACGCAGAGACCTTCCCCGCTGATCGGATGAGCTTCCATTGGGCCTTACACTGTCTAACACTTTTAACCCGAATGACTTTTATGCATTTATGGGTTAAAATAACCCAGTCGGGGAGGTGCTATACTCTACCACCCCATAGAGGAGCTACTCATTGGGTTATTTCTAACCCAACATTATTAAGTGAGAACTCACAAGATACGGTTCAACTAGACATTACAGACTTTGTGGAAAAATTCACATTGATATTTACAAAATAATTTGGCCAATGCCAGTGTCTTTGTATGAGAAGCAACCAGTTTCATATGAATCGGGAAAAGGGCTTTAAGACACCATTTATACATTTTTTGAAAATGTTTTTGCCCATATGGTTCTGGTTTCTTTTTATTATATATTTAGTAAATTAGCAATGTACAGTAATTCCTCCAGCGCCACCTAGAGCTTGTGGCATGCCGTTGCTCGTGCCTGTGAAGGGAGTGTGATTGATTTGAGAATATCATAATCAAGTGAAGGATCTTTACAGTCTCTCATGACACTTTTACGCTTTCAAAAATCAATAGAAACACAATACAATTCCAACAGTCTGCATGTAATAAAATAGCAAAAGAGTGTGTGTGTGTGTGTGTGTGTGTGTGTGTGTGTGTGTGTGTGTGTGTGTGTGTGTGTGTGTGTGTGTGTGTGTGTGTGTGTGTGTGTGTGTGTGTGTGTGTGTGTGTGTGTGTGTGTGTGTGCGTGTGTGTGTGTGTGTCCAGCTGTGTTGGTGCTGTATTTCCGGTATTTTCTGCTGTGGGACGATGACCTCGCGACCTCGATCTATCATACGTTTGTGGCGCTGTGCTGCCTGACGCCCATCATGGGTGCCATCGTCGAAGACTCCTGGCTCGGGAAGTTCAAGTAGGTTTTCTGGGAAAATTCCCTGGCCGCCGAATCAGAATCTCGGGTTGCCAACTCCAGGAAAGGAGAAAAACAGGACAACCGTGGTTCTTTATAGGAAAATAAGGGACACTCAAAATATTATGTGTATCACATACATTTCAGTGTCTGCAGTTAAATATGTGTATAAAAGCTTCTCAGACATAAACACACTTGTTTTGTGTAACCTATTTATGTATAATTTAATTCTAAAAAGAATCATACAAAAAAAAGTCACATTACACACAAACCATCATTCAAAATAATAGCATTTATCTGAAACAAAAAGCTTTTTAACATTAGACACTAAAGTTTGAGGTCAGTAAAAAAAAATTAAATATTTTTTGGAAATAAATATAAGAAAGTAATGGTCTACTTTTATTCAGCAAGGATGCATTAAATGAATCAAAGTGACAGTAAAGACATTTTGAATGCAAGTAAAGCTTTCAATTTCAGATAAATCTTTTGAACTTTCTATTCATCAAAGAATCCTGAAAAAAAACAGTTTTCAACATTAATAATAATCAGAAATGTTTCACATCAGCATATCGTTCCCTCAGATATGTGTTTTACGTGGCTGGATGGATGTTGGACTCATGAACAATAATCGCGTTGTCTGCATTCGCCAAAACTGGTCAAAGCGAGGACAGGAACGTGACGAGAGGATTCTGTTCACAAAGCAAACTGATTTGTCCCAAAAGAATGATTCATTCTCAGTTTGTCATGGGTATGTTCTGATGCGCGTGATTGGATGATGACAGCTGTTGTGTCAGTCAGTGGTTAGACCAGTGTAGTCAGTAAACGGGACGTCCCCGCTAATACGTGTGTGTGTGTTTCAGGACGATCATATACCTGTCTGGAGTGTACGCGGTTGGTCAGGTGGTCATGGCCGTCAGCACGATTCATGACATCACAGACACGGACAGAGACGGCACACCGGATAACTTCTCCTTCCACATGTGAGTCAGTCTGCTAAAGCATATACACCATCTCACAGTGTAGTGTACGTCTGTTTTTGGAAAAGTAGTGGACATTATAATTATTCATAAAATTGTCTGGAGAATTTGAATTGTTCCTTCTGAAACCACTCTTCTCAGAAAGAAAGGTACAAAAGCTGTCGCTGCGACAGTACCCCTCAAACGGGTTCCAATATGTACACTTTGGGGACTAAGATGCACTCTTGACACACTTCAGTAGGACCTTAGTACATCTTTATATGTAATTTCACAATTACTTATATTGTCTTTGAAATATTGTGAAAGTGTAGTAGCGTGTATGAGAGAGTGGGAGTGTGTGTGTGTGTGTGTGTGTGTGTGTGTGTGAGAGAGAGAGAGAGAGAGAGAGAGAGAGAGAGAGAGAGAGAGAGAGAGAGAGAGTGTGTGTGTGTGAGAGAGAGAGAAAGCGAGAGAGAGAGAGAGAGAGAGATAGTGGGAGTGTGTGTGTGAGAGAGAGAGAGAGAGAGAGAGAGAGAGTCAGTGTGTGTGAGAGAGAGAGAGAGAGAGAGAGTGTGTGTGTGTGTGTGAGAGAGAGAAAGCGAGAGAGAGAGAGAGAGATAGTGGGAGTGTGTGTGTGTGAGAGAGAGAGAGAGAGAGAGAGTCAGTGTGTGTGAGAGAGAGTGAGAGTGAGTCAGTGTGTGTGTGTGTGAGAAAGAGAAAGAGAGAGTCAGTGTGTGTGAGAGAGAGAGAGAGTCAGTGTGTGTGTGTGTGTGTGTGTGTGTGTGTATAGTTTATGTCTATGGAAAGTCCCCTTAAAACATGGAAAACAAACGTGTGTGTGTGTGTTTGAGCGCGCTGTCCATGCTGGGTTTGATCCTCATTGCTCTGGGCACTGGGGGTATTAGACCATGTGTGGCTGCATTTGGTGGCGATCAGCTTCAGGAACATCAGGTACGATACTTTCTAACGTCTTCATCAGCCTGACTTCTTCTTGCCTTTCTGTCTAATGGTTTGTTGTGATGTGTTGATCATTACAGAGTCGCCAACTCAACACATTTTTCTCAGTGTTTTATTTGTGCATCAACGCAGGAAGTCTTCTTTCCACACTCATCACTCCTGTTTTCAGAGGTACACGCATTAAAAGCGCCCTGTTATGCTTTTTTCATATCACCCTTCCTGTAGTGTGTAATAAAGCTGTTTGTGAATGTCACATTCTGTAATATTCCCCCAAAAGAAAGAAGTGATTCTGAACTGAAACGAGTCGTCAGTAATTCCAGTCTCACTTCCAGCTGAATCTACGTATGTTTGTAACACATTTGCATAATGCCAGTCTATGGTCTTCATTGGCTGCTGGTGAACAACGTCTACATTGACCCTCAAACACTGTAGTTTATCTGAGACTGGAAGAGTTTAGTTTGTGTTCTTCACGACGAGAAGACGCTGTTCTCTTTCATCATCTCGTGTTCGAGGTCCACCTATGGGAAGGGCATCCGTACCTGACCTCTGCAGAAGCATCCAATTGCATCAATTCTGGCTAGACAGACAGAAGCGCGCAGCCAATGCCAGGTGAGGCCCCGCCCCCTTACCTAGGGGCATATAACGCCTGCAAGCGCTGCTACTCTCCAGTTGACATTCGCTTCTCGCGACCTCTGCACTTCGGTACCTCTGCACTACACAGTTCGGTTGTTTCTACGCTGCTCACTTGCGTGTCTTCAGGAGGACATATCGCCTGATCAGCCTCCGCCAGACGTGAGTCGTCTTTCAGCCTATCAGCTGTGTTCTGCATCTGGAGCAACCCGCGCTTTTTCCGTTCTCACCTACTCCTCCTTCCACGGCTGCCCGCCACGGATTTTTCCAAGTTCTTCACGGGAATGTTGCTGTCTAAATCTGCCGCTTCTCCGGGGAACAGCCTATCACGGGCCTGCCCGGCCGCGTGCGCTTATCGCCGCCAAGGACCTTCACTCGTTCTGCGTGGTCTGCTTGGGCCTCAAACACGCTCAAGAAGCCTTGGGAGAACCCGGAGAATTGCAGTCATTGCCTTAAGCACATGAGGCACAACTGGAGCGACCTGCTCGACTTCAAGCACGGTCTCACAGGCCTTGGCGTGAAGGATATGGCGGCTCTTGGCATGGGTGATGCGCTTCTGTCTGTCTAGCCAGACTTGGTGCAATTGGATGATTCTGCAGAGGTCAGGTATGGATGCCCTTCCCATGGATCTCTCCACTCGATGTTTCAGAGAACCGGGGTTACGATAGTAACCTATTGTTTTCTGCTGCCAAAACTGACAACATCGTTACTATTTGTGTCACTGTGTATCAAGAGCTGAGATTCAGATGTGCTCATAGCCTTTTGGTTTCATTGACCAATCAGAGCAGAGTAGACCAATAACAAGAGACTGAGTCACCTGACCAATCAGAGCAGAGTGGACTGAATCCTTTATCACACAGTTAGAAAAGAGCAGGTGCTGCAGTGGATATCATGAGAAAAGTAAAGTGTTTTTTTTTTACCTTGGATGCATGTACTATTGCAGGAGATTTCAAAGCAAAAACTAAAATTAGGAACCTTTAAAATAGCATAAAAGGGGCACTTTAACACACATTTCCATTATATGTTTCCCATAACACCCTTCTGTGTGTGTGTGTGTGTGTGTGCGTGTGTGCGCGCATGTGTGCGTGTGCGCGCAGCTCAGGAGTGTGGCATCTGCACAAAAGCAACAGTGTTATCCTCTGGCCTTCGGGGTCCCAGCCGCTCTCATGGTCTTATCGCTGGGTAAGACTGAGTGCCAACTGAAGACACACTGTGATCTGTTTGTGTGTGTGTGTGTGTGTGTGTGTGTGTGTGTGTGTGTGTGTGTGTGTGTGTGTGTGTGTGTGTGTGTGTGTGTGTGTGTGTGCGTGTGTGTGCGTGTGTGTGTGTGTGTGTGCGCGTGTGTGTGCGTGCGTGTGTGTGTGTGCGTGTGTGTGCGTGTGTGTGTGTGCGTGCGTGTGTGCGTGTGTGTTTCTGAGGTGTGCTGTGTGTTACAGTGGTGTTCATCGCTGGCAGTGGCATGTATGTAAAAACTGATCCTGAGGGAAACATTATCTGGGCCGTGTGTAAATGCATAGGGGTGAGTCGAGAAGGAATATTTAATACAAAAATAAAAATTCTGTCATTATTTATGGGTTCAAACCATGATTTTCTATGTTCTGTAAAACATAAAAATAGATATTTTGCAGATTGTTCAAACTGCTCTTTTCCACACAGGTGGTTTAGGAACTGCAGAGACTAAAATGAACCATACAAGTATCATGAAAGCAGTCAGTGAGTCTTGTACTCAGGGTCAGATGATACCTTTGTTTGAGGAACAACTAGATTTAACTCACTTGATATAAATGTCAAATGTCAGTCACACTAGAGCTCAAATCTGGAGCAAATGTTTTTTTTAACTATATGAATGTGTAAACATGACAGATCTTTTCATTTTTTGGTGAACTATCCCTATAATCCAAGTATACTTATAATCATCTTCAGTGTTGGGGAAAGTCACTCTTAAAAGTAATGCATTACAATATTGTGTAACTCTCTTAAAAAAAGTAACTAATCGCATTACTTTTTATGGAAAGAAATGTTACATTTCTTTTGTGTTACTTTTTCTCAACTGAGCTGGGCTTGCTAGCAAAAAATAAAGACCCTTTCACACCAAAAGTGCAAATCCAAAAGGGAATGCAAATTCACACCAGTCATTTGTGATTATTAGTATGGTTGAATTGGATCGAAGGTCATCACCAGCAAAGACATTAATTAGTAAAGTTAGAATAAGTGCATAAAGTAGATTTGTGTAATTTAACATATTAAGTCTGCATTTCACTGTTTTTAATCATGTTGCGGAATACTGAATCTGTTTTTATGCCAGTGAGATGAGTCAATGCTGTCATTTAGTCTAGATCTACAGTAATCTTCATGTTCACACACAGTTCACACTACGTCTCTGTATCACTCCTGATTCCTCTCAACATGAGGACAGGAGAGGCGTCGGTCAATACTTGGAAAACAGAGTCACATGAGTAACTTATTTTCAAGAAGTAACTCGGATATTTTGATGTAAATTGAAGTAATCTGATTGCGTAACTCACGCTACTTGTAATGCATTACCCCTAACACTGATCATCTTATAAAGTGTCTTCTCTTTCTGTAGTTTGCCATCAGAAAGCGTTTCAGGCACAGAAGCAGCGCTCATCCGAAGAGGAAACACTGGATGGACTGGGCCAATGACAAATATGATGTATCTCACAATCCTGCATCTCTGTACACACACGCTTACTTAACTGGGGACCTTTCATAGACTTCTATTGTTGAAAAAAATATATATAAAATTGTAAAAATAGCCTAATAATAATAAGTACAATTGTAAAAATCATATTACAAATGAGGACACCTACAAAAGGAGGTTTTGTCAGATTTAACTCACTTCTCGGTTACAAATTTGTCCCCAAAACATGGTTAAGTACACACACACACACACACACACACACACACACACACACATACAAACACACAGACAAATGTCCCCACAAAGTCAAACCTTCCTGATATTACTATCTTTGTGGGGACATGTAGTCCACGATGAAGGATATTGCATGATCTACACACTCACACACACACACACACACACACACACACACACTGGCTCTCTCTCTCTCTCTCTCTCTCTCTCTCTCTCTCTCACACACACACACACACACACACACACTGACTCTCTCTCTCTCTCTCTCTCTCTCTCTCACACACACACACACACACACACACACACACACATACACTGACTCTCTCTCTCTCTCTCTCTCACACACACACACACACACACTGACTCTCTCTCTCTCTCTCTCTCACACACACACACACACACACACACACACACACACACACACACACACACACACACACACTGACTCTCTCTCTCTCTCTCTCTCTCTCTCTCTCTCACACACACACACACACACACACACACACACTGACTCACTCTCTCCTCTCTGCAGAAACTCCTCATCGCTCAGATAAAGATGGTGCTGAAGGTGTTGTTCCTCTACATCCCCCTGCCCATGTTCTGGACCCTGTTTGACCAAAAGGTGCAGATCTGCCCTGGTTAATGTGTAGTGTGTGTATGTTGGGCTTGTGTGTAGTAACAGGTTGTGTGTGTTGATGGTGTCAGGGCTCCCGCTGGACTCTGCAGGCCACCACCATGAGCGGAGACTTCGTAAGTGTCTTCTTCTCATTTGATTTAATGGCTCTAAATGGGAGAGTTAGTCAGCAGTGACTCATTTTATGTTTGTTATCAGGCTAACATAATCTGATATAGTCACGATTAAGAGATTATTTAAAGTCTAGCTGAACTAGGCTTGCTACACAGAGATTTATGAAAAATCACTTGAGATGTGTGTTTAAAGCGCTGTGTTTCCTCCTGTCTGTAGAGAGAGTTCATCCTGCAGCCAGACCAGATGCAGGTGAGATTATTCCTGTTCTCTCAGCGTATCAGTGTTGTTCTCAGAGTTATTCATCTCGCTCTTGATTATTATGGTCTAAGATTATAACACCAGTACACTGGAGAGCAATCTCATTCCTACACTACTGTTCATAAGTATAAGACTTTTGAAAGAGTCTTCTGCTCACCAAGGCTGCATTTATTTGATCAAAAATACAGTAAAAATTGTGAAATTATTACAATATCTATTTTTATGTGAATATATAGTCAAGTGTAATGTATCCCTGTGATCAAAGCTGTATTTTCAGCATCATTACTCCAGTCTTCAGTGTCACATGATCCTCCAGAAATCACTCTAATATGATCTGATGATCAAGAAACATTTATGATTATGAGTTGTGTTGCTTCATATATTTGTGGAAACTGGGGTAAAACATTTTTTTTTTAGGATTGTTTGATAAATAAAAGTTCAAAAGAAAAACATTTATTTGAAATAGGAATCTTTTGTAACATTATGAAAGTCTTTGCTGTCACTTAATGCATCCTTGCTGTAGCTAATTTCATGTCCCTGAGCTTGTGAAGGATAGTGTGAAGGAAAGCTGTATGTGAAGGCGTTGCTCTGTTCTCTGTCAGACTGTGAACCCCATCCTGATCCTGACCCTGGTGCCCATCATGGACCGGATTATTTTTCCTCTCATCAAAAAGTGTGGCCTCGATTCCAGGTATGAATTACCACGCTATAGAAAAAGATGAGTCTTTGCAGTGAGAGATGATGATACAGTGATCCTGATATAAAGGTTGTGTTGTGTGAATCTGTTTTACGCTCCAGCCCTTTGAAGAGAATGACGGTTGGCATGTTGTTCGCTGCCATGGCGTTTGTTTGTGCAGCTTTAGTCTTTTTTTTTTGTTCGCAAAGACCCGCCCCCTATAGTTACTGTTCTCTCACGCCACATCATGTCCTCACGCAGTGAAAAATACATCGCGGAGCAGAGAGGACACTAGGCGCGTTTCCATTACAGATGTGCGCAGAACTTTCGTGATTTTTTCTAAATGTCAGCAAAAAACGATTGCGAAATGACGCCGTTTCCATTAACCGATGTTATACGACTAAAACTTCATTTTTTCCTCTCGCGATTACTCAATTATTATTAACCGAAGGAGACGTGTGTGTGTGTGTGTGTGTGTGTTATCCAAGCATTAATGCCCAGGAAAGACCTACAGTGAGCGGCTCATATGAGGAGTTTCTGGTGTTTCTCACTTATTTCTGAGTCGAGGTCTTGGTTGTGGCATTTCTTTGAGGTTTAGAATCCAGTATTCCTGTAATTCTTTTGTCTTTTATGAATTTAATAAAGAACTCTGTCTCGTATTCTGTCCAAACACACCGCGTCATCTACGTCAGGCGACTGTAAATGCGCAAAAACTGTTTCCATTGAAGTTTTGCAAATAATTTCTTTTTCGAATTGCCTGAAAAACCTCCTCATGCCAGCGTAAAATTTGAATGAAACAAAATCTCAACTTTCAATTTTCTTTTCTGTTTTAAAGAAATGTAAGCAATAAATACCGTTCTGTGGCTGTTTAATGTGTCTGACAGATCGCTGTAGAGCCTCAGTCAAAGCTGCTCGTGAACCGATCATCTCTTCCTTCTAGTTCATTTATAGCATCAAATAAACATGAATGAACATCAGAAGGAATGATGTTTCAACCGCGGAAAGTTTAAGGCCACGCACCAACGTTATACAGGTGAAACTCGAAAAATTTGAATATCGTGCAAAAGTTATTATTTTGATAAATATGGCTTACAGCTTATGAGAACCCCAAATTCAAAATCTCAGAAAATTAGAATATTATATGAAAAAAAAAAAAAAAAGAATTTTAAATACAGAAATGTCGGCCCTCTGAAAAGTATAATCATGCATATGTAGGCTATATAATATCTTAGTTTTCACCTTTTAATTTGAATTACTGAAATGCACGAAACTTTTCCACGATATTCAAATCTTTCGAGTTTCACCTGTTTCTACTAACTCTCCTGACTGCTTTGTTGGACAAAATGGCTGATTTGGCGGAAGGCGGATTATGATAGGTCAGATCGCCTGTCAATCAAACTCCCAGCGACGGCTGAATTATATACTGTTTGCAAACATGGCAACACCTCCCAATAAAACCTCTCGAGCGAATTCTGGAGACCAGAAACGCAAACTCACATTTCACATTTCTCTGATCTACAAATTTGTATTATGTAAAATGTGTAACCAATAGAAGACTGGCACATCATGGCTTGACATCTTAAAACATTTAAAGGAATACAAATGGTGAAGCCACTGATTTATGTGTTGCAGGAAAGTTTGGATTCATTATTATTTTGTCATATGTTCAGGGTTCTCAAGTTTGATCAAAAGCTTGGCGTGAGATCACATGTGGTTAGGGGAGGAGCCCTAATGAAGCCCCGCCCCCCAATTTTTACCCATTGTTCATAATTAACCAGCACAAATTGAAATTATAACAATTGTTAAATCCGATAAATAACATAGCAATTCATCACAGCAAATATACTCTTTAATGTTATATTTCAAAATTACAAATATACAAAAATATAACAAATTCCAAACAGTTTGGAAAAACAAATCTTTTTGCATTTTGAATGTGTCTAGTCAAAATGGTATAATGATTTATTGTGTGGTGGGACATTGTGAACAAATGGACATATTAGTATATAATTTAAAATAAAATGAAGAAATACATCTTCATTCCTTCCCATAACTTACCCACTAACATTTCCCTTAGTTTCAGATAACGTAAGCTAGCCAAACTGAGACAAAGCTTCTGGCCTGGCTGCAAAGTAGTCGTAGAGTTTTTGACTGATGTTTCATTTTTTTTTTAAAAGACACCAGTTTTTGTCGAAGAAGGCGGAGCTTCTTGTCCTTGTCTATTACATCGTTGTCATGGACCAATGGCAGCTTACAGGGTTTAACAGCTAGCTCAGGTTTCCAGAAAGTTTGCACTGGCAAGCTGTTTTGAGCTATGAAACAAACTCCAAAACACTTTGTTTTGGCCAGATTTAGATCTAAATTATGTCCCACATGTTCGTTGTTCCATTTCATTTGAAGTATATCGGGACTGTGGCGAGGGGGGCGTGGTTCCGCGAAGTCTGTAGCGGGAGAGAAGTCAGCGAGCCGCGCGGTGAGTAAGTGGGTCAAGTGCAGATAACGAACACCTGTGTCTGATTGCAGTAATTGGCGTGGAGACTGCATATAAGCTGCCGGCGGTGAGAGAGAAGCTGAGAGAGACCTGGGACTCGCACTACATTTGTGGACGCGTAAAGCTGAAACCCGAGACTGAGTGTTTGATTTTATTGCCTGTTTCCTGCTTGCCGTGAGAGTGACACGGCGGCCGCGCACGAGCGCACCCTTTCCATTGCCTCTTTATTTGAAGTATATAATAAAGTGCGAGTCCCAAATTTCGCCGACCTCGTCTTCTTCTTCCTCCAACCACACTGAATACACTACACTGGTGCCGAAACCCGGGAAGAAGAAGACTGCCGCCGCCATGCAGACCCCGCCGGGAACGCCGTTTGCGGAGCTCATCCAGACGCTCGCGGGTCTTCACCGGGAGCAACATCACGCCCTGCTGGCCGTAAAAGAGGAGCAGGATCAGCGGTTCCAGTTGCTGCTCCAAGGCCAGCAAGAAGACCGCGAGCTGTTCCGGAGCTGGCTCGACCGGGAGGTTCGGGCCGTCCCCGCTCCAGCTACGGCCTCGGCCCCGACCCTGCCTCTCAACAAAATGGGTCCCCAGGACGATCCGGAGGCGTTCCTGGACTTATTTGAGAGGTCGGCCGAGGCCCGGGGATGGCCCCAAGCGGACTGGCCCATGCGGCTCATCCCACTGTTATCGGGTGAGTCCCAGATCGCCGCCAACCAGCTGCCAGTCCAGAACCTCCTGGTCTACGAAGATCTGAGGCGCGCCATTCTGCAGCGGGTCGGCCGGACCCCCGAACAACATCGTCAGCGGTTCCGGTCCTTGAGCCTGGAGGAGTCTGGCCGACCCTTCGTGCTGGCGCAACAGCTCCGGGACTCCTGCCGCAGATGGCTGATGGCCGACGGAGGCGACGTCGAGGATGTCATCAGCAAGGTGGTACTGGAGCAGTTCGTCACTAAGCTGCCGAAGAAAACCGCTCAGTGGGTCCAGTGCCACCGCCCGACGTCGCTGGACCAGGCCATCCACCTGGCGGAAGATCACATGGTGGCGTGCTCAGGGGTCGGCGAACCCCTTCCATCGGCCTCTCTCTCTCCATCTCTCTCTCTCTCTCTCACTACCCCTTCTCTCCCCAAACCTGTGCCCCTTCCCAGGTCCCGTGGGGGGCTGGTGCCCCGGCCGGCGCCAAGGTGGAGGACAGGGACCCCGGCGGAGCCCGTCCCTGCGTCCCGGGCCCCACCCAGGGGGCCCGCTTCGACCGACCACCCCGTTCCGAGTCCGGCGGCCCTGCACTCTCCACGCCAATTCCTTGACCCGCTTCCCGCCACTGGAGCGGCGGGGAGGCCTGGGCCGGCCTGTTGGCGCTGCGGGGACCCGGGTCACTTTGTAGATCGGTGTCCGGTTATGGAGGTGGGGACGCTGATCCGGATCCCCGACGCGCCGCAGGCTGCCCCCGATCAAACTGGCCTGTACCAGATACCAGTGAGTATCAAGGGGGGTACTTATCAGGCTTTGGTGGATTCAGGCTGTAACCAAACCTCTTAACATCAAAGTCTGATACAACCGGGGGCATTGGATAACAGCCGCATGGTTAAGGTGCGGTGTGTGCACGGGGTGGTGGTGAGATACCCGTTAATGCCGGTCGTAATTCAATTTAGGGGGCAAAAGCATAGTGTGGAGGTGGCCGTTAACCCGCACCTCCGGCATCCGCTCATTCTGGGGACGAATTGGCCGGCCTTTAATGAATTATTGGGGTCGCTATCAGCGGGTGCCTCTTGGAGAAAAAAAAACAAGGGAAAGACAGCGGTTGTTCAGGTGGGGGATGCTGAGCCAGGACCACTGGGGCCTGCTGCAGGGGAACAGAGGCCTCTGGCGAGAACGGTTCTCTCCGAGCGCGATGATTTTCCCCTGGAGCAGTCCCAGGATGAGACTCTAAAGAACGCCTTTAATCAGGTCCGCTCTATCGACGGCCAGCTGCTCCACCCAGACCAACCGCTCTCTTATCCCTATTTTGCTGTATTGAAAGATAGGTTGTATCGGGTGACCCAAGACACCCAGACAAAGGAAGATACAACACAGTTATTGGTTCCTAAAAGCCGCCGGAAAATGCTTTTTCAGGCGGCTCACTCTAACCCAATGGCCGGGCATTTAGGGCAGGCGGCGACACTAAACCGTCTCATGGCCCGGTTCTTCTGGCCGGGCATTCACGAGAACGTGCGCAGGTGGTGCGCGTCTTGTCGTGAATGTCAGTTGGTGAATCCACCGGCCGATCCAAAAGCACCATTGTGCCCCCTTCCGTTAATGCAGGTCCCCTTCGAGCGAATTGGTATGGACCTCATCGGGCCATTAGAGCGGTCGGCACGAGGGCATCGCTTTGCGTTGGTTCTGGTAGACTACGCAACGCGATACCCAGAAGCAGTCCCGCTTCGTAACATTTCGGCTAAAAGTGTTGCGAGCGCACTCTTCTCGTTAATCTCCCGAGTGGGAATCCCCAAGGAGATTCTCACTGATCAGGGCACGGCGTTCATGTCACGAACGATTCGCGAACTCTACGAATTGTTGGGCATTAAATCGATTCGCACTAGCGTCTACCACCCACAGACGGACGGCTTAGTGGAACGATTTAATCGCACTTTGAAAGCCATGATTCGTAAGTTCGTTCACGAGGACGCCAAAAATTGGGATAAATGGCTAGAACCCCTCTTGTTCGCTGTACGCGAGGTCCCACAAGCCTCCACGGGGTTTTCCCCCTTCGAGCTCCTCTACGGACGGCAGCCCCGCGGGGTGCTTGACGTTCTTAGAGAGACTTGGGAGGACGGACCGTCCGCTGCTAAGAATGAAATTCAGTATGTCCTGGACCTGAGAACAAAACTCCACACTTTGGGGCGGCTATCAATGGAGAATTTGTTACAGGCCCAGGGCAGACAGAGTCAGCTTTACAACAGGGGAACTAGACTCCGCCAATTTGCACCGGGAGATAAGGTACTTGTATTACTCCCTACTTCCAGCTCTAAATTACTCGCAAAGTGGCAAGGGCCCTTTGAGGTCACACGGCGAGTTAATGATCTTAACTATGAGGTAGCCCATACAGACAGAGGTGGAGCACATCAAGTTTATCACCTCAACCTCCTCAAAAAGTGGGTTGAGGCAGAGTCAGTGATGCTGGCGACGGTGGTGAGCGGAGAGGAGGATCTCGGGCCTGAGGCGAGTTCAAAATCGCAATCTCTCGCGCTGGCTCTTGGTGGAGATCACCTCTCGCCCTCCCAGCTCACTGACGTGAAAAATATTCAAGCTGAGTTTGCGGATGTGTTTTCTCCCCTGCCTGGTCGGACGAACCTCATTCAGCACCACGTTGAGACAGAACCTGGGGTAGTGGTACGCTGCCGCCCGTATCGTTTGCCTGAACATAAAAAAAAAGTAGTTCAGACTGAATTAGAGACTATGTTGGAAATGGGGGTAATAGAAGAGTCGAGCAGTGACTGGGCGAGCCCGATAGTCTTAGTTCCTAAAACTGACGGCTCGATCCGCTTCTGTGTCGACTATAGAAAGGTGAACGCGGTGTCCAAATTTGATGCTTATCCAATGCCGAGGGTTGACGAATTGCTTGATCGGCTGGGTACTGCTCGTTTTTATTCGACATTGGACTTAACAAAGGGTTATTGGCAGATCCCCTTGTCTCCAATGTCCAAAGAAAAAACAGCTTTCACGACGCCGTTTGGATTACACCAATTTGTTACCCTTCCTTTCGGGTTGTTCGGGGCTCCAGCGACCTTCCAGCGTCTGATGGACAAGATTCTCCGGCCGCATGCTGCATATGCCGCTGCCTACTTGGATGATATTATCATCTATAGTACCGATTGGCAGCGTCATATGCATCATTTGCGGGCTGTCCTAAAGACGCTGAGAAGGGCGGGGCTCACGGCCAACCCGAAGAAGTGTGCAATTGGGCGTGTGGAAGTGAGGTATCTGGGTTTCCACTTGGGTCACGGACAGGTGCGTCCCCAAATTGATAAGACGGCAGCAGTTGCGACCTGCCCGAGACCCAAGACCAAGAAGGAGGTTAGACAGTTCCTGGGGCTAGCGGGATATTACAGGAGGTTTGTGCCTAATTATTCGGACCTCGCTAGCCCGCTGACTGATTTAACTAAAAAGGAAGCGGCAGATACGGTCCAGTGGACGGAGCACTGCCAGCAGGCCTTTACCCAGATAAAGGCTGCTCTGTGTGGCGGCCCGCTTTTGCATGCTCCTGACTTCTCTCTTCCTTTTATCCTACAGACGGATGCATCGGACAGGGGGCTGGGCGCGGTCCTGTCCCAGGAGGTGGAGGGTGTAGAGCGGCCGGTGCTGTACATCAGTCGTAAGCTCTCTAAGAGAGAGACGATGTACAGCCCATTGAAAAAGAGTGCTTGGCCATCAGGTGGGCTGTTCTCACCCTCCGCTACTACCTCCTGGGGCGGGAGTTCACCCTCTGTTCGGACCACGCTCCCCTGCAGTGGCTCCACCGCATGAAAGATACCAACGCGCGGATCACCCGTTGGTATCTAGCTTTACAGCCTTTTAAGTTCCAGGTGATCCACAGGCCGGGTGCACAGATGGTTGTGGCTGACTTCCTCTCCAGGAGGGGGGGGGGAGGCTGCAGGCCGGACGGCTCCCCGGCCTGAGACGGGCGGTGGGGGTATGTGGCGAGGGGGGCGTGGTTCCGCGAAGTCTGTAGCGGGAGAGAAGTCAGCGAGCCGCGCGGTGAGTAAGTGGGTCAAGTGCAGATAACGAACACCTGTGTCTGATTGCAGTAATTGGCGTGGAGACTGCATATAAGCTGCCGGCGGTGAGAGAGAAGCTGAGAGAGACCTGGGACTCGCACTACATTTGTGGATGCGTAAAGCTGAAACCCGAGACTGAGTGTTTGATTTTATTGCCTGTTTCCTGTTTGCCGTGAGAGTGACACGGCGGCCGCGCACGAGCGCACCCTTTCCATTGCCTCTTTATTTGAAGTATATAATAAAGTGCGAGTCCCAAATTTCGCCGACCTCGTCTTCTTCTTCCTCCAACCACACTGAATACACTACAGGGACCTTTACTTGTCCAAGTACATTTTTAATGAACAAACAGGTTAATGTATAGCCGGTATATTAGGCTGCTGTCGCTTTAAGTCCTGATGCACTGACCCATTATACTGTTTTATACAGCCAATATACACGCACTTTGGGTGTGAGCACAAAATCTGCAGGAATGAGTAAAATTAGACTCAATACTTGCAATCCCACGCCGATATTGCAGCCCTGCAACACCAACAATATTCATCTGGAGCGAATGAAATGAGTTTGAGTAAAGGGAAGCAGGTTTGTGTGTCACTCACTGTGTGAGAGATTAAAGAGAGAGAAAGAGAAGCTGGTATTATGTATCCTGCGGAAGCGTTTCAGATAGTTCAGTATCGATATCGATATGTATGGTAAAAAAACAATATTTTTGGCAACACTACATTGCACTTAGTTTATTATTTCAGATGCCTTTTTAAAAGACTACAATAAAATTCAATCCGCCAAAGTGGCTACTAGGAGTGACTTTGTTAAACGCCACTTCTGAAATACACCTGAATTTAGTGGGTATTAATGTCAAGACCTGCTGTTGTCCTTGTCTTTTTATTTTTTCCTCCAGCAAGAAGACATAAAGTCCAAACCAAGGGAAGGAAAGAATGCTGTTAGGTCAGTGGATTTTTTTTTTTGGACTGTTTCTTAAAACTGATTGTAACTGTTTCCCTGAGCAGAGGACGAGATGCTGTGTCTGAGTGATGACGCTATGGGAACACTCCTGCGGGAAAATCCTGACGTGTGACGGCATTAGGGTTGGGTACCGAGCGCTGTACTTTTAACCGAATGATGTCAGTACTACCGAGTACCGATTTACATTAAATCAATCGTGCCAAATTTCAGTACCTGAGAACGAATCTGGCCGTGAGAGATTTAAGTAATATTTAAATATGAAGCCTGCATGTTCTGTGTGAATGAATGGTGCAGACATGCAGTTTCATTTATCACCCACACACACACACACACATTGAAGCACGCGTGACCCTCGCAGTGTTTTCAGCCTCTGTTGCATCACTTATTTGAGTTTGTTAAACAGACGCGTTTCAGACACGATCACGCAGAGCGTTCCCATAGCGTCATCACGTCAGACGCAGCGTAGAGCTTCCCCGAAAGGGAACTGAACTGTCCTTTAGTGATGTGTGATGTCACACAGGTTTGTGAATGGCTGGACAGCAGTTCTGAACATCTCTAACTTGGATCCTAACTTGGAGCCAACAGTTATTTCAAACTACTCACTGGTTTCCCAGGGGACGTAAGTCAGATAACAGATAATTTTACGACCCTATGGTTTTGGAAGTGAGAAGGGGAACATTAGGCCACCCTTATGCAATTGCTACCATTAAAATACTGGGAGAGTGAATAAGACCACCGAGAAGCAGAAGAACGCGTGAACAAATGTATTATGAGCAATGATATAAGAAAGAAAGAAAAAAAACAAGCAAAGAATTATTCTTTTATTTACAATCAAGCCAAAATAATTTACAAAAAAGAAAATACACACCAGAAAAATGCTGAAACAGGAAACTGGACAATGCCAACTCAAAGAAAAGACTAAAACTACTTCTTACTGTACTTACTAAAGGGTTAAGGTTAGGGTTTGATTTAGGGTTAGATACTATAGTAAGTACATGTAACATGTAACTACGTCACCTTAAAATAAAGTCTTACCCAGTTTTATAAAACATTCAGGATTAAAATGGGTTTTGAATGCTGTTTCATGTTAACTTGCTGTTCTTCTGGATCTCCTAAGACGGAAGTTCGTGCTCAGCAATGGCGCGCAGTCTTGTGAGTTTTCTCAGAAGTTTGGATTTGGTTCTTCATACACCTTCCTCATCCCCAGCACGCTGTTCTCGACCGATGTGTGTAACGTCCCTCAGCATGCCTCATATGTATATATGATCTTTGTCATTTAACAGAAGCCTCCATATAGCCCCTATATTTTGTCTTTTGGTGTGTGTGTGTGTGTGTGTGTGTGTGTGTGTGTGTGTGTGTGTGTGTGTGAGAGTCCATAAAGGCAGTTGAGGACATTCAGCCCAACTCGGTCCACATGGCTCTGCAGATTCCTCAGTACTTCCTCATTACCACAGGAGAGGTCATGTTCTCAGTCACCGGCCTGCAGTTCTCATACTCACAGGTAGGGCGCCGGTTCACTCCCGCTCATGTCAGCAGCGTTGAGCTCTCTGTACACCCCATCTGGGGGGAAGGTCTCTGCGTGTTACTGTCTTTCCTCGTGGCAAAGTCATTTGATTAAATGAAATTTTTTTTTTCATATGTATTACCTCGTTATTCCATCTGACTCCATAAATGAAAAGGTTTTAATGATATCTGTGCAATTCCAATAATCACTCAATTTCATAATCAGTGCAAAGATAATAGATACAAAACATCAAATGCTCTGGAATAAAGAGAGAAGATGCAAACCTTGACATTATAAAATACATGATGTGTTTTGCTTACACTTCACATCACGAGCTGATCTGAGTTACAGAATCGCCCCGAGCTTCTTGTTGCATTTCATTATAAAGACAGAAACTTCTTTCACAGGGAAACATTTGCTCAATGGTAATTTGCTTTTAGAGTTTACACCTTCTGAGAACAGACACACTCTCCTCTGTGTGCCAGTTATCTCTAAACTCTTAACAACTTTATAACTTTTTGGTTTACTTCTTTGGGAATGAGACATTTGTACCAGTCACACTGAGACATTTCAAATGATACCAGACACGTATAATACTGCATGATGATTCTTCACATTAAACCATATAGATTCTGTGGTGAGTTTTGGTGATCTCTGCATGAGCGAGAGCGTGGGGGAAGAGGGAAAGAGGTGTAGATTAGGAGGATTCTGAGAGGAGACTTGCGTCTCGAATGGTGCACAAGAGAGAGTTCAAATGTTAATTATCTTTGTTCTCTCAGAGAGTCGCCCTCTCTTCCAGTTGTTCCAGTCTCCAAAGGAAAAAAAAAACCGTTATACGTTTAATTTTAGACATTATAATGAGATTAATTACTAAAAACACTGTTTGAACAATCATCACTCATTACCTTCTAAAACCAATACAGTATCAGCTGTAACCAAATAGACAGGAGAAAGATATCAAATGTTCTGTTAGGTCTTTAAAGGTGCAGTATGTAAGATACATTCTCTTAACCATTTTTTGTTAATTGAGAACAATTAGTATGCCATTCAACAGTGTAAACATTGAGCCTCACAGGCATCATCTCAACACAGAGCGTTTCTGCTCAGATGTCAATCTACTTCCAGCTCAGCCAGTTGTGAGAGTTTGGGGGCGTGGCTACTGTAGGAGGCGGGGCCAGAGGGTGTTTAGCCTCTAACATGGGAAAAGACATTCAGGTTCAGTTACAGGTGTGCAAAACAAAATGTAATATGTGGGACCTTTTATTGAATATATCCTACTTTTACCCGTTGAGACATGCCTTCGCAAGCACCCGTAAGAGCTGTTTTTGGGATGTTTGAGTTGGAGTGCGTTTGCAATATATATATATATATATATATATATATATATATATATATATATATATATATATATATATATATATATTGTAATTCCAGTATTCCAGTAATTAAATGGATAGTCACAGTCCTGGAAATTGATTGGTTAATACAGCATTCCCACGTGCTAAAATACTTGGTCTAGTTGCATAATGTATCCAGTGATCTCCAATGCTCAACATCTGTAAATGGTGTGAGTTAGAGAAGTCTTTTTGTCTTATTTAAAGTTTGGATGGAGTGTAGCGACAGGTCTCTCTTTTTTGTGTGTGTGTGACATAGATCCAAGTGAAATGGATTATAATCAAAAAAGATATAATTTGCCATATTCCAGTTAAAAACACACTTTTAAAGGGATAGGTCTTTAAATGTCATCATTTACTCACCCTGATTTACTCACCCCCAAAATTTTCATTTTTGGGTGAACTATCCCTTTAAAAGTGTGTTTGTACCTGATATATGTATATATGTTAATAGAGGGCTTAACTTGGCATATGATATCCTGTAGACTGCCAAGATAATTCTCCAATCAATATCTGTGAGCGCTTCCCTCTCAACAGCTGTGCTTCTATGTCTTTAGGCTCCAAAGAACATGAAGTCGGTGTTGCAGGCCGGCTGGCTGTGCACTAACGCCGTGGGGAACATTATTGTGCTGATTGTGGCAGAGCTGGGAAAGCTTCCCAAACAGGTGATGCGTATGATCTCAGGACCTCATACACACATTCAGCCAAGCTGTATGAACATTGTCATATATAATACAGACAAAAATAACAGCGTATAGATTTCGAACAACAAAAAATAATGACAGTATTTTCATTTTTTGTTGAATTATTCAATTTCTGTTTTCTCACACAGTGGGCAGAGTATCTGTTGTTTGCGTCACTGCTTGTGGCTGTGAGTATCATCTTCTCCGTCATGGCTTATTTCTACACCTACACTGACCCAGCTGAGATCGAAGCTCAGATCAGGCGGGAGCAGGGGCTTGAGCCAGAGGAGAAGAAGAAAGAGACACTAGAAATGGAGGACAAAGATAAAGACCAGAAGAATGAGCAGGTGGTCAAACAAACCAAGATATAAGATACTATTAAACTGGATTGTTATATGTTAAGATTTACCCTTTTGTTCCATATTTATTTATTTATTTAAATCAATGAGCGGCGGCTCGTGGTACCATCACAGAGAGCCTCAAAATCACTCTCCAGAACATTCTCATTCACGGTGCCATGCTGGTGGAATGATCTCCCCACCCTCGTCCGGAATGCAGAGTCCCTGACAGCACTCAAAAGACAGCTGAAAACTCATCTCTTCCGTGAGCACTTAACATAAAAAAAAATCTCTCCCTTTCCTTTAAATCCCTGCTTATCTGGCTTATGCTACTCCGAGCAATGTCTGAACTTTGTATTTTGAGCACTTCTTGCGTTGTTTTTGTCTCTGCACGATGACTCGCTTGGTTTAGTCCTCAGTTGTAAGTCGCTTTGGATAAAAGCGTCTGCTAAATGACTAAATGTAAATGTAATTGTAAATGAAATGACTGTGAGCAGACATTGTTGTCAAATGCAGTGTTATCGTTGTCTGATAAGACCCTACAAACAGATGTATCATGAAAAATTTCATTTAAATGTGGCGTAAAAACCTTCTGTCATGATATTTTTAGACATGGTTTAAAATGCAAATGGTCTGGTTAGAGTGTGTGATTTGCGTTTTGTGAAGATTTTTTAAGCTAATAAACAAGGAACTCTGAAACAATGGTCTGCCTCTTTAGTCTTTTGAGTTTATGTAGTTTGTCTTTGCAAAACACTTTGGAATGCATCATGAGGTGTAACTTCTGGGTTTGAACCTTTCTTGACAAAACCTAGCTGTCTATTGCCTTTGCTGCAATTTACAGTAATATTTTCAATAATTTGCTGATCTTCTATTGGAGTTAGTAACTGGTTGCAGATAAAGTCTTATTTTTTGGTGATTTTAATATCCACGTAGATAATAAAAATAGATGCATTAGAATATTCTATGACATTCTAAAATCTATTGGAGTTAGACAACACGTGTCAGGACCCACTCGTTGTAGTAATCTTAATATAGATTTAATATTTACAAATGGAATGGCGTTTAAATTCTGCAGCAGAGTGATGATGACATCTCAGATCATTATCTATGTCTGGTGTATTCTAGCTAACTCTCTTTTCTATCTCGTTAGACACTGTTGCTCCTTTACGCTTTAAGAAGATTAAGGAAAACAGTCTGATGACGTAGTATATCGAGCACACTCAAGAGAGTTGCCTGGAAAATGGAATGGTGCTGTAATAAAACAAAACGAGAGGTATTTTGCATTGCGTGGAAGGCTAGTGTTTCGGCCTAAAAAAAGGCATTAAAACTTCTATGTCTGCTTACTCTGCAACTTTCTTAGAAGAAAAATACAACTCTAGGTATTTATTAGAAACAGTGACTAAATTAATGAGAAATAAAGCTTCAACAATTTTAGACATTTCCCTACACCACAGCAGCAATGACTATGAATTGCTTTACTTGCAAGATTAATACTATCAGAGAGAGAAAATTATAAGCATGCAATAATGTCTAAACTTGTTATATCATCAAAATCACATGTTTGTTACACCCTATACCAACAAAGCTCCTGAAAGAGATGCTTCCAGTAGTCATAGATCTTCTTCCTAATATTATTAATTCATCATTGTCATTAGGATATGTCCTAAAAACGTTGAAGCTGGCTGTTATTTAGCCGATCATTTAAAAAACCACAACTTGCTCCTAGAGACTTAATTAACTACAGACCGATCTTGAATCTCCCTTTTCTGTCAAAAATTCTAGAAAAGGCAGTATCCTCACAACTATGTTCCTTTTTAGAAAGAAATGATGTCTGCGAAGATTTCCAGTCAGGATTTAGTACTGAGACAGCTCTCATTAGAGTTACAAATGATTTGCTCTTATCATCTGATCGTGGTTGTATCTCTCTATTAGTGTTACTCGATCTTAGTGCTGCATTTGATACTATTGACCACAACATTATTTAGAAAAGCCTAGAAAATTATGTTGGCATTAGAGCAATTGCATGGTTCAAATCATACTTAAATGAACATTATCAATTTGTAGCTGTAAATTATGAAATATATCAATCACAAGTTCAATATGGAATACCGCAAGGCTCAGTACTAGGACCATTGCTTTTCACCCTGTACATGCTACCCTTGGGAGATATCATTGGGAAGCATGGTTACCCTGATTATACTAAGCTTTATATTTCTTTGTGGCCTAAGAAACATTTATTTAATAACAAAACACAATTTACAAAACAGAGAGAATGCATAGTCAATATAAAATATTGGATGACTAATAATTTCCTATAACTAAATTCTAAACAAACAAACAGAGGTTTCAATTACTATTGGGCCAAAATCCTCTGCACATAACAATCCAGAATACTGTTGTAAGCTGAAGAAACCGGAAGAACTGGTTGAGGAACGACCACTCCTCGAGAAGACAAAGAACTTTGCTGAAAATTAACATTTGAACTCACTCTTGTGAAGGTAGCATCACCATCCGAGACGAAGGACTCACCTCTGAATCATCCTAATCTACATTTCTTCCCCTCATACCCCACTCCTTCTCCATCATGCTGAGATCACCAAAGTTCCCCCAATAATCTATATGGTTTAATGTGGATAATTATCATGCAGTATTATACATGTTTGGTATCATTTGAAATGTCTCAGTGTGACTGGTACAAAGGTGGTACAGCAAGGGGTTCGGGGCCTTCTGTACCTTAGATCAGCCTGTGAATGCTGAGAGCCGCCAGGACTTCATGTATCTCCTAATGTCGGGTTTGCATCTCTTCTCTTTGTTCCAGAGCATTTGATGTTTTGTATTGAATATCTTTGAATTGATAATGAAATTCGCATGATACATTTAACTGACATAATAAATTGTAAACTTTTGATTTTATTCTAATCAACTCTGACATTATTTCCAGTAAAGAGTTAAAAGAATAATCAAACATGCGCTCACATTTAATGATGTACAGATATCATTAAAACCATTTCATTTATGGAGTCAGATGGATATACGAGTTAATACATGAGAAAATGTATTGCATTTAATCAAAATCCCTTTGCCACGTGGAAAGACAGTAACACGCAGAGACCTTCCCCGCTGATCGGAAGCTTCCATTGGGCCGATCAAGCCAGGCCTTACACTGTCTAACACTTAATGGCTGCTCTATCAAGTCTTCGTCGTCAGTTTTATTTGAAAGCCACGTTTCTATAATTTTGTAAAAGCACATTTTTTCATCTTAAAAAAATATAAATATTACGACATGCAGTCAATGTCAGATGAAATATTTATATATGATTTATATACATAGAAAATTTTAAAAATGCGTTCATGACCTCAAAGCTAGATTATTGTAATGCTCTACTGGGTGGTTGCCCTGCACGCTTAATAAACAAATTACAGTTGGTTCAAAACGCAGCAGCTCGAGTTCTTACCAGAACTAGGAATTATGACCAGATTAGCCAGATTCAGTCAACACTGCATTGGCTCCCTATTAAACATCATATACATTTTACAATCCTGCTGATTACTTGCAAAGCTCTAAATGGTTTAGCTCCTCAGTGTAGCGAGATCTTAACGCATTATAATCCTTCACGTCTATTGCGGTCTCAAAATTCTGACCAGTTGATAATACCTAGAAAATCAAAATCGACTGCGGGTGGTAGATCCTTTTACTCTTTCTTATGCTTATTCTCTTTATTGTCACACATCGTATACACAAATGTACCAACGGTGAAATTCTTAGGTGCAAGTCTCGGTTACATGGCAGTATAAAAACACAATATATGTACAATTAACAATATACATAAATAACAATATACACATTTTAATAAAGTGCAGTGCGAGGGTAATTAGCATCCCAATTAGCGATTTAGCGTCCAATCTTCTGCAATATTATTGCTTTTGACTGCACTGACACTAACTGAGCTGAATGATAACATTACTGTATTCGACAGAGCTGCTTTATAGCTGGATTGAACTCATTTCATATTTGAGAAACTTTACACAGTCATTGAACTAAACTGAATCAACACTGAACTGATTTCAACTGAATAATGACTGTACAACAGAATTGAGCTCTGTTTGAATCATTGAATCATTATTTTCCTGTTTATTACTGTAAAGCTGTTTTGAAACCATCTCTGTTGTATAAAGTGCAATATAAATAAAGGTGACTTGACTTTACTTGACTTGAGAAATGGATCAAAGCATAATAGTAGGTTCTAAAAGTAAAAACCCTGTCCTTTTTCCTCCATAGAATAAATCAATTGATTTTAACAAAGACATTTTAATACAGACCTACCATGAGATCAGAGATTGTTAAGTGATTATATGTTCTATGCCACAATTTGTTGCCCTACTGAATGCCTTTCCTTGATTTGATTTTATTGTTTTTTTTTATTTATTTAGTTGTATTTCATTTGATTATTTTATGATCTTTCTATGATGTTTGTACATGTTTTGTTTTGTTTTTCATTTCTATGAATGCACACATGGATTTCTCTTCTGTAAAGCACTTTGTAAACACAGTTTTTTAAAAGATGCTATGTAAATAAAGCTTTACTTTCTTTTTTACTTACAAGTCAATGTGATTTCAACTTGGGGCCAAATCCCCAATATACAACTACAACACCCATAATTCTGAGGAGAAATCCACATGTAAGTCTGCAAAGTTGCTTGGATTCAGCAAATGGAAATGGATGTTGTGGTGAAACAGTTCAGCAGGTGGATTCAGTCTCCTCGCTCCCCTCAGGAACCTGACGATCAGGTCATGCTTTCCCAATGACTTACCTTCAACTGCATTGTGATGTGCGGCGATAGCGGCAACATACACTTTGAGGGTGGAGGGAGACCGCCTTCGCTCCAACCCATCTTGCAGGAAGGAAAGCACGACTCTGATCGGACATCTTTGGGGGTCTTCCCGGTGGGAAGAACACCATTCAATGAACAGGTTCCACTTCAGAGCATAGAGGCGCCTCGATGAGCGGGCTCTAGCAGAAGTGATGGTGTCTACCACCGCTTCGGGTAGGTCACATAGAACCTCCGCGTCCCGTCCAGGGATCAGACATGGAGTTTCCAGAGGTCTGGACGCTGGTGCCATAGAGTGCCCCGTCTTTGAGAAAGTAGGTCCTTCCTCAGAGGAATGGGCCAGGGAGTTGTTGTCAAGAGGAGCAGGGATTTGAATGGCACGAAGCGACCTCAGATGCTTCTGACGCCGTAGGAGGAGATGGCGGACGAGTTGCAACATGCGGCGGGAGCATAGACCACCTTGGCGGTTGATGTACGCAACGGTCGCAGTGCTGTCCGTATGGACCAGTACGTGCTTCCCATGTAGTGGCCCTTTGAGGGGGCCCAGCGCAAGGCGTACTGTGAGCAACTCAAGGCAATTGATGTACCAATGCAGTTTAGGCCCCGTCCACACACCTGAAACTGCATGCCCATTGTACGTGGCCCCCCAGCCGGTGGTAGAGGCATCCGTGAAGACCACAGCATGCCTGGACACTTGTTCTAGGGGAACACCTGCCCGTAGAAACAAAGGTGTCCGTATGGACCAGTATGTGCTTCCCATGTAGTGGCCTTTTGAGGGGGCCCAGCGCAAGGCGTACTGTGAGCAACTCGAGGCAATTGATGTGCCAATGCAGTTGAGGCCCCGTCCACAGACCTGAAACTGCATGCCCATTGTACGTGGCCCCCCCAGCCGGTGGTAGAGGCCTGCCCGTAGAAACAAAGGGTCCGACCACGGGCTGAAGGAAGTGCGGGGTGACATGCACCCGGTACTTGCCGCTCTGCCACGCCCATCTCCAGACTCGGCCGTGAAGCCAGTGCTGAAGCGGTCTCATATGAAGCGGCGTTACTGCGGCTGGAACAATGGCTGCCTCCACAACCTTCGTAAAGACGCGAGGCGACAGGGACAACTCGAAGAATAGGACTTTGTACTGATATGCCCGTCCCTTGAACGTAAACCACAGGAACGGTCTGTGTCGGGGAAGAATCGAGACATGAAAGTATGCGTCCTTCAGGTCGATCGCTGCAAACCAATCTTGGGGACAGATGCGAAAATTCCTTCTTGAACGGGAGCTTGTGCAGGGCCCGATTCAAGGTTCACAGGTCCAAGATCGGCTGTAACCCTCCACCTTTCTTGGGTACTTCAAGTAGGGGCTGCAGAACCCTGTCTTCATAGGGTTACGTCCTTCGCCAGTAGGAGAGATCTCTGCCTACAAGACAGGGGCATCGGTGCTCCTGAACTTGGGAGGGTGAGGGAAACTGAATCGCATAGCCGAGTCTGATGGTACGGATGAGTAGACATCGTGCAGGCGGGACCAACGGGACCACGGACGTACCCGGGGTGGAGCAGCGAGGTGGAACATAGGGACTCGACTCGGGAGGCACTGAGGCGGCCCGAAGTGGGGTCTGAGTGTGCTGTGCAACACTACCTGGTTCTAGGATGGGGCAGAGGGTGCGTGGTAAGGCCTGGTAGCGTCCCCGAACCGCACACTGCTGCCCGCTGGCGATAGAGGGGGGCGGGTGTGGTAAGGCATGGAAGCGTCGCTCACTGCCATCCACGCCCTCTTGAGACCCAGAGATAGAGAAGCTGCTCTTACTGAAAATTTGGGTACCGCTGACTTAGACTCCAGCGGCGGAACAAAATTTGAATAAACAAAAGATTCCACCAGGGAAGAACAGCTGACTCTGGGTCCCCTATTTCAGGGCTGCTGAGACAGGTGGCGCAGTCTTACCGTGAAAGCTCAACGTCACAGATGAGCTGGCTGTGACAGTTTTTTTTATTTTCGCAGGGGACTGACACCCTTGGCGACAAACAGACTGAGGGGTAGCCCACGAGTGACTCTGGTAGCACATCGGGACAAGCTCTTGGTTACCTCAGCCTGCTGCTTGGCGCCAATATGCTTCCATACTGCCAAAGTTTTTCACACACATCCGGGCAGGCACGGAGGTGGAGCAAGGTGATTACGCATGGCACTGTGCCCCCAGAGTAGCCCAGGAAAGTGTGGCTGTCAAGTCTGAATCTCATTCAGCATGAGCACACCCACCATTACAGTGGGAACTCAGCATCATCTTCATTTCCAGAGTGTAACATCACTCTCTCCGATGTAGCGATCGACATCTGATCCTCTCCTGGAGCCCTGAATAAAATGCTTGGTCCCTCATGAGAAGGACCAGTAATCCCATCCGAAAGCTGCCAGGCATGCGAGACAGTGAACATGGCCATCAACCTCGATGGCACACGGCACGCTGAGCGCTCAAACCCTCGTGAGAGAACATGAACCACCCACGAACACAGTCTCAACATGCTTAAACCCAGGCATGTGAAACAGTGATCGTGGCCATCAAATTAGGACAGGAAACGACCGCATCCAGAAACATGGTTTGAATGACATCTTGAAAAAGACGCAGTCAAACAGTGTATGCTCTTTCAGGAAACTGCTCTCTCTGGTGCTGCTGCTACACAAACAGGACGATAGTGCAAGCCTGATGTGAGCACTCACATTCTCACTGAAGTCGCAACATTCTAAGCTGTGAAAACAGCTTTTTTGCTCTTTGTGAGATAGCGGCCAGCGCTGTCTGCGCTGTAACACAAAACACCAGCTTAAAGAGGCGTTCTCCTGAAGAAGCAGACTTGTCTTTTGAAGTTAAAACACTCCCAGATAAGATGGCAGAGCAGGAACAGCAATCTCCGTCTGGTTCCAAAGCAAAAGACAAAGATGCGAGGCACTGCAATTATCGCATGCCATTGTGCATTGGCTCGTTTAGTTTCACTTGAAGTAGATAGGCTCTCGCAAGTGATCCCCATTCGTCAGAATCACTTCTGAATCACGACATAGTGAGCTGACGAAGGGGAAGCAGCGTTTAGAAAGACTATAACCTGCGGTTCAGCACAGTGTGTAAAGCCCTTGTGTGAAGCATCAGTTTATGAATGCCCAGGATTAATTGTAAACCCCAATAGCATTGTGAAAGAAACCCCAGAATTCTGTGAAGCCTACTTTTACAATGACCCAGTTCTGACTATTTCAGGTGTGAAAAGCCCTAAAGAGTGGGAGTGTTTCCACATTGATTTTTAGCAATGGTGTCCTTATAATAACTATGAAACCAATATACCCCACAATTCACCAAACTTCACAAAGAACAAGCGATTGTCAGTGAATAACAAATGTATTACATATTTTTTGTCCTATCTAGAGCTTTAAGCTGAAGATAGAAATTAATACAGGTTTTGAACAGCACAAGGGTAAATGACAAAATGTTCACTTTTGGGTAAATCAAAACTATGTGATTTTAGTTGTATTTGTGACAGAAATCACTTTTTGCATCAGACTCAACTTTCCCATTGGTTTTAAATCAGGTTTATAGTTTACATTTCTTGTTATGTTTCGTGGAACTAATTGTATATAGACTATATTCCTAAGCATTATAAGAGGCAACCTGCTCTTTGATCCCGTTAAGACAGCAGAGGGCGGCTGTGTTACCGCCCCGATACACCCATATGATAAAGAGTCCTGATGGACTGACTAACACATGAGTGTGAACAGTATATTCAGGAAGCAGCAGCCAGTCATGGAAGCTAACAGACTAAAGGTACTGTGTGTTTGTGTGTGAAAGAGAGTTTGTTGGTTGTTGATATTTGTTGACATTATGGTCCTGATGTCAGACGAATGGGGAATTTTCGAAAAGCAGTTGTAGAAGACTCTTGAAGTGTGTGAGGTTAATATTTGTAAAAGTTGCCTTTTATGTATATAGAACAATTTTTTAAAGCAGAAATGTTCTATAAGTAAATTAATTTGAGTTTTACCACTGTAAGGGTTTGTCTATAATTCATTCCCACCCAAATGTGTGCTGTTTTCTTCCCAGAGTCACATAATATCTGATGGTCAAAGTGCCACTGCTAGTGGAAAGGCCGTGCCTGTGGTTGTTGTAAATGACGTGTGTGAGATTAGATTAGTTGTGTTTATGTCCTGATTCAGCACAAGCTGCATTAACATTTATGGAGTCATAATGTGCTTATCATTGGCCTGTGCAAAGATTTCCTTACTGTCAAAACATTAATTTAGCGACTACTTTCCGTGTGCATAGATGCTTTCAGTTTACGACAGGGATAGGTAACTTCGGTCCTGGAGGGCCACTGTCCTGCAGAGTTTAGCTTCAGCCCTGATAAAAACTCACCTGCCTGTATCTATCTAGTAATCCTGAAAACACTGATTGCCTTGTTCAGGTGTGTTTAATTAGGGTTGGAGCTAAACTCTGCAGGACAGTGGCCCTCCAGGACCGAAGTTGCCTACCCCTGGTTTATTTGAGTTTTAGCTTTTTGTATGTTGGACTTTCTCTATTGTAAAAAGACAAGAAGCATATTACACAATTTGGGATTTAATATTTTCCAGCTTGTGGAAAAGTGCAGCATTACTGATTCCATAAATAGTTTTAAACTACAAAACTACTCACTTGTTTTCCTTTCTTTTGTAGAATTTGAATGTTGACCCGGAGAAGCTGTTCACCAAGCTTGAGCGGATCGGGAAGGGGTCCTTTGGAGAAGTCTTCAAAGGCATTGACAATCACACGCAACAGGTAGTTGCTATCAAGATCATCGACCTGGAGGAGGCTGAAGATGAAGTGGAGGACATCCAACAGGAGATTACAGTTCTCAGCCAGTGTGACAGCCCCTTCATCACTAAATACTATGGCTCTTATCTGAAGGTGAGTCCCATGCACTGCTAGTGTAGAGCAATTTAATGTGTGTCAGGCAGCTCGTGGTGACAAGCTGTATTGTTATAATGTTGTAATATAATGTTTTAAATGCTGTAATAATGTTGTTATGTGACCAAGCAGATGATAACTTCATGCATGTAGCTGATTTGAACTGCTCTCCAACATAATTGTGTTTGCAGAAAGGATAAGCAGTGATTTTAACTTAGTGTTAAAATGAAAATATCATTGCCCAAACACCCCATATGTCAGTTAGTGTTTGAATTTAATTGTTTAAAACTATTGTATGCTGATGTTTTTTCTTAGAAGTAAAGTTTAATTTTGTGGCTTGAACACTAGAATAACTTACACTTGGTTGATTCACTCAAGAGGTGTTTTATTTCTTGAGAGAGTTTTGTAGGATTTTTGCACTTGCCTTTTTGTGATCAGATCGCTATTCAATTAGTCGATGTAAATAGGCCTAATGTGGATTAAAATAGCTATAAACATGAAAGTTTCATCATAAAATAAATGGCTCATAACAGAGTGCAAGAACCCCCACACAGGGTTGGCCGGCATTCTTAAATCTCGTCCATAAGCCAGGGATCCCATTGTTCCTGAATCACTTTTTATGGTCTGATACCCTTTACAGCTAATGGGAACATCTGGATGGATGAATGACATTTCATAAAATTTTAAATTACAGGTTTGGTACAGTTTTAGAGGTAATAAAAATCAATGCTGCTCATCAGACAAAAATACCAGACTTACCAGTAATAAGTCAGTTCAAATTGGAAATGTATGATGTCTCTTCCAGGACACAAAACTATGGATCATCATGGAATATTTAGGAGGGGGCTCAGCTCTGGATTTGGTAAGAATTTTAATTCCCTTTACTAATAATATTTCATGTCGTCACCTTGGTATTTACAAAAATGTATAATTTAAAACAATAAATATATATATTTTTTTTAAAGTGTATATTTTTCTGCTGTTAACAGCTATCGGACACACTAATTCAGGTCTTGCAGTCTCTACTAATGAGCTGATGAGTTGAAACAGGTCTGTTGGAACAGGCAGACATGCAAAATGTGTAATGATTCCCAAATCAAGACCAGGATAAGTTTGGGAAATGGTGAATATGATTTCAGCAAGTACAACATCAAAATCTGATTTGAGGGACAAAGTTTAGAGTTTGTCAAGTTTAGGTTCACAACCAGGGTTAGGTGCTTCTACATCAGTGTTATTCACCTATCATTATGAGTTATAAGTAGGGGTAGGTCTAGGACTTAATTTTTTGGGTCAGGAATGTTGTTCCAGGATCAACAAAATATGCTGATTCAGGAACAAGTCATGACAATGTATTAAAAAAAGTTTTTTCTTTGCATTTTTCACACAGATGATAAGGTTGTCAAAACAATCCCCTTTCACACTGATCTGTGAAAACTACTAAAAACGCTGTATTATGCATTCCAGGCCAGTAGATGCAATTTTGCAAAGAAACACTACTCGCCTATTGACTGAACGTGTAATAAGCATGCGCATGACATTACCGCGTTTACAAACTTGCCTTGTTGTTTGCATGGAGAGGATAATGGTGGTTTTTTTTAAAAAAAAAAAAAAAAAAAAAAAAAGTTTGTTCAGGCCCCAAAACGCTGTTGTCATGTAAATGAACGGCTGGTTAAGCTTGTCAGGTTAAGCTGACAAAGACCCCTGGTCTAAATGATTGCTTTTTTAAATTGGTCCCATAGACCAGTCTTTCCCAATCCTGCTCCTGAAGGACCCCAACACTGCACGTTTTCTTTGTCTCCCTAATCAAACACACCTGATTCAACTCATCAGCTCATTATCACATGTTATAACAGGTAATATTCAGAGATTCTGTTTTTGTTGTTTACACAGACCGTTTTCAAAAACTTGTACTTTGAAACCCGTTTTCAAAACTTTGCGTTTTCAGGCACCTAAAACGCTGTTGTTGTGCCAAATCGCATAAAAAGTTTATTTTTAGTTGAAAACGGTGCTGTGTAAACAGACCCTAAAGTTGGAGCTAAACTCTACAATACCGTACCCCTCCAGGAGGATGGCTACCCCTGGACTAGAAATTAGTTTAGGGCTTAAAGTTGTGTTTGTCCAGAGGTTTGGAGCCCAACTCTACACTTTAATAAGATTCTCTAAAGGTCAATTCACACCGCACAGACAAACATCAACAAACAAGTTGGCTGTCGGATTTATAATTTTATGAAAAATAACTGTCATGTTCAACAGAGACTGACAAGCAGTGATTGCCCATCGTCAGTCAGATGAACATCATTAGCGAAGGTCACGTGATGTGGTAACAAGCGAAGCACGCTGTGTCTCGCACTCTTGCAAATGTTTGCTCATCATTAACCTCACCGTTTATAACGTAACTCGCTCTTAAACCTATCCAAAAGTGGTGGATTCACTAACTTGCTGATCTGCTGTTGAGCTCCTGTGACCATGCCGAAGGCTAAAGCGGTGCAGACAGACCCAAACAGCAATATTGCTCAAAACATTAACAGGTTCTTTGATCTACAGCTGGGACCAGGAGCTCTTGATGAGTCTCATATTGCCATCATCCTCCGAGAGATCCTTAAGGGTCTTGATTACCTACATTCAGAGAAGAAAATTCACAGAGATATTAAAGGTATCTGTGAATGATGACGTGGTACCTGAACATTTTTCTACTATTGAAGTCTATAAATGATCTCCAGCATTTCAAGATGTTTCAAGATGAACTTCTGTTTTAAAAGCTCAAATCAAGATGGCTGATGTGTGTTTGTGTTTTTTTTTTCTAGCTGCCAACGTCCTGTTGTCAGAGCAGGGTTATGTGAAGCTAGCTGATTTTGGTGTGGCTGGGCAGCTCACAGAAACACAGATCAAGAGGAACACGTTTGTGGGCACTCCATTCTGGATGGCACCAGAGGTCATTAAACAGTCAGAGTACGACTCAAAGGTCAGATCCACTCACCATGTAATGCATATACCAGGCTTGGGTTAGCATTTAGACCAGGGGTAGCCAACCCTGGTCATGGAGCGACTACCTTCCTGCAGACTTCAGTTTAACCCTACTCCAACACATGTGCCTGTTATTTTCTAGTAATCCTGAGCACCTTGATTAGTTGGTTCAGGTGTGTTTGATTGGGGTTGAAGCTAAACTCTGCCAGTTTGTGGATCATTAGTTCTAAAAGGGCATTTAGCAATAAGGAAATAGTAGTGAGTGTATTTCTGGATATTGAGAAGGCTTATGATTCTTTGTGAAAGGAGGGATTGATGATTAACATTTTTGACTTGGGAGTTAGGGGATGAATGTTTAATTGGATAAAGGATTTTTTAATGAAAAGAACAATTCAAGTAAAGGTTGGTAGTGTTAGTTCAAAGACTCTGGACACAGAGAATGGAACCCCACAGGGAAGTGTAATTAGTCCAGTTTTATTGAATATAATGATTAATATGATATCTTTGGTAAAATAGAGAGAGGATTCGGGTTATCTTTATTGGTAGATGACGGGGCCATTTGGAAAAGAGGGCGTACTGTAGAGTTTGTTTTAAAACAGATTCAAAGAGTGTTAGTATCTGTAGATGAATGGGGGAATACATGGGGCTTCAAAATCTCTGCTTCTAAGACTAAATATATAGTATTTGGTTTTAAAAGAAAGTTACCTAAGCTAGGGCTATATATGTATGGGTCTCCATTGGAGAAGGTAAAGGTTTTTACATGTTGGGTGTTTGGTTTAAAGAGATTATGACTTGGGTTGTGCATGTAGGTAAAATTGTGTTGAAGGGTGAAAAAGTTTTGAATGTAATGAGAAGTCTGGCTGGGTGTGAGTGGGGGCTAATAGGGAGACGATGCTGCTAATTTTTCAGGCCATGATCAGATCTGCTCTAGATTATGGGTCCTTTGTGTATGGATCTGCTTCCAAAACTGTTCTGGCTGGGTTGGATGTGGTGCAGGCAAGGGCTTTGAGGCTTTGCTGTGGGGCCTTCAGAACTTCCCCAGAATATTGAGCTTGCTTTTCTTCAGGAAAAAGATAAGTGGGAGGTGCCACCAAAAATAGAGGAATATCTTAATTCAATTAGTGAGAGTACTATGATTGTTTTTTACAGATGGATCTAGAGATCCAGTTAGTGGGAGAGCTGGATTTGGGGTATATGTGGAGCAGCTAGGGTTGGAAATTGGTCGGTGTATTTCTAATGGAAGCTCTATTCTCACTGCTGAATTAATGACAATTTTATGGGCTCTATGGTGGATTGAGGAAGTAAAACCTAGAGAAGTCATTATCTGCTCTGATTCTGCAGCTGCTCTAGAAAATGTAAAAGTAGGGAAATCTAAAGCTCGTCCTGACATTGTAAATTACATCTAGAATGTGTTTTTTAGAACTAGGTTTGCTTGCAACATCAGTTTTTGCTGGATTCCCGGGCACGCTGGGGTGAGGGGGAATGAGCAGGTGGATAACATTGCAAAGGAGAGCTTAGGAAGAGAAGTAGATGTCCATGTATTATTGGGGAGAGTGGAACTGAGAGAAAGAATAAAAGAATGGCAGAGAGGGTGGGAAAAGGAAATTAGGGGTAGACACTACTTTTCTATACAGCCTGAAGTTAGGAAAAGATGTTCATGTAACATTTTGACTCAGTTAAAATGTGTAGATTGAGGTTGGGGCACTGTGGGTTAAATTATTCTTTGTGCATTGTAGGAAAGCATGTTTCTGGCTTGTGTGAATGTGGGAGTCTTGAGACAGTAGGGCATGTTTTCCTGGAATGCAGAAAGTATAGGGCAGAAAGAAATATATTCTTTATTAAACTGTCAGGACTTGGAGTTAAGGCTTTTTCTGTTTTATCTTTGTTTGGACACAGTGACAAGCATAAACTGATCTCCAAAGCAGTTGTTCAATTCTTGCATGACACAGGACTGTATGTAAAAATTTAGTTCAAACTTTGACCTGTGGAGGGCAGTAATATGCTCAGCAGCGATTACATTGCCGGAATCCTACAAGAAGAAGAAGAAGATCATTAGTTCTCAACAAGAGCAAGTGACATTTGTGCCCACAATGTGTGTACCATCAGAGGTCCCTCACCCTAACAGCCCAGAAATGCTGGGCTAGTGATCATCTTTAGGGTGTTTACAGCTGTGTTTCTATTATAGTCAATTATATTAAGAGTTTAATGATGATTTTCAGTAATAAGCTTCATTTGTAGCTTATTCTGGCCAATAATCACCCCCTAATGCCTGGTACACATTGTACGATTTTGGACTGTCTCAGGCGAAAGATGACCAATTGTGGTGATTTCTGTGGTCGTGGCTCCTAAACGGTGGTCCTACGTCTTACAGTGAGAGGTTCAAACAAAAGATGGCCTGCGATAGTTTACTAATTTAGCATGAACATCTCACAGTGTGTTTGCTGCTATGACCTATGTCTACTGACTAGCTAATAAAAATGCAATATAAAATGGTGTATTGATCGTGACATGGCACTAAAACTTAAAACCACTTACCTCAAGCTCCATTTGCAAAATTGGTATGCCAAGTTGACCTCTTTTCCCTAGCCATAACTGCGTCCATATTCTCCTCTTTCGCGCCCTCCTCTTTTTTAACGCACATAAAATCCACAAAAGTGCGATTCACCTTGCTCTATTTGTTTACCACTAGCGTATGCTGATGATGTTTTATTCTTCTAAACTAACTTGCGTCATAGCCTATGATTCAATAGGTGTCATCATCGTAGAGTCTACATACGTACATGTCGTACCCAAAGTTTATTAGGTCCATGTTGAACAATGTGATTTGTAATGATCTTATAGGGTTGCACAGTCTATAGCAGGTATTAGATCAAAAGAGAATGACGTGTAACATAGCATAGTCAGCCACATGTAATGTATCGGTCATTCAGGTTTGTGTGTTTTTCAGGCAGATATCTGGTCATTGGGCATAACTGCAATTGAGCTGGCAAAGGGAGAGCCACCCCACTCTGATCTTCACCCCATGAAGGTGTTATTTCTCATCCCTAAGGAAAATTCACCCACACTGGAAGGAAACTACAATAAAGCTCTCAAAGAGTTTGTAGATGTCTGTCTCAATAAAGACCCAAACTTTGTAAGTGTTCCCAAACTATTTATCACAGGGGTATCCAATCTTGTTTCTGGGGTGGGGTGGGTTGATCTTCTCTGCAGAGTTTAGCTCTGACCTGCTCCAACAGACCTGCCTGAAATTTTCCAGGGATTAGCTGATTCAGATGTATTTAATTAGGGGTAACTCTGCTGGAAGGAGGCCCTCAATGAGCAAGATTGGACACCTGATTTAGCAGGGTTCTTCAAATCAAGCTCTAGAGGGCTACTGCTCTGCAGAGTTTAGCTCAAACCATGATCAATCTCACCTACCTGTAATGTTCTAGTAACTCTGAAGATCTCGATTAGCATGCTCAGGTGTCTTTGATTAGGGTTAGAGCTAAACTCTGTAAAGGAGTGGCCCAATAGGGCCAGATTTGAGTAACCCTGCTATAGAGGGAATGCATTGACGTCACTTTCCTGCCGGAAACACGCCCCCCTCAGCCGGACTGTGTGGCATAAGAGCATCTATGTGACTGGAATTAATAAGGGAAACTGCGAAAACATTAGTAAAACAAACGATAATCAGTTTAAACTAAAGGTCGGACTCGACATAGTTTTCCTTATAACTTACCTCTTAAAATGTACCTCAAGTTGTACAGTAAATTGCAAAGCTCTTTCCCATTTTATAAGTTTTTTTCATGGAATTCACGCTGAAAACAAATGCTGCCGCTCAGTCTTTTTGGCACTCAGTGGGCGTAACCACAGTCACTCCGGCTAACGGTGACATCACGCACATACCCTCTATATAGTCTTTCGATTTCTGCATCTATAGCAGGGGTTGGCAACCGTGTCCCTCGAGGGCCACTGTCCTGCAGAGTTGTGCTTCAACACTAATCAAACACACCTGCCTATAATTTTCAAGTAATCCTTAAGAAAATCTGGGTCAGATTTGTATAGGTGTGTTTGATTAGGATTGGAGCTAAACTGCAGGACAGTAACCCTTGAGGGGCAGAGCAACCCACCCTTGATGTATAGTCATGAATAACCAAAAGACAATGTTCGTGTTGTCTCTGCCAGAGGCCAACAGCTAAAGAGCTTTTGAAACACAAATTTATCATTCGATATTCCAAGAAGCCATCATACCTGACAGATCTCATAGACAAGTACAAGAAATGGAAATTAAAACAGGCCCATGATGAGTCCAGCTCAGATTCAGACTTGTAAGCATGAAACAAACATTGGCACATTTAGTTATATAAATATTAGATTTATTTATTAACTAGGAAAATATTGAAATATTGTGGGTACATGTTCTCAGAGATGATGGTGAAGCATCTGGAGAGTCTGTGAATGATGACTGGATCTTCAACACTATCATAGACAAAGAGCCCAAATGGAAACAAAATGGAGTCAAAAATAATGAAGAAATCGTTCACAAAGAGGTGAGGAATCAGATGTGCTGTGTGTTTTTGCATTAGATACAAAATATCAAAGCAGGAGTTGTTTATTTTAAAGACAGCATTAGATACATTTATCAAGCAAAAGATGTTTGTTGCGTTTTGAAACGATAAAATATATAGTGTTTGTGGTTGTCAGATGTTAGTAGATCATGCTGTCAGATGTTAGTGGTTCATGTGATTCTCTACACCAGTGGTTAATCTGCTAGGCCACCTGTGTGAACTTGGGAACCGACTTCATAGGGTGTGTTCACACTTGGCATGTTTGGTTGGATTGAAACGAGCTGTGGTGCGTTTGCTGTTAGTGCGGTTCATTTGAATAAGCGCGAACACTGCTAGTTGACTCGTTTGCACATTTTATACCCAGACAGCAACAGAGTGTCGGCCCAGATCCGGCCCACATCTGGTACGTGTTGAATCCACATGTACCAGATGTTGCCCAGATCCGGGCCGACACTATGTTGCTGTCTGGGAAAGCTTTTCACGAGTTCTCAGCTGGTCAAAATACCATCATATGTAGCAACGCACATACGACGAGTGCATTTATCCCAGCACACAGCATTGCTTTGGTGCTTTGGATGTTCGGTAAGTTTGGATGTTCGGTAAGTCTCAAAATAGGCAATGCGTCATAAAAGCCAACCAATCAGGTTGTGAACATCCCTACGCCTTTAGGTTCGGTGATAAAAATGCCAATCTGAACGCTAGCGGACCAGGACTAAACATTTTTTGTTGGGTCCGGACCAAACGAACCGAGCCAATCGAACTACAAGTGTGAATACAAGCACTAAAAATCACAAAAAAACCTGCAGATTTAAACACATTGAGCAAAAATGATTAACATAAGTGATGTAAAAAGAAAACCTCCTGCATCCAAAGTACACACACATCTGTCTCTCTCTCATTGTTTAGGTTCCAGACAGTCCAAAAAGGTCTCCGTCCCAGTGCATGTCCTCTATTATGTCCCCATTGTTTGCAGAGGTAAGAATTTGATTCTGATGAATCCTTTGTTTTCTTCATTGGCTGGTTATATGTACAAAAACGTAGTTCCGTGCAGGTTAGGGTTAGATGCAAATGAAGTGCATACTGAGCTAACATTGCTGTATCCATTCAGCGTATCAGTCACAGCATGCATGTGTTTGTTGTTGTGTCAGCTGAAGCAGAAGCGAGGTGTGTATAAGCCGGCGGTGTTAGAGGAGCTGAACCAGGCCATGCTCCTGGCAGAAGAGACGTGTCCCGGGATCACCGACTCTATGGTGACGGGGTTGTTTCAGAGGTTAAAGAGGTATGCACAGCACCCTGACCATCACATGTGTGGTTTTGGGTGAGTTGTCTGATGTGTGTTTTCTGCCTAACAGGTTTTCCCTTCATCACTGACTCCGCATGAAGACTCTTTCTCTGTGGGTGTGACATTTGGCTTACAGTGCACTTCAACACACACACAGAATGTTGTGTGTTTCTTTAGGATGATGTTGTAGCATAGTGTGTGTATGACGTGTTTTCCCAGACAGCAACATAGTGTCGACCCAGATTGAATCCACATGTACCGGATGTGGCCCGGATCTGGGCCGACACTGTTGCTGTCTGGGTTTTGCCTTGTTATTATGGTGGGATTCTGATTAAGGCATTTACAAAAATCAGGTACTTTCTGTGTGTACATAAGTGAAAAATGTGGACTGTATTTGTTTAACCCTATTGAATTATTTAGGTTTCCTTTTCTGTGTTGATATTTCTTATAGAGGGTTGCAGTGATTACGTATTTTTGTTGGTCAACCTGCAAGTTATCATCACTTTGGTTCCCTTGACACAAACCCTATAGGATTTTTCCGCTGGCCTTTGGATTATTACAGAAAATAAGCTCTGTGACAAACAAAAGTTTATGATTCTTACACATTTTGTTCATCATAATAATCTTCTCAAATAAACACAACTTTTATGAATTTTGAAGTCTAAATACTATCGCCAAAAGTAGAAAGCTAAATGTAGGCTATAAACAAACAAACTACACAATGGTAATGATGTTGAAGTCATGTGACCATAAAGTGTTCCACAACAGTTTCAGGCTTTAAGTAAATTTTCTCTGAAGTTTGAGTTAGAATACACAGTGCACAATGATGCTGTGGAAAAGTAGATGCGTTTACATGTTCGGCTGATGTTTAATGTCCCTGACAACCTCTTTAGTCCCATTTAGAAACTTATTAGCAAACGCCTTATTCCAGACAAGTAAAAGCTTTTAAAAATATCACAAGGGATTTTTGCTGATGTGTTTATGTCTTAGAATAAAACATGAACATATCTTTAGCTTGTGTTATCCACTGACCTTTAGGGCATTTATAATTAACAACCAAAAACTTTGACTCTAGAACGATGGAAACAGAAGTGCTAAAATGCTAACCCGATTGCAGGTATTGGCCTACAAAAAATACGTCATTCTCACCAGTTCTCTATTGAAACAGGATGTTGCTGTGAGTTATGTTAAATTGTCCTTTTTTTAATTAAAAAAATCAGTAGCCTTTTATATCAAAGCTGCAACCCATGTTATAGCTAGACAGGGGGAGGGGCTTCTCATTCTAAAGAGCATTTGATTGGACTAAACTGGATACACCTGAAATGAGTGGTCATATCCAGTGCAAAATGAACATCTCTCAATATTTCCTGAAAGTGTAAATATATTTTTATTCATCTGTTTAAAATAAAAATGGATCAAAACTGAACTAAACTAGACATGAACTAAAAGCTCAAGGGGTTTTTGTGTATATCTGCTGTTTTTTTACAGAGCTGTAATGATGCAATAATTAAATAACTGTTGCTTGTCTTTTTGCTAGCATTGCTGGTCAAATATTATTATATTAAAACAACATATTACCAGATTTGTTTTCCTTTAAATTGTAATTTCTATGTTGTTGCTGTTCTTGACTTAGTTTGTTGTTTTAAATATCCCAAAAGATCTAGCTTATTATTGTATCAATAACATGATTGTGTAAGACTGTAGATGGAGCGTTAAGGTTAGAAACCATAATCTTAATTTATAAAGTCAGTTTAAGGGTTTTGTAATAATTATTGTACAGCAAAAAAATGGTACGTTAAAGCTAAAGTGTGTCATGTCTAAACCCCAAGCAATCAGAATAACAAAAAAATAAATGTTTCAATACACTTAAAAAAAAAAAAGGAAACCCATTAAATGTTTCATTTAGAAGTAAACCATTTGTGTTGACCTCCCTGTATCTACAATAGTTCAGAGTTACAGCACTTCTGATCGTGAATGATAACAGCCTTTTAACGCTGTGTTATGTACCAGAAATTCCTATGGGATTATAGGACTGTAAATCTGTGCTAAAGTTCAAATCAGGCTAACACATTTCCGAGCAATCGCTGCTATGATGACGACCCTTGGCATCATTTGAGGAAACACCGGTGTCTTTAAACCTGTCTATTGTAGACGAGTGTGTAGAGAACCGCAGAGCCAATCCAGACCGCAGTGAAAACTGAGCAAATTCACACAATTTTAATCCTTACATCAAAAAACAAGATCAAAATTTGTCACTCTATATACAGATATTACATACGTTTATACACTTATTACATAATTTTTTTACACAAGAAAAATATACATAAAAATGTAAACTTTTGTATAAAAAAAATACCTTAGACAAATTAAAGACCAATAACAAAAAGTGACTAGACTATCCTATGAGTTTTTTTAAAAACGGTTCTACAGTACATTCAGTGAGTACAGGAATCAGTCAGCCATCCTAACGCAGAGTGCAAGCGGTTTCTGTCGGGCGTCTCTGTGCAGCGGACCCGCACAGCACACACAGTAGTAACACGGGGACAACGTCACGCAACATCTCAGATCCTTAGAGAAACCGAGAGGTGGGGAGAATAACCAGTCGACTCGTTCACAAGCATCACAAGTAACCGTGGAACATAGTGCAGGTGAAAGTGCATCTGAACACATGAAGTTTAAGGGGGAAGAGCAAGAAAACGTCCTTGAGATTCACTTAATCAAGGATATGTCAAAATTAAGTAGTGCATCATTCTGGCACTTCAACAGATCTCATTCACGAAACACCAAATCTTCATAAAACCATTCTTACATAAACTTGCTATCAATACAATATCATCACTTAAATAAGAATGATTCAACTGAATCTGAGAACTCAAATTAGAGTGGTTTTAAACTGATTCAATACAAGTTTATTTTATACTGGTTTTACAAATGAATTCGATGTACGTAACAGCAGTTTTAGGAACCGCTCTATTCAATGAGACTGTTGACGTGAGAATGAACTCAATCGTTTCTATAAACCATTCTTATGTAAACGGTCTCATTGGTTTTATTCAGTGTGATCATTTATGGCGATTTGCACAATTTCATTCTGATGTTTTTTCATGAATGAGACCCATTATCTTTTGGACTAGTGAGATTGGATCAAAGCAAGAGTGAATAAGGACCATGGTTGTGGTTTTATGTTTTTTTTTTTAGCGACCACTGACGGTTACTTTTTAATAGCTATCAAAAATACTGTTGCACATGATCACAGTCTCTTCGTCAGAATAAAAGACACAGATACACAACATCAATCAAAATGAGTTTTGATAGCCATTAAAACTACCAAACATTATCCCATTAAATGCTTCAGTTCCACCAAGTATTTTGCAAATGACTAGTTTTCTTTTTTAAATCTCATGTTTATCTTTCGCCACTCAATTCAACCAATAAATCCCAATCTAGAGGTTTCTATTTTATAAATATATTTAAATACTTAACAATATATGATCATCGTTCAGTGTCTAAAATCTACTCGAAACCTTGGTTTTACAGGTCATAACTTCGAAATAGAAAGTGAAATCTGCAGGGATCGTTGATCCCACGTGGCGTAAGGCTGACTCACGGTGGCTAAAGATGTCTGAGTTTGAACCTGACACTTCAGTGGAAGTCTGGAGAAGAACCGTCAGGTTGCACAAATCATTCTCCAAAGAAATTGCACCAAACGTCCGCACAGCAAAGGCAGGGTCCTTTGAGTTGACATCCACCCCCCTCCCGCCACCTCCACTGTACTCGGAAACCTCGCCACCAACGGCTTTTGTACTAGAAAGACCAAACGAGGCTCTAAACTGATTAAGCACCATGAAGAAAAACTAACGTTTTAACCCATATATTTGGCAAAAAAATTACCTCAGTGTCATTATTCAGTTTACTCTTAGCTGAATGAGTTCCATGTCAGTGTTTTTACAGGATTAGCAGGCTCTAGGTTGAGATCTTTGCTGTTAGTCGTGAATGAAACCGCTGAGATCCAGCTGTTTGTCACTGCGGGCCGAGGCTGAAGACTGGCTCTGCTGAGGAGATTATTGCTTTAATGAACCGTGTGATGATGTGAGCAGTCCAGGCCTGGTCCACTGAGCGTGTGCAAAAACCCATCAGCGAATCATACTGTTCAGTCATACAGATTTGTGTCCTGATTACAAGTCGTATGGTAGATTCTCTTGAGACCACATCAAGCTTAGACCAGCCCTGATATCTGAGAGACGGGAGGTTTGTTGGCTGTTCATTCTGGGCTACTGGCTGAAAATTGTACAAGCTTGGTTTTTTTTATACCTGGTATTCATCTTGGGTGACCCAAACACACTTTCAGAGATGCAACATTACACATCCATCCTGGACAACAGAGAAGGACCACCTTCTCATGCAATGCTTAATCTCTGGGACAACTATAAAGGTGGCATTAACCGAAATTGCAACCAAATTTGTCTTCTGTATTGCGGCGTATATCAGAGTGAAACGGCTTTTTGAACTAGGGGAAAAAAATGAAGGGCAGGACTTGATGTTGTCCGTCGGGAATTGATTGTTGTCGTTTGCCAATTGCTGAGATCTTATGCGAGTGACAGATTGCTGGAGAAAATGATCGTTCCTCATTTTCACCATTGGACACATAATCGGAGAAGAGATTTCCCATGACTGTTTGCCTTGTAACGTTTGTGAATGACATTCATCATTCAGAAAAGTCTAAATATTAATGGAATCAGAACATAAAATGCCTTATATTAAAGATGAACGAGAAACAGGAAGTGCTCTTTGGCATCGCTGCTATTTATCTGCAGCAAAAGGGCAAATGCCAGTGTATCTGGGCTCACGTAACTCGCTGCTTTACTACCAGAGTACGATGCATCGTTGAAGAAATCAACTAGCGAGTCACGACTGCTTCCCGAAACCATAATGTCACAAATTGGTCGTTCAACCACGTTGGTTAATGATGTCACGCAGGTGATGCAGTAAATAACTACTTTTAATGAATCTGTTTGAGATCGAATGTTTTGAGAATCTAGATGTTTTGCTATAAATTAAGGACATGGCATCTGAGGACAATTCTCATTGTTCTGTTTTTATGCTTCATTTCCAGATTCAATCATAGCCTCGTTCTTACATAGTAGACCACGTTCGCACATGCACACTCTTCAAAACCTGCACTTTAAATCTCTTGACAAACTAAAAGACGTAAATGACATTTGTATGTATACTAAATAAAATATATAGATTGTACTGAATGTCGGCTTGCTCCACTCACTCCACTCCCATTGGTTGTCGCTCCCGAAAGTCGCTCTTGATTTGCATAAAGTTAAACATCTCAACTTTGTCTCAATCCATTCCCCTACTGTCACTGGAAATCTCCAGCTGTCCACTGAAATGAATGGTATTGTGTCACTGCTAATGTGAACGCACAATATAGTCGTGAAATCACTACCTACCCTCGACAAAACCCTTCATAAAGGTCACAGGGGATGCATGTTAATACCTGGTGTAAAGGAGATTTTCTTAGCTAAACATTTGTGATCAGATCACCTGAGAAAGATGTTAATACCAAGTATAAACCAGAGTCTTGCCCTTCTTTTTTCTCCAGCCAACACACACACAAGCACCTTCCTGAACCCCAAAGTATACTTCGTCCATCCGCGTTCATGCAGCCTCATTTTTGGCAACAGCGCATGTGGGAGTGACTTGATCACTTGATAACAAAGCCCACTAGATAGTGTGCACGGCTAAAGGAGTATACTTTGAAAGGCTTGTGCTCTTGAGCAGAACACGGAAAATGAAGTATACCTGGGCCTTAACACAAGGACTCAACAGGACACCTGCTAATCTCATTTCATTTGAGAAACAACTAATGGATTCAGTAATATGATGAATACGTTTCACTAACGTTAGTACAGCAGACCATCACCCCTCTTCCACTGACACAGTGCTGGTGCACGGCACCATTTTGCACGTTTTCATTGAAAAAAGGTGGTTTTGATCCTTAGCTCCTAAACCGTTGGTCTCAATCGAAGAAATAGTGACATTAAGAGCCTGTGGAGTACCACTGGATGGCAAAAGACTCCCATGAAAAATTTTAAAATATTACTTCAGTTGACATTTCTACGTAGATTTTTTCTGACGATAATTACTCTGGATGTGAAAATAAGTTCTCAAAACCAGGAGTAAACAAAGATTGCAATGCACATGAGCAGGTAATGTAGTAATGTAGTCAGTTAGATCATCGTTTTGCTTTGAAGTCAGTAGAAATATTGGTCGGGTCTGAGCGGCTCCGCGGATCACCCAACTGAGCACAGGCTCCTGCACTAGCACCATTGGTGAAAAAGGGGTATATGTGAGGGCAGAACACAATTATTGGTTCAGTACAACAATAAGCATGGGATGGACACTGTTGACAGACCAAGCAGCGATACGTGTCCAGAAAGACTCAAATCTGCTGCTGGTCTATGGTGTCAGTCACAGAGCTGTCAAAAGAGAAAACCCTAAACTCATACGACGGACTTTCTTTTGTAGAACACAAAATTTGTTTTCAAGCATGTTCATGCTGCTCTTCTCCATGCAATTTTAGAGTAAATTGAAGCTGGGCCATTCAAGCTCCAACAAAGCACCATAAAAGTGATCCATATTACTTATTACACTATGTTCCAAGTCTTTAATAGCAAGACACTTATTGGTCATCCCGTTTTCTTTGCAGTTAGAAATGTGCATTCAAATGTGATACTGAGTGTCAATATGTAACGAGTTGGGAGTAAAAACATTTTTGTCAAAACGCCCTCGGTTGTCACATCATAACTAGTCGTTAAACACATAAGTTTGAATATGCAGAAATTGCTTTTTTGGAGCTTGACAGACCTTGGTTACCATTTAACTGTCGTTTTATGGAAAAGAGCAGAGTGAACATTGATCAAAATTTCTTTCTTGTTCCACGAATGAAAGTCATGAGGGTGAGTAAATGATGACTATTTGTTTAAAATGTGAGATGGGATGGTCTCAGTTGCTCTGAGGGAATGGGGGAGTGGCAGCAGTGGCACTAGTGATGCTGAAGCCTGTAGGTGGCGCTGTCGAGCTATGGCTGGGCTGCAGGTCTTTGGGGATCCCGCTGTGGGAAGCCAGTTGGTGGCCGAAGGCTGCACTGAATTGTGGGAGCTGTAGTTTAGGTTGGGTGTGGGTGTGTGTGAGGAGGTCGCGTGAGGAGGGCGAGGACGACGGTGAGGTGAGGCCGGTTTGGGGAAGAGCGGAGAGAGCGGCGCTGGGTTGCAGGATTGTGGAGTGGGACGTGGATGGAGGGGTGGACAGAGAGGTGGAGAGAAGGTGAGTTTCGGCAGTGAGGAGGTTCCCGAACTGTGCCGGGTCGGTGAGCGAGAGAGGGAGGTTATTCCAGGAGGTGCGCGGAGGAACTGGTGTTTCACTCAAAGGCACCTCCAATAAGAGAGGCGGGTCGGTTTGATAAGAGGCACCGTGTCGGGGAGAGATGTGATCCCTGTAGGGCTCGCTGCTGTAATGAGTACCTAGTGGGGAGGTATCCGGTTTGGGCGCTCGGGAAAACGTTCGTTGTGTTAATCCCCCATTCGAGCTTGCGGTGCTGCTCTGGGTTGGCTGCGGAGAAGGGGATGTTGGGAAATGATGGTCTGTTGGGGCATGAAGGAGGTTCCCCTCCAGTTCTAGATTATGAAAGGTCTCTGAAGTCATTCGGCTGTTTAGAAGATCTCCAATGCCAGTCGTCGTGACCCCTGATCCGGAGAACACAGCCATGGTGCGGTGGTCCACCCCGTCCGCTGGGGTCAGTTCTCCCATCGAGGACAAACACACCAGGGATTCGGGATACGAGCCCATCGCCTGCAGGGCTCGGACTAGCTCCTCGGCCTCCTCTGTGGTGGGCAACAACTCTCCATTCTTACCTGGATCCACAAAGACAACTCAGACAAAGTGCAAACATGCCAACTAACAAAAAGATTTGTACATTTTCTGGAGAAAAAAAAAACATGTGGTGATTGACAAACTGCCACAATGCTAGGGTAGTCTGTGTGAGGGCTTGCTGGCCCCAAGTCAGAAGAGCCCACCCTCAAGTCTCTACGATATTCTGTTGTCATATAATCACATGTGACCGTACCCTCAAAAAGGTCGAAATCCTGAAGATCATCAGGTAGTCTGGGCAGCACGTCAGAGAAATCTTCCTGATTCAGCTCAAGGTCATTGGGAATGTCAGGCATTTCGTTTGTGATGTCATCGGGAAGCTCATCTGCACTGAGTTCGGGGGTCGACGGACTCCTGCAAGAGAGAATGCAGGATTTAAGGAAAAAAAAGTTAGTCAAATTTTACAGGGTTCGTACAGATGCTGTAAAATCAAATTCCAGGACTTTCAGCACCACTTTTTTTTTCAAGTTTTTTTTCATTTATCAAACAAGATCTTTCTTTCTTATCTTTTAAATTCTAAAAAAGGTACATAAACTAAACTAATGAAAAAAAATTGTACAAATAAAGTGCAGCACATGCAATGCCTGCAGTAACTTTAACCATTGATAGGATACTATGACAAATATATCGCTTTACTTTTTTTTTCTCTCCAATGAATATATGATTGACTTGAAGAATAAAAGTTGTATCATATACTTGGATATTTATATGAGCAAAATCACGTTCACAGCCATGCAAAATGGCTCTATATCTATATCAGGACTGCAGCTTTCATTTTGTGTGAAAAGATTGATTTATCAATCAAACTAAAAATAAATTTCCCATATATTGTCTTTCAATAATTCAAGAACTTTCAAAGTACTTCTTTTAAAAAATGTCTGTTTTCAAAGGTTTTCCAGGACTTAAATTTCAAAAAGTCAAATTCAAGTAATTTAAGCACCTTGTACGAACCCTGATTTTAGTTGAATCAAGTAAGAAACACTCTATGAAATACATGAATTAATTAATACACATTTAAAGTAGTGACAGAATTTAAACTGTTGCCCTTTCATGACACTAGTGATCCTAGTCTATTGGTTGTTACTGTATCCTTGCGGCAATACTGATACAAACCCGATGATTATACCCATTTTCTCCAGTTTATTGGACAGTAGGGGAGTAAGACATCGCTTAGCTCTTATGGACTTGTTTGTTGAACTGGGACCTGGAAATGGCTCCAAGGCTTCAGATTGAAACCTCTTATTAAAAAGTAATGCCTAAGAGAAAAATACTTTTTACATTTTGAATGGCCTTAAAATCAAGAGATCCTAATTTCAGGCTACGTCTACATTAATAGACGGATACACTTGAAAACGGCGTTTTCATTTAAAAACGCTCTCCGTCCACACTAGCGTTTTCAGGCGTTTTCCGACGTTTCAGCGTGGATTAGAAACTTCTAAATTCACCTTACTGCGCATGCGTGAAACCTCACAAAAGCTCACAGATGATACAGATGGAAAAATAAATAATAAAGTTATCGCGCAATTCTTCTAACAGGATCATTTTATTTAGCAAAATATCTCACCATTCACTGATAAAGGTCGCACTCAGTCACCATATGTTTGGTCTAAAACGCGACTGCTCTCCTGTATTGCCGCAGGAAAGCAAATGTCTGACATTTTCTGTCATCTTTGCCGTACTGGGATATGAAGAACATAGTTATAAGAAGTAACATATTTTAGCAACAGTGTAAAAGCGAATCGCACATAATTAACAGGCACAATACCAGTAAACATGAATATCTATTGGTACAACATGGATCACATGACTAAACTTACGTCATCGTTTTCAAAGACCTAAACTGGACTGTGGCTTCACAGTCCACACAACAACGCAAAAACGGCATTTTCAAACGAAAACGTAGTAGTGTGGACATGGCCTCAGACGTTTGAATTTTTAATGCTCCAACGGCATTAAAAGAAGACCAACTTATCAAAAAATATGAGATAATAAAAATATCTGTACGGCAGTATACATGGCAAATTCCCCAGTTGTATCGAAAATCGATATTTTTCAAGGTATCGTATCAGAGACAGAAACTCAATGTAGCAACACAAACTTTTCATTCAATAATTTGTGTACTGCTTGATACAGCGGCTGTGAGTAAAATAATAAAGTTCAACATAGTTCAGCCAACTGATCTTGAATCATTCTTACGCTACTTCGACGGCATTCATCAAACACACCTTGTGTGTACGCTGAGGAAGTTTGTGCAAAACTGATGCAATACCAAGCTTCATTGGCCCCAGTGGAACACATATTTACATTGTCTGAACTGTTCAGACCCTCTTCTGGTCTGGATCTTGACTTGAACTAAACCTACACAGGACTCGAATGAGCCATTCTTGAATACAACACTGGTATCTGTGATGTGTCATGACATTTAGGACTGCAACAATACATGTGTAAAGCAAGACTGGGATGCTGGATTGAAAGTAAGCTGGGCACCTGACATGGGCGTGGGGGGCAGGCAGTGAGAGGGAGGGCATTAGTAAGTTGCCCTGTGGCACAGCTGGGGGAATGGGCTTCTGCGGTCTGCGTGGACCTCGCCGTCTCTTCTTCTTGTGTTTCTTAGTCAGTGCAGGTGGTTTGGTCTTCTTACGTGGACGCCGCTGTTGCTGCAGACTGCGTCTGTTGCCATCTCCACGCAGGAAATTATCCTGCCACACACACACACATTTACTCTTACAACCAATTCTGTGCTGTTAATACTGTGCTGTCCACCCAATAATGAAAATTAGCCCATGATTTACTCAGCCTCAAGCCATCCTAGGTGTATATGACTTTCTTCTTTCAGACGAATACAATCAGAGTTATATTAAAAAATGTCCTCTTCCAAGCTTTATAATGGCAGTGAATTGCTGTTTCTGTTTTGAAGTCCATAAAAGTCCATCTATCCATCATAAAAGTGCATCTATCCATGATAAAGGTGCTCCACACGGCTCTGAGGGGTTAACAAAGGCCTTCTGAAGCGAAGCCATGAATTTGGCAATCCATATGTCCGTTTGGCCAGAAGCTATCATTTTACTTTGTAACATTAAATATGAATATTTTTCTTACACAAATGCATGGCTTCACTTCAGAAGGCCTTTATTAACCCCCCAGAGCCGTGTGGAGCACTTTAAAGGACAATTCCGGTGATTAACACATGGTTACGAGTCGATCGTTCTCTGGGATGCGTTTTCATGATAATCGAATGTAAAGAGTTTTATCTCTAAAAACAGATTAGCTTATAACGCTAGTAATAGGGCATAGAATAAGTAAAAGTAAATCGCTAGTTAATACCACTAACAAGGCTCAAAATAGCCTCACACTAACACGGTAGCATATTGAGGGTCCCTACATGCAAACCGAAGCTTTGAGAACTGGAGGAACCTCCAGAAGTTCATCTCACTTAGCACGGCGTTCGTGGCTCGAATAGAAAACCCGACTAGTTTTCCAAGATGGCTCCCGCCTGTATACGTGTAATGTACTGTCTTTATAAAGTATCTTCTTATTAAACTGTCTGTACACTTACAAAGTTCTCAATGCTGCGGTTTGCATGTAGGGACCCTCATAATGCTACCGTGTTAGTGGTTTTAACTAGAGATTTACTTTTACTTATTCTATGACCCATATACTAGCGTTATAAGCTAATCTGTTTTTAGAGATAAAACTCTTTACATTCAATTATCATAAAAACGCATCTATAACCATGTGTTAATTACCCCTAGGTTCATTTTTCACCAGAATTGTCCTTTAATCATGGAAAGATGCACTTATGATGGATAGATGCACTTTTACGGACCTCAAAACAGAAATCGCCATTCACTACTATTATAAAGCTTGGAAGAGCCAGGATATTTTTAATATAACTCAGATTGTACTCGTCTGAAAGAAAAATGTCATATACACCTAGGATGGCTTGAGGGCGAGTAAATCATGGGCTAATTTCATTTTTGAGTATCCATTTGAGGTGTGGTTTCTCACCATTTTCTTTGCATGTTCGTCACAAAGAGGTGTCTGGTGAGTGATGTCAAACACAGGAACGGAGCACTGCTGTCCATCAGCGAACCGAGCCGTGCAACTGGAGAACAGCTGCTGAGAGCGATTCAGCAGGATATCTGCAGCGACATGCTGTCAAGAGCATAACACACACCTGACAACTGCACGTGGGTGTTACTTGTTCAAACTGACATCATTTCGTCACTAAGCCACCACTAACACATGCTCATTTTACCTGAAGTATGCATATGTTAAAGGATACGTTGAAAACAGTGGCGTGAAAATGGCAAAGCTACGTCGCTGCAGTTTTGACCCTTTGTGGTTCCCGTACATATTATCCTTTCATACTTTTGTGGTAATGCAGACCTTGAACTGATAAAAAACCAAAATTATACAAATATTAAAGTTAACACACATATACACACTCCTGAAAGAGCTTTCCACATGTTGAGTAAAGGCAGTCCACGTTCAACGCACCAGGCTGAGGTCTGCGAGCTCTTGCTGAGCTTCTGAATGAGTTGTGCAGTGCAGTCGGGGTCTTTGCTCGCAGCGTGAAGCAGAGCTTTCCGGAAGGCGTATCGGTATCTGCTGTGCCGCGTGGCTGCCCTGTCCTGTCGGCACAGGTGTTTATACCTCTCCTGCAGGTATGAGCAGAGCTGTGCCAGACGTGCCCGCCGGGAAAGAGGCTTTTCATTGGAGGAGCTGGCACACACACACACCAAAAAAATAAAATAATTGGGAAAAAATGGCTATCAAATGCTTCATTGTCTCTTAAACATTTTTTTTAATTTAAATTGCATTATATTTACTGCCTCAGAAGTTGTGAGAAGCAAATGAGGAGTGAGTTTCATACCTTTGATGGGGGCTTCTTTCCTGAAGTCTACAGGCCTGAGGCAATAAAGGAACAAGCTCCTCTTCATCTGAACTGTCCTCAGACCAGTCTAGCCCTGCGAAAACACACATGCGTGTATAATCAGATAGAGGTCATCACATGATTCTTCAAAAATCAATCTTATATGCTGATTTGCTGTTTTTATTCAGGACTCTTTGATGAATAGAACATTCAAAAGAACAGCATTTATTTCAATAAAAATCTTTTGTAACATTATACATATGTTTACTGTCTCTTTTGACTTTGTGTGCCAATCTAGTATGGAAGCTTGTTTCTGCCACAGAATAAATAAATAAATAAAAAAATGTAACCGCGACTTTTTATCTAACAATTCTGACTAAGTTTATATCTGAGATTAACATTAACAGACAGTAGCTACAGCAATAATGGAACTGGAGAAAGTTATCAGATTACTTTCATATAAATTTCCACACTCAGTTTTCTGTTAGCCTCAGTATACCTGAGCCAAACCCAAGTGTCAGGACAGATCCTAGTCTAAGGGCGTTTTTACACTGGGCACGTTTGCCGCGGTCCGAGTGCGATTGTTCCCTACAAAGAAATCTCGAACGATAATTTTGGTCATGGCTTGTCTTGAAAAACGAAGACAATTTGGCGGTGGTCGTTAGGGTTGTTACTTTACGTTCGAAAACCGATCGGACCAACCAACACAAGTTTTTGAAAACGAAAATGGGGAATGGATTTTAACGGCCTTCTCTCGGAGCGTGTCCGTCACGATACGCCCGCAGCGAACGCGCGTCACACAGCAACTGCAGGCTCTGACAAACACACATAACAGCAAATTATACTTCTGCATAATGTGTCTCTTTTTACAACAAAAATGTGAATTCTGTCGGTATTAAGACAGTATCCATACAGATATAGATTCGGGCTATAATCGCCTACGTAGGCGAAATTTGTTTGACATTTCTAATCGTAAACACCGCCATGTTGAACCCTGCTGTAATGTTTTTCAATGATGCTATGGCAGTCTAGTCTGCTTATTGTTTTTCGAGTATGTTGCACTCCTGTTTGTCATTGTGCACGAAACTTCACGCCAGTAAATCATCAGAAATATTGCTGACTTGTGCGCGTCTCAATCGTCCTCTTTATGTTCGTCCTAATGCCTGTTAGTTGTCCGTGGATTTGCCTATATTTGGTGTTGAAAATGGAAACGTCTTTAGACATGGAAAATCAATTTTACAATCGATTCAATGAACACTTATCTCTCAAAAATCGAACAGGATTTTTTCACAAAAGTGACAGCCCTAGTGGTCGTAGGAGAAGTCACACTGCAGGACTGAGAGTCACATCTTCTAGCACTGCCAACATTTCTGCGGAGGTAATATCTGATTAGAAAACTCATTAATGGACTGTCGTGAACGTGTCAAACTACCGATCAAAGACTTCAGATTTTAGCCTAGGATCAGAGGAATCTTTTAGGATTTGTCTCAGACGGCCAAATCGTGGCCAAAATCGCACAGTGTGCACCCGGCTTTAGACACCCAACTGAAGTAACTCAACAGAGGCAAAACATGTAGTTACTGACTGTATTCTGCAGTGTAAAGGACAGTTTTCAAAAAAAGGTAACTAAGTAATGCAATTAGTTACTTTTTAAGGGAGTAACACAATAGTGTAATGCATTACTTTTCAAAGTAACCTTCCCCAACACTGTTGAGTTACTTCAGTTGGGTGTCTTAGGGCTTTCACTGATACCGATAACCAAAGGCAAAACATGTTACTGCATTTTAGAGTGTGTTGATGAAGACAGGAGGGCGTACCGAGATGTGGGAACAGGTCTCCGTGCTCTCGCTGTCTGTGAGCGTAGAGCTGCACGAGGTGCTGTAGCCGGAGCAGGCAGACAGGGGGCGCTGTGAAGGCAGTGGGGCGCATGGCCACGGATCGGGGCTGCGGGCCGTCGGGGGCAGCGGGGGGGCGAGGGGACACCGCAGGGACAGGTCTCTGCTGAACCCCAGACGGCACAGAAGGCCCAGTCTGAGGAGGAGCGGGCTTGCACAGCAGAGAGTGCCCTGCCCCGGGCCGGTCAGTGTGCGCAGGCGGCGGGACGGGCCTCGCTGAGGGTGGAGGTGGAGCCGGTGGTGGAGGGGGAGGGGGTTGTGGTAAGTGTGGGGGGGTTGGAAGTGTGCAGGTTTCAGAGATGACGTGCTCCGGGTCACGGGTGGTCACTCTCAGGCCAATCACAGGCCTCCCGAAGCTCTTCTGCGCCACACTGTCCTCCCCGTCCGTGTCCTCCTCGTAGAAGGCGAAGGGGTCGAGGAGGTCGGTGTCCGAGAGGGTCAGCGACGGGGCGAGCCCGTTGGAGTCTCTCAGGGCTAGAGAGGGAACGGTGATGTTGAGGGCCACAGACTCCACGTGAGCGCGCGAGCGAACCTCCTCCAGAGCCTCATGCTTCTTCTTGCGCTCCTTCTTCGGGATGAAGCCCAGCACCTGCAGGTGGCTGTTACAGTATCTGCCGAAGCAAAGCAACAACGTTTGAATTCGTCAAATCACACACCACCATTAAAAGTTCTGTCAAATGCTACTGATCTTATTTCATTGATTCCCATGTAATATTGTTGTAATGCATAGGCTTTGGTAAAAGCGCTATTAAGTAAGGAACTTTTCAGCGAGTATTAGTTTGTTTTCACTTATATACTTTTTCGTTTAGATTTTTTTTTTCTTGCACTTAAATTTTATTACTTGTTGATGTTGTTTCTTCAAATATGTCTATATAGTTTTCATTTGCATTTATTATTTAATTTTAGTACTTTCATTTAGTTTAATTTTTTTTTTTCCGTTAACGTTTATTTCAAGTAACAAAATAATTGTGTTATGCTTTTAGCTTTAGATTCAGTAAACAATAATAACCCTGTTTTCCACACATGTAAGAATGAGAATTATATGAAATGTAATGATTCTGGCTGCAAATCTGATTTTGATTAACTAACAAACCTTTTATATAATTCTGGAGAAAGAATAGACAAAGTTTAGACAGTTCTTATTGTATTTACTGCCAACAGCTGCCTATTGTCAAACTATTAGATATTTTCAGATTTCTACAGGACAGAAACTACAAATCAGCAATAGGTTATATTATAAAATTCTTGCAACAAAAAAAGAGAAAGAAAAGAAAAAGTCTAAAAAACATCTCAAGGTTTAGCATTATGATTGATCTTTATTTGTGTAACTGTCAATGGAGGGACAGAAAGCTCTCAGATTAATCTTGAATTAATGAACTAACGTTAATTTTTGATCCTGATGATTAACAAAAGTACGGGTTTGGAACGACATGAGGGTGAGTAAATAATGACTGAATTTTAATTTAAAGCAAAATTGTGTATAAAGTGCTGTGCAAATAAACATTGTCTCAAATAACAGTATATCACTGAAAAGGTATTTCGACCTTCGCTGTGCGTATATCCGGGCATTGAGAGAGAGACGCTGGATCATGTGATCATCGTGAGCTGCTCGCGTGTAATAATGAACACACTCTACTCTGCAGTGTGTGTCGACTTGCTTTCATTGAGTAGAAAGTGTTAGTTGCATTGATACTGTAGAAAATCATATTACTGTAGCCGTTGTTCAATAACAGCAATAACCCACTCCAGTCTGTGCATTACGGTGATTTTACCACAGTAGGCATACAAATAAGAGTTATTTTATATTTTATCATTCAGTTTCTGTGGTTTTTTACTTGAATACTACTGTTAGGCCTACCTGAACAATTATAGCCACCAGCATTGTTTAACTTGTATCTTTATTTTACTGTATTTAGTTATGCTACTGCTTCTAATGTGTTTATTCATTCTTGTTTTATTACTGATTATTGCAACAAATTACATCATAAACACACAAATACATAAAGTGAGCAAACATTTTAGTGAGATAATTGTAATTTGTTTTTAAAAATATGTATACAAAGTTGTTGTTGTTTTTTTTACTGTGGTATCAACTATCATGCACTTTTGGTGGAATCGGTACCGGCGACTATTAGACTAATATGGACTAATGTCTGTATATACAAATATTAAACCACAAAAAGAATATTTAAATTTGAAGAATAGATGTTGTGCTTGTCTCTGTAATGAAACATGCTTTTTGATTATTAAAATTCTATTAAACCATTAAAATGGAAACACAGAATTGTTTCAAAACGGAATTTGAGAAGAAAAAAAATGTTGTTCAACTTTAAATAAACTGTCGTTAAACAATTTACTAACATTTAATTCAACAATTAAATCAGAGTCCAGAAATTTTAAAAGGGAAAAAATAAAAAGGATTTGATTGGCCCTGAAATTGAACATCTGAATGAGCACCAGTTGATGATTCTAGGCCCAGTACACACTCAACGAAGAGTGTCGTCTCATCTTACCGGCGCTCCTCTGCTTTGGGGATGGGGTTGGTGCATCGCTGGCTGTTGTACTTCGCCACATATTCGCACTGTTTGAACGGAGCGGTTTTGTCCTCCAGAACATGACGAATGCAGAAGGCGTATCCGTTCAATCTGCGCTGCTTGCAGAGTTTGGGGCTGTAGGAGCACAGCGGCTTATTATCCACCTCTGAGAAATGGATGTGTTTACCTTCATACATCACGTGACTCTGGTCCCTGAGAACATCAGCTGATCAGAGACAGAAAACAGTCTACATTACAACACATGAATGACACAGACTCATTCACAAAAGCAAGTCGTATACTACATGAAGCATGCGATATCTACTGACAGCCCTTGTATCTTGGTTCAATATTTGAACTAAATGTCAAACCAGAGTCACAGCTGATGTGGTCAGAGGTTAACTAAGAAGATCTCAACACAAGGACAGAGATCAGTGGGACCAAAACAAACAGGCATGTGACAAAGCCATTACAGTGATGAATATTATATCCTCAGCTTGGTTTTGACAAAATCATATGATTAACGGGACAGTTCAGCTTGCATGTGGAAGACACGGTTAGAAATTATGTATTATGTTGTCAAAATAAGATGATGATGAATGTGGTGGCACAAAATACTGTGATATGTAAATATTTATATATAATGGCACTTAGCATAATTAATATATCACGTGATTTAGATGGTAAATTAAGGTAATTGGCAAATAAAACCACGTAAATACTATGGTAGATGTTGATTTTATCGTGACACTGAATTAATGAATTTAAACACGGATAAAATATCACCTTTCCTTTATGTTTGTACCTAACAAATGGTCGATTTTGTTAAATAAACATTGCTGTCATCAAATCGTTACGCTAAATAACTCATAACACATCACATTCAGCCAGTGTTTGGACATATGTGCTACTCTTAAAGCAAATCTGTTAAAGCAAACCAGTTTAAAATGTAGTTTGAGCCTCTGGCTGTCAAAATCCCTCATTATTTTGATATTTCCCTCGTTAGCCCCAATGCTAAAAACAAACCAAGGAAACAGAAACATTGATGTGATACTGCGCTAATTTTAACTTTAAAATGCTAAAAATATAAATATATCCCCATGCAGCCGCGCATTTTGTTATCTGATTTTGTTAAATACGTGAAGTTTGTGTCTATTACTCGCTGTAAAGGTGGCTATAAAACAATGGCGGATGAGGTCCGTTGAATCAGGCCGAAAGAGCGGGGCGCTACAGCCGATTAGGCATAAATGGACATTTAATCTAAATTCCTTTGCCAACTAATCTCTTAAAAACTGATACAATTATTGCAGCGTCTTTTAATTGAGAAAAAGCAATAGCCACACAATGCGGCTAGCTGATATACATTCTAAGTCAATGCAAACATTGGCCCCTCGGTGTTCGAGTAACGCGGTGCCGGGGTCAGAGCGCTCATGCGTCGGGTAGAACTGTAATCGAGTCCGCTTACCTGCAGTGGGTTCAGCCTCTACGGTGCCTCACTCCGGACAGACTGTATAAACGCCACAGATCATCAACTGCACCGAATATTCATCGCAATTCCTTATGCTACGGAATATTATTCCCTGCTGAGGTGGTGAACCGTGAAAGCGACCTCTAATGCACTTTCGATATTATGATATTATCTTGTACTCTCATTGAACAGATCTGCGGGGGTTTAGAGTTCAGTGCTCGGCAGACTCACAGCACCTCTAGCGGCTCTGCGGGGACACGACAACTGCTCGACTACTACAAGACACCATTTGTCAAATGCCATTTACAGTGTTGGGGAATGATACTTTGAAAAGTAATACATAACAATATTGCGTTACTGCCTTAAAAAGTAACTTATTGCGTTACTTAGTTACTTCTTCAGAAAAGTAATGTGTTACGTTACTTTTGCGTTATTTTTTTTCCACCTGAGCTGTGCTGGGCTTATTATTTATAGCAAAAAAGTTATATTTTTGGGCAAATGTAAAGACCCTTTCACACCAAAAAGTGAAGTAATAAGCCTCAGGCTGAAGTAAATGTAAATTCATGCGTGTAGAGGGCGCCTCTCAAGCAAACCTTTCAGTTGTGCAGAAGATTATTTAGTTATTGAAGGTTTGCATAGTATTCTGATTCTGCATTTCACTGATTTTATTCAATTTGAGAAATATTGAATCTTTTTTTGTACAAGTGAAAGGAGTATATGCATGCTCACATTTAGTCTAAAACTACAATAACCATCATGTTTAGACACACACACCTCTGCACTTCGATTTGTCTCAACATGAGGACAGGAGAGCAGTCAATACTGTATAAAGATGATATTGCTTTATCCTCATCCCATACCCAGTCATTAAATTGTAAAACATTGTAAAAACATCATCAAAAAATTATTTTATCACAGGTTTAAAACATGAATAATCCATAATGTAGAAATTAATCAATCCGTCTTAGCAATTCGGAGGCCCGTTTCAAAGAAACAGTCGGATGAGAACAAAAGATAAAAAAACATTGCATGTAATGCGAATGCGAATGCAATTACTTTATCTCTATTTACAATGTTATCTCATATTTCATAAATATTCTATTTATCAACACATCTATCTCTTTACGCAGAACTACTGTTGCAATCACAACCGAAAACAAAAACAGAGTTTAGTCTTCATCCTTCAGTCCCTCAGCTAAATTAAAATGATTATAATGGCCAGTAGGTGGTTGAAAATCTTTGTCTTAACAAGTTAGTCATTGAATCATTCAGTCAAACAATTAGTTCAAAAACGGTTGATTCGTTCAGGGATAAAGTTGAAGTGACTGATGCTGTGTCCCAATTTGTCTACTATGCCCTAAAAGTACATACTTTTGAGTCTGTAGCAGAATTTGTCATAATTGCGCCTTTAACGGATAGCTTAGTTACGGGTCCTGTCACAATTTAAACTGTCCTGTCAATCATCTTGTCACAGTTAAAATCTTCCACATTCTATTTAATTGAATTTCCCACCGCTTCGGAAAGAAATATAGCTCACGTTGATCTGTCAGTCGTGGCCTTTCATATGCAGACTGTCCTCAAGTGTTTGCGATTCGAATATAATGATCCATTTAAACGTTAATGACAAATGTATCTTTATAAAGGTTCACAATGGTTTCACAGATAAAATATAATGTGGATAACAATTATATTTTCATCAGGTTAGATACTGATTATTAATCATTCAAACCCATTTATCTAAACCTCTCTACTTAACTGTCGGACTTGCATGTCCGCCATGTTTGTAGTTTTATAACTTTTTATTAATGTTTGTAGTTCTAATTGAACCCTCGTTCAACCCGGGATGGGTTGTGAGCAATATTATCCGTTACAGTGCGCACGGATCTGCACTTGTGATTCTAACCGGAAAAAGTAGACCATCATCCTTGTATCTTTGAAGTAACGTACTACGATTTGGGACGCACTAATTCTATAGCCAACTATTTAGGATGGATAGTACTGTTAGGGGGTAACAGTTTAGGCCCCAAGGACCAGATGTTTGAATGAAGACCCGGAGTCAGAATTATAATAAATGGAAGAAGTTTTACTGATAGTTTGCAGTTTCATCAGCAGAAGTCCGCTTCAAGACTCTCACAGGAGTCCATAGGCCGTCCCGCTTACAGTTACACAGACCACAGCAGTTATACCCCTCACCAAGGGCTAAGCTACGTCCTTGCTTCAGGTTGCAGTTTCTGATTGGCTAAGAAAAAGATAAACATAGTAATTTTCCACACATATGCAGATAGACTGAAGCATCTCCATCAATTATGCAGCTGACACTCGGACCCTGAAGTTAGGCACGACGTGACCTTCCAGGTCGCAGATTTGGGTTGTTGGGCGCCAACATATCCCGAACAACAACTCAGTCAATCTCCAATAATGCCAGTGGTTCCTTAACCTGCAACCAAGAAGACTAGCACACACACCGACACACAGCTTTTCCAAGGTTGAATTTGGCCAGGCTCTAACTATAAACAGGAGTCTCGTCTCAAAACATCAAGATAATATGTTTTTTCTCTCAAGGATAGGACACTTTAGTCTAACTGGGAAGTAGGGCTTTAACTGAGAAAGGTTCCCTTAAACTTCAATGACCCCTATGACTTTGGTACCCTAGAAAAACAGACAGATGTATGTATTGACAACCTTTCTTCATTTCGGGAAGATTTTTTAAATGAGCAAGCACTGTTACTGCATTCCTGACATCAGCTTCAGTCACCTCTCAGATATTTAATACAAACAGAGAACACATGAAAACAACATTTCAGTAGTAACTTCTATAACAAAGTAGAAAATCTCACAAGTCTAGAGAAGTCATTCAACCTATATTTATATTTATGATATTTCAAAGGAAAAATATTGATGAATTGAATCAGCAGTTTATTCTATAATCCACACCCTTCAGTATGTGAATTGGGACGCAGCATGAGTGAGTCGTTGAGTAGCCTAACTCAGGGCGTTTTAAAGTGGGGGCCACCAGGGGGCGCCAGGGGGGCCGCAGCAAGTTGGAAGAAAAAAAAGTGGAAATTTAAAAAAAAAAAATTAAAATATTTATATTATTATGAATATTGTTATGAAATAGCATTATAATAATTTGTGCAAGCCTATCTGAACATTATACTTGTTATGCTAATCTTTTAGAGATGCACCGATTGATTGGCTGGTGAAAGAAATTGGACAATTTTCATGTGATGGGTGACCGGCCGGTCAAGGCAAGGCAAGGCAAGGCAAGTGTATTTATATAGCACATTTCATACACAATGGTAATTCAAAGTGCTTTACATAGAAGAAATTAAAACAAAAGAAATCAGAAAAAATAAAACAGTTTAGAATAAAAGATAAAATACAGAAATAATCAAATAAAATCAGAATAATTAAAACATTAAATAAAATACAGTACAAACAGTCGGACGAGCAGTGGCACAGTGCTCATTCAGTAAGTGCACAGGTAAACAGAAGTGTTTTGAGTCTGGATTTGAATGTGACTACTGTAGGAGCACATCTGATCTCTTCTGCAAGCTGGTTCCAGCTACGGCTGGCATAGTAGCTAAAAGCACACTCACCATGCTTAGAGTGAACCCTTGGTATTTCTAGATGATGTGAACCTAGTGATCTGAGTGATCTGTTGGGTTTATATTCAGTGAGCACATCTGCAATGTATTGAGGTCCTAGGCCATTGAATGATTTATATACCAGTAATAAAACTTTAAAATCAATTCTATATGTAACTGGCAGCCAATGTAAAGACCTGAGGACTGGTGTGATGTGTTCATATGTTCTGGTTCTGTATGAGCTGAAACTGTCTAATGGTCTTTTTAGGAAGGCCAGTGAGGAGTCCATTACAATAATCCACCCTGCTGGTGATGAAAGCATGCACAAGTTTCTCTAAGTCTTGACTGGAAACAAAGCATCTAATTCTTGAAATATTTTTCAGATGATAGTATGCTGATTTAGTTATTGCTTTGACATGACTACTGAAACTAAGGTCTGACTCTAGAGACACACCCAGATTCCTGACTTGATTTTTAGTTGTTTGACCCCTAGACTGAAGGTACGCTTTCACCTTGAGAACTTCATCTTTGTTTCCAAACGCAATGACTTCAGTTTTGTCTTTGTTTAACTGAAGAAAGTTTTGGCACATCCAATTGTTTACTTCATCAATGCATTGGCAAAGGGAGTCAATGGGGCTGTAATCGTTAGGCGATAGGGCTAAGTAGAGCTGTGTGTCGTCTGCATAGCTGTGGTAAGAGATTTGGTTCTTTCTCATTATTTGGCTCATTGGGAGCATGTACAGGTTGAATAAGAGTGGCGCAAGAATTGAGCATTGAGGGACTACGCATGTCATAGATGTCCACTCAGACTTATGCTCTCCTATACTCACATAATAACCTCTCCCTTCTAAGTATGACCTGAACCATTTTAGGACTATCTCAGAAAGCCCCACCCAGTTTTCCAGCCTGTCAAGAAGTATGTTGTGATCGACAGTGTCAAATGCAGCACTGAGGTCGAGTAGTACTAGAACTGATAATTTGCTTGTGTCAATATTTAAGCGAATATCATTTATTATCTTTATGAGCGCTGTCTCTGTGCTGTGATGCGGTCGGAAACCAGATTGAAAGTAGTCAAAGTATCCATTCGAGCTTAAGAATTTGTTCAGCTGATTGAAGACAACTTTTTCAATGATCTTGCCTTTGAAAGGAAGATTTGAGATCGGTCTATAGTTGTTTAATATGGTCTTATCCAGATTGCTCTTTTTAAGGAGGGGCTTGACAACTGCAGTTTTCAGGGAGTTCGGAAAACTCCCAGAGAGAAGTGAGGCATTTACCACTTCTAGGAGATCTGCTTTTAAGCTGTGTAACACAGTTTTGAAGAAAGATGTGGGAAGTGCGTCAAGGGCGCAGATTGATGTTTTAAGGTGCTGTACGATTTCTTCCAAAAATTTGCCATCAATTTCTTTGAAATCAGACATAGTGACCACTTTCTCAGGCTGTTGTCTGATCTGTCTGACCCCAGTGCGGCTCAAGGATGTGCTGATCACCTTTCTGATATTATTGATTTTCTCAGAGAAGAAAGAAGCAAACTCACTGCACTTGCTCTCTGAGAGCATTTCACTGGGAATCTGGCTTGGGGGGTTTGTCAGTCTCTCTACAGTAGCAAAAAGAGTGCGTGTGTTGTTTATATTGCTGTTTATAATATTTGAGAAGAAAGTCTGTCTAGCTTTGCCTAGTTCCTTATTGAAAGCATGGATGCTGTCTTTGTAGATGTTATAATGGACTGCAAGTTTTGTCTTCCGCCACATGCGCTCTGCTTTTCTGCATTGTCTTTTCATATTTTGCACTGCTGTTGAGTTTCTCCAAGGTGCTTTCTGTAGACCATTCTTCTTCCTGACTTTCACAGGAGCAATATCATCAATTACACTCTAAACTTTTGAGTTAAAAGAATCAAGGAGAAAATCAACAGAGTCAGCAGATATGCTTGGTGTTAAAGATATAGCCTTCATAAATAGTACACTAGTGTTCTCATTTAAGCATCTCTTCTTGACAGATACAGATCTAGCTTCAATGGCAGGAGAGATCAATATATCAAAGAAAATACAAAAATGATCAGACAGTGCTACGTCCTTAATAACAATCGATGAAATGTTTACACCCTTACTGATAAGTAAATCTAGAGTGTGTCCACGATTATGTGTGGGTCCATGTACATGCTGAGTCAGATCAAAAGTTTTTTAAACAGTTTTGATTTCTTTTGCCATATTGGTTTCTGCATTATCTATTTGAATGTTAAAATCTCCAGCAATAGCAAAACGGTCAAACTCTGAGGAAATTGTTGATAACAGTTCTGTAAAGTCTTCAGCAAAGGCTGGAGAGTATTTAGGAGGCCTGTAAACAATGATAAGTAAAATGCGTGGAGCACCTTTTAACACAATACCCAGATATTCGAAAGACGGGTAATTCCCAAATGATATTTGCTTACATTGATAGATAGCTTTAAAAAGAGCAGCTAAACCTCCACCTCTTCTTACAGCTCTGCAGACACTCATAAAAGTAAAGTTAGGAGGGGCCGTTTCATTGAGGACTGTTGCACTGCAGCTGTCTTCTAGCCAAGTTTCATTTAGCAACATAAAATCCAGGTTGTATGTGGTTATTAAGTCGTTGACTAGAAGGGATTTATTTTTAAGTGAGCGGATGTTTAAAAGTGCTAACTTAACAGTCTTACTTTTTGTCCCCACAGCAATCTTAGTTTGGCGTGTAATAGGCACCAGATTACATGGGTTTGCGGTACGGCTTTTGAAGGCCTTAGACTTTCTATCATGTAATCGAACAGCAATAGAGAAAGATAAAGATACAGGCACACTGGGTTCCCGCTTGTTCTGTAAACATTTGAGAAAGTTATTGTTATCATAGCGGGGACCCGACACATATCACTGAGAGCTGGTATCAGTTGTTTTTGGTTCACCTCGAGCCGATCGAGGAGGGTGTGTGCCCTGGCGCTGTGGCAGAGGCCGAAGAGCTCTCACAGGAGGAGGGGGAGGGCGAGCTGGGCCTGCAGGCTTTGGTGGTTGTGGGGCCTGCCGTTTTTTGGTTGGTATCTGGGGGCTTGCAGCAAAAGAGTGGGATAGTCTAGTTCTAGCATACACCAGTTGTTCCCTTTTCTCTGAGAAGCACAGAAGTGGAGATGCTGGAGAGATGGAGAAACTGTCTGGTGAGAGGGGCTGTTGCTCTGGTGTTATTGGAGGCTGTAATATGCTGTCCTGGTTTCCCTCGCGGTTTTCCAGAAAGTCGTCCTTGGGTGATGAATCTGGGAGCAGTGCTAGTATGTCACAGTCTGTCTGTGGTGAGCTCTGTGGGCAGGGCTCAGCTGAGATTGTGTCCGTGAGCAGAGGTTGCTGTGGCTGAGTGGTGTTATCATTGTCCTTGTGTGATGTGTCAACCGCATGCCCATTCAGGTGCTGAAGTGAAATCCTGTGGTCATTCATACTGTATCCAGGTGTGTGTGTGCCATTCAGGTTGAGTGGATTGGCACACACTGCAGAAGGATGACGGAGGGAGAAGTAGATATTGTCTTTTAGCACTCTTGAACCAAGTTTGTTTCGGTTGTGGCCATCCTGTTGAAACAGTTGCCTCTGACTCCAGAAAAGATTGAAGTTGTCAATGAAGTTCACTCCTTTTACATTGCATGTTTTTTGCAGCCATGTATTAAGCCCAAGCAACCGTGAAAACCTGTTTGTTCCTCTTGCTGGGAGTGGTCCACTGATGAATGTTTGAACTTTCAGTCTTTTAAGTGTTTCAAAAAGTTCATTGAAATCCTTCTTAAGGAGTTCCGACTGCTCTTTATGAATATCATTCTTCCCCACATGAATGATGAGTCGATTTGCAGTCTTATGTTTCATCAGAATGTCCTGAAGTTCTCTGTTTACATCAGAAGTTGTTGCTTGTGGAAGGCAGCATGTTGTTGTATCCTTGCTACTAATGTTTCTGATTATGGAGTCGACCACTATCAGAGTCCTGGGTCCGGCTGCGCTCTGAGCTGAGTGCCGCTGTCTGCTCGACCTCGAGCGCCAGTTAGCATCAGTGTTAACTACAGGCTGATTCATTCTGTGTTTGATCACATTCATCAAATTTGGGGATTCCTCATTCATTAATACTTCAAATCTGTTCTCAAGATATATAGGCGGTGGTAGGAGACCAGTGTTTGCAATCCTTGTCAGAGCCGTATCTGGGGTAGAGGATGCTACTGCAGCAATATATGATGCTCGTGACAATCTGATGTCTCGAGTGCCTTTGGGTCTCGCTCCCTGTTTGTACCATCGATTTGTAAGTCGATCGGCTTGTTTCTCTACACTCAGTATAGCCTGTCGAGGAGCATGAGATTCATGGGACTCACCGGCTGTATGCTGAGGGCGTCCATGACGAAGCTCTGTTGTGTGTCCCGTCTGGTTTGGTGGTCCCGCAATTAACTTTGTTTCAAGAACTGCAATCCTTTGTAGAAGTCTGTGTCAGTTAGAGCAGCAAGTAGATTCCAGAGGAGGTATTTTCTTATCCTTATGAATGTAGGCAGTTGTGTTTCAGTGGGAGGCTGGTCGAATAAAAGAATTATGTTTTTTTTTTGTAGTAATCCAAGCGTTTGAGCACTGTGCTGATTTGCTGAAGTTAAAATTAGGTGATAAAAGGAGATAAAATATAAAAATATAAAAGCGATAGAGCAAAGCGCGGAGCAGTAAGCAAGAGCGTCCGAACAGCAGCTGTCACTTCCTGCTCAGCTTCCTGCTCACTTCCTGGTCAGTCTGACATATGTCGATTATGCCGGTCTAATGCACTCGGGCGCCGCATGATTAACATCGCGCAACATCAGCATCACACGTGCACACGAAACGCACAAACCTCGTGAATTACGGCCGTTTCAGATCGCAAGCGCGAGTTGTTAATCAATGAGTGCATTCACACCGCGAGCAGGAGCGTCGCGTGATCAGCAGTTTCGGCGCCGAGTCTATTTTTTGCTGGCAGCTCAAGTTCAATTAAAGTGAAAGTACACTTTTGATGGACTAAATAAATATGATTTCACTCAAAAAGTGCCTAAAATTCACATAATTTGCATGTCTAGTGTGTTTTTAACAAGAACTGGAGTAGGCTATGTCAGAAAAGAAAATAAAGACTCAAAAATATTTATAGAAAATTTACTCATTTAAACTTGTCTTAATTATTCAGTTTGGGTAAAACTAAATGGTGTTATATATATATATAACTGGCCCTGTGGGCCTTGAGATTTCACGTAGTGGAACTGCGCAAAGCTTCTGTGTTGTACGTTATGATGCTTGTGACGTACAACACAGAAGCTTTGTGCAGTTCCACTTCGTGAAATCTCAAGGCGACCAGGGAAGGAAATGAGTAGTTGAATAAAGTCGTTATTTTGTTTGTTTTTTTGCGCACAAAAAGTATTCTTGTCGCTTGATAAACTTAAGATTGAGCCACTGCAGTCACTCGGACTATTTTAACGATGTCTTTCATAACTTTTCGGCTGGCCAGTTGATCACTTAAAGGGATAGTTCACCCAAAAATGAAAATTATGTCAGTATTTACTCACCCTCATGTTGTTCCAACCCCGTAAGACCTTCGTTCATCTTCCGAACATGAATTAAGATATTTTTGATGAAATCTGAGAGCTGAATCACTCCTCCATACTAGTCCATAGGCTTCTTCAAGGATTGAAACTTGCCTCGAAAAGTTATTAAAAACATCGTTAAAATAGTCCTAGTGACTACAGTGGCTCAATCTTAAGTTTATCAAGCGACGAGAATACTTTTTGTGCGCAAAAACAAACAAAAATAACGACTTTTCATTTCCTTCTCGTGGGCCTCTAGTCAGTTAAACTAGTATGTTTGCTTAGAGCTACGTCACACGTAGGCTCACTATTGGCCGACGCTGGTCATGTGTGTGATGCGTGTGACGTACAACAACAGAAGCTAACGCTATTACACTAGTTTAACTGACTCAGAGGGAAATGAATAGTTGAAATAAAGTCGTTATTTTTGTTTGTTTTTGCGCACAAAAAGTATTCTCGTCGCTTGATAAACTTAAGATTGAGCCATGAAGTTTCAATTCCTGAAGAAGCCTATGGACTAGTATGGAGGAGTGATCCAGCTCTCAGATTTCATCAAAAATATCTTAATTTGTGTTCCGAAGATGAACGAAGGTCTTACGGGGTTGGAACAACATGAGGGTGAGTAAATACTGACAGAATTTTCATTTTTGGGTGAACTATCCCTTTAAGAAGCCTATGGAGGAGTGATCCAGCTCTCAGATTTAATCAAAAATATCTTAATTTGTGTTCCGAAGATAAACGAAAGTCTTTCGGGGTTGGAAAAACATGAGGGTGAGTAATTACTGACAGAATTTTCATTTTTGGGTGAACTAACCCTTTAATAACACATCCTGCAAAAGGGGGGCCTTGGCCAGAACCTAGTGGTATTTGGGGGGCCTTGTCATGGAAAAGTTTGGGAACCCCTGGCCTAACTCATCAGACCAATGAAACTGTGAAACTGTGTTGATTGACATGAACCACACGAGAGTACGCCGGCGCATGTTGGTTGCCGCTTCTCAGTTTTTATTTTATTTTTATATTTTTTAAGTTTTTATTAGTATACTATACTTATTACACACCGGTGTCCTCTGTTGCTGGAAGACTGCTGCAGTTGGCCTGGCTCAACTTGACTGTGAGCTGCTGCTGTTTGGAAATTGCCGGTTGATTGGCGGCGAGATTAGCACCGGGCTAATCATCATCATCATTAGCATCTGGTCTTCAGCTGCACGTGTCGCACCCCAGCGATGTCATCGGAACACTGCCGCACTTGGAACATGTAGCAACCCTGCACCCCACCTTCTCCCACTAAGAGCCCCTAGCACTGGGAGAAATACAAAACATGGAGTGAACCACAGTGTACTGCGGAGCTTACGGAGACTTCCACCATCAGCTCAGTCTCCTGCCACTATGAAATTACTCAGATACAATCCCTCACCAATAAATAACTGCTCATCCATGACCATATTCTAGATAAAGGACTATACTTCATGTGCCTAGTGGAAACTTGGCACAAAACAGGGGACCACTCATTACTCAATGAAGCCTGCCTCCAGGGCTATGGTTACATGGAAAAAGCACGCAGCTCCGGACGTGGGGGTGGTTTGGCCGTCATTCATCGGGACGAACTGAAACTCTCCCCTGACAGTGCCTGATCTTATCTCAATGGAATGTTTAGCCTTCAAATGTAAACCCCCATCTGTTCCATGTCACAATTTTTTTTATTCTTGGTGATTTAAATATCCATATTGACAAACCCTCCTGTCATCTTGCAACAGAGTTCCTGAGTCTAATTGATTGTCTTGGTCTCCAGCAACATGTGAAGGCTCCTACACACACCAAAGGCCACAACCTGGATCTGGTCATTACTGACGCGGCCTCCATAAACAGCCTGGAGGTAAATGATCTGGGTATGTCTGACCACAAGTTGGTATCTATGGCCTTTACATTTTCGCTGCCCATCCTCAGACCCATGCGCCAATTAGCTTTTCGGAACTGGAAACAACTTGACCCAACCTACATCACTGTAGACCTTCAACACAATATCAATTGCCCAGTCTCTGCAACAGTGGGCAGACTGGTGGATTACTATAACACATCTCTGAGCAGTGTTTTTGACCTCAATGCCCCTATCAGGACACGGGAAGTCAACTTTGAACGCTCTGCCCCCTGGTTCACACAGGAACTGCGGCAAATGAAAACTGAGGGCTGTATCCTGGAACGCTGCTGTAAACAGTCTGGTCTAACTGTTCACAAGCTTGCCTTCCGCGACCATCAAAAGGCTTATCTTAATATTCTTATGGCAGTTGATTCAGGATCATCATCACTGCTCATTCTTCTCTAACTAACAGCGGCATTCGACACAGTAGATCATACCATCCTCCTGGACCGTCTCCACAACACAGTTGGACTGTCCGGAACGGCACTGCAGTGGTTTCACTCCTACCTTTCTGACAGGACTGAGCGTTATATTGGGAGAATGTGAGTCCAGGCTGCTCCCTGTTACATGTAGTGTCCCGCAGGGGTTGGTTCTCAGCCCATTCTTATTCATTCTTTACATGCTTCCCCTCGGTTCTGTCATCAGCAGACGTGGACTATCCTTCCATTATGATGCTGACGACATGCAACTTTATAACAAGACTGCCCCAAGCCCCTCCATAGCCATGTCAAACCTCACCACATGTCTTGAGGAGATAAAGGCATGGATGAAAAGCAACTTCATCCAGCTGAACTCTAGTAAAACTGAGGCACTACTTGTTGGCACCCCTTATCAGATTCACTCCTCTCCCATATCTCAGTTCATCTTTGACGGCCAGGTCATCACTATCTCCTCCTCAGTCGTAAACCCAGGGGTTCGGTTTGACTCGCAGCTGACCTTCAATGACCACATTAAACACATTTGCAAAACCTCATTCCACCATCTTCGAAACATCTCCAAACTCCGTCCCCTTCTAACTCTTCCAGATGTAGAGGAACTTGTTCATGCCTTTATTTCCACCAGGCTGGACTACTGTAACGGACTCTTCATGGGTATTTCTGGCAGAAATATCCAGAAGCTACAATACATTCAGAATAGCGCTGCCAGAGTCCTAATGAGAGTCCGAAAATAGGATCACATAACTCCTATTCTACACTTACTGCACTGGCTCCCTGTTTCATTCCGGATCGACTACAAAATCCTCCTGCTCACACAAAAATGTATCACCGGACATGCACCATCATATCTACAAGAACTCATCACTTTGAAATCCTCCCCCGCACCCTCAGATCATCAGGACACTTGCTTCTTCAGGTCCCCACCACCAGGCTTCGTACCATGGGGGACCGAGCTTTCTGTTCAGCTGCACCGCGGCTTTGGAACCACCGCCCGAGTGAGCTAAGAGCAGTACAGAGCCTGGACACTTTCAAAGCAGAACTGAAGACTTTTTTATTCAGAAAGGCTTTTATGTGCTGATTGTTTTTATTATTTTGTAGTTATTGTTGTTCTCCTGTGTAGCACTTTGAGATTCTTCGGAATGAAAAGTGCGTTATAAATAAAATCTATTATTATTATTATTATTATTATTATTGTTCGGAGACGCTCAATGGCTGGAACTGGAACTGTTTTCATTGGCAAAATAGAGGAAAAACAGACAGTATTGGCAATATTGTGTCTAAAATGTAAGTCACCTAATAGCCCATTAACTCATTCTTTATTGAATTGTTGTATAAAATGAAATATTACATGAGCATACAATTTTTATAGAATACATTTTTTGCACTTGGTTTTTGGAAGCATTTCTTTTAATTTTGGTGGCCCCATGCAGTGTCAGTAAAAAGCTTGAGATTAAATATGAGACCCTAAGAAATCAAGTTTTTTAATTTTGTTACATTATGCAAAAGGTGTTAAATCGCATATTTTGGATCGGGATTTTGAATTTATATAGTAATATATAGTTTCTATTTTTTAGAAAGAGAATTGTCTATTTGAACTTTGTTCTTATTCATTTTATTCTGCTCTTCTCATGATTGCTGTATGAGACATGTAAGACAACTGTGTCTTAGGTCGTCAACATCGTATTATATGTATCCACTAACACACATATGCACACTCAGTATGTATAATTCTTTTTAGGATTTATAGCACAATTTGTCTATATGTTTAAACTATGACTGTGAATCATGTGAGGAGGTTTGTTTCAGTGATCTGTGTGGATGTAGTTCATGTTCTGTTTCAGTGAAGTCCTGACAAAAACTCAGCCTTGAAGTAAAAAGATATATGTTTTATCTAATTCTGTTTGCAGGCGTTGTTTATTACTTTTATAGGCATGCGACCAGCAAAGGAAGTCTCGAGGAGAGTTCAACAGTGTCCCAGATGAGAGGAAGAGTCCTTCCGGATATTATGTCTCAACTGTGACACTTAAGTTTAGAACAACGTGTGTCAAAGATAATGGGCCCTATCATCCCACAAGTGTTTTTTGTTTCAGCCTGACACAGTTATCATTTTCATGTCCTGCGCCATGTTGTTTAAAGAGCCAATGCATTTGCACCCATTTGTGCGCTCATGGGCTGCTGGGCTGAAAACGAGGTGTGTTCAGGCACATTGTTGCACTATTGCTTGAGGAACTGAAATAGACTGAGCCTTTGACTGCTGCACATTGGGCAGCATCACACAAACATGCCAAGGATTAAAATTGTAAAAGATTATTATTGTGTTCATAAAGATATGGTGGAATCCGGCTTGTCCCGTAGATGGTCTGCTTGCGCACTTTAACCTCGAGCTCACACACACACACACACTGCTTTAACCTCGCGCATTAGCAGATCCGTTACCTCGCTAGAGAAGCGTTCAGTTTTTTCACTTGCAAATTCCGCCATGGCACGAGCACAACTGGCTTTTAAAGGTTATGGGAGATGAGACTCTGATTGGTTTATTTCACATAAAACCCCAAACACACCCATGACTCATTAAGAGAATAGGGACAACTCTTTTAGACCATGCGTTGGGAGCGCTGACCATTTTTTCCGTCGTTAAACAAAAGTGGATTCGGACACGCCATAAGTGCACTTGCGCCCTGCGCTTTAGACCATTCACTTAGATTGTTGAAATAGGGCTCAATGTCCCCCTGTATTGAAAAACAAGCTTTTAATGTTGTTTAAATGTCTATGTTGTGTTTTAATATGCTTTAAGACAAAGCATGTGTAAATTCATAAGTCGACAGCATTGCTGAGTATTTTCTGCTTAAAACTGCAGTGAACCAAAGACAGTCTCAAAAACACGGTTTGAAATCGCTGGTGTTTCTGATGTCACAAACGACCTTGTAACCAATCAGATCAACGTGTGATCGACAACCAGTGGATCTCTGAGTGAGTGAGTGAGTGGAGGCGGGGCTCATTTGCATACCGCATATACTAAATGATTCCAAATTAAATGAGTGTCAAGTTACAGTCAAGCTATTTTAGGGCATGACAAAAAAATCAAGGAAAAAACATTTAAATATGTAATTTTGGTGATCAAAGATGAGTTTTAAGGGATACAATTATTGACTAAAGGGGGACTTTAAGTATAAATTACCCTTATTTGTGACTAACTTCACTACATTATAAAAAGAAACGTTTCTTCACACAATTTTGTTATCACTACGAAGCCTTACATGAAGCTTACATTTCGTTTCTGATAGTGACATTAACGTGACATTTAGTGAGGGATTGAGGAGCGCATCATGCAGTGCCCAATTTACCCTCTAGAGGGTATAATACACAAAACAGGGATTCACAGAGTGGTTCTGTTACTGATTTCCATACAATATGTATTTTTTAGAGATAGACAGCACATTTTACAACATGGAAGCAGTTTAAAAAAACACATCCTCAGAAGATGAGGGACAGTGTGTCTAAGCTGGATTCTTGTCTGTGTTAAACTCACTGACCTGACAGACCAGCTTTGTGTGAGTGAGTGTTTGGCAGGATATTGCTGTGTCCAGGGCTGCCAGCTCATGCGACTAACGCTGTTCTCACACTCTCACGACACACACATTTCTTCAAGCAGTGAATAACCCCGGAGAAGAGAGGACAATCAAGTCCTCCTGGGAAGTTCATATTTACGAAGTGGGAAGTCGTGTTTACGACGGCGTAAATACGACGTAAATACGATCTTTATGAGATTACTTGAATGTGCCATGACACCAACAGACATGACAGAGCAGGTTTGATATGAAAGTCTCAGTGTTATGTTTAATTCAAACAGTTAAATACCATTTTGGCAGTCTTAAATGTGCACGTGACAGATCGCTAGCCGCCTCAGTTCAAGCGGCACGTGAACTGATCATCTATTCATCTTTACTACAAGTTACAGCACCAAATAAACATAAAATAACATCAGAAGAAATGTTGAAATATACAGTAAAATGGTAACACTTTACAATAAGATGAATTAGTTAACATTAGTACCTTAGTTAACATGAACTAATTCATCTTAGTTATGCTACTATTAATTTCAACATTAAGAATACATTATAAAAATCAAAGGTTGTATTTGTTAACATTAGTTAATGCACTATGAACTAACTTGAACAAACATACAGATCACAATTGATTGTTAGAATTACACAAATCAACAAGGAGATCCAGTCAGATGATTCAGTCAAATTTAATTTCTTAACAGCAGACAATCAGATAATAAATGAGAAATAATAATAATTAATCCGTAGTCAGGATTAAAAGTTTAATAAAGAAACATGGAAAATGAACAGTTTAAATCCCTTCTAATATTTCTAATTAAAATAGAATTCACTCTCGGAGTATCATAGTCTTGCCTAAAGATCAGTAAGTTGTTTGAGAGATCTCTCTTTGTAAAGACAGGTTTCCAAAGGAGCAAGATCTCGCCCACGGTACAGACTGACCTGAACACAAGTTGATCTCTCTCTTGTGCGGCTGCTTATCAGAACAGGGCTAAGTTCCTCTTTCATATATCGCATTCAAGCAGACCCTCAAGATACAAACATATACATAGCTTTCATGGTTTCACTCGAGTGGGGGCCCATTCGTACATTGCCCCGTACCCCACAAGGAAAAATTTGATTCATTTGTTGCTTTAGGAGAGGAAGAATTTTGCAAATTCGTTAATTCATCTGAATCGACAACTTGTATATTAGACCCTATACTGAATAAGCTATTGAAAGAGATGCTTCCAGATGTCACATATCCTCTTCTAAATATCATTCATTCATCTTTGTCTCTAGGATACGTACCAAAAGCCTTTAAGCTGGCTATGATTAAACTGCTTGTTAAAAAAAACGCAACTTGATCCTACAGAATTAGTAAATTACAGGCCAATCACAAATCTGCCTTTTCTGTCAAAGATGATTTGCTCTTATCATCCGATCGTGGTTGTATATCTCTATTAGTCTTACTCGATCTTAGTGCTGCATTTGATACTATTGACCACAACATTCTTTTAAATAGACTGGAAAACTATGTTGGCATTAGTGGAATTGCACTAGCATGGTTTAAATCATACTTATCAGACCGTTATCAGTTTGTAGCAGTAAATGAAGAGCTGTCTTATCGATCACAAGTTCAGTATGGAGTACCACAAGGCTCAGAAATAGGACCGCTGCAGTTCACTAGGAGATATCATTAGGAAACATGGAATTATCTTTCACTGTTATGCCGATGATACTCAGCTGTATATTTCTTCACGCCCTGACGAAACTTCACAAAATTCACAAAATTAACGGAATGCATAAAAAATTGGATGACTAGTAATTTCCTACTACTAAATTCTGAAAAAACAGAGATTCTAATTATTGGACAAAAAACGTCCACACGTAATAACCTAAAATACTGTCTAACACTTGATGGCTGCTCTGTTAAGTCTTCGTTGTCGGTTAGGAACCTGGGTGTGCTCTTTGAGACCAATCTTTCATTAGATCCTTTTCCTATTTAGCACCAAAACTTTGGAACAGTCTTCCTACCATTGTCCGGGAAGCAGACACACTCTGTCAGTTCAAAGCTAGATTAAAAACACATCTCTTTGACCTAGCATTCAAATAATACATTATCGACTTCTATAATTCAATGTTAGGCTGCATAGTTTAGGTCAGCCGGAACTGGGAACACTTCCCTTAAATCCTGATGTACTCGTTACATCATAAGAAGAATGGCATCTACGCTAATTTTAGTGTCTTTGTTTATCCAAATGATCCAGGCCGTATCCGGATCTGACTAGGACGTTCACCTGGACACGACGACAATGCCGTGCTGAAGTGCCAACCAGCCTCTCCCTATGGAGGATCCCTTTCCCACTCTACAGATAAAGCGTGGTGGGAAAATTCAGTTCGCGTACCTACCCCGAAGTGATAAAATGAAATAAAATTCTGTATCAAACTTATAGGCAAGACAAGTAGTTTGTTTAGGCATGATTTGTAGGGAATTACAAACCTGCGCACATATATTCCAACACACATAACTATAGAATCAATTCTTAATGCGCATGTAAACGCCATCAGCGTTTATCACAGGTTCGCGTTTTAAAGTCTGTTTAGAGAGAACGGTGTCGTCTTAGCGGCCCCTAATTTAATAACAAATGATTATTTAATCAAATTTAAATTCTTTGAAATAAAGCCAAAAAAACTCTGTTGCCTTAAATTATATGTTTACATCCGTAAAGTTGCTTTGAAACAATCTACATTGTTAAAAGCGCTATATAAATGAAGATGACTTGATTGACTTGACTTGACGTCACATCTGCAAGATGTTTAGCCAAAATAACATTTGTTTACCAAGTCTTCGAGCCACTTGTGGTCTGTTTATCGGAAATGTTTAGGCTTTCGCCCCCATCTCACAACAAGTACAAGTTCACCCTAAGTTAATCAGCTACATTGAGGCATGAAGATTAATAAAAGAAAAGCATTACCAATACATTTCAAATGAAAAATAAGAAAAAAACGAAGCCCAAATCAGAGGCGTCTCTTAAACGAGAGCAGAGGATGAAGCTCAAGGAAGACCAACAAAGATCTGGTCGGAATGTGCAGAGGCTATGTTGGATCTCCAACAGACAGATGAGAGCCCGGATCTGACGCAGGCACAGCCGAAAGCTCCGAACCGAAGCAGCCAGCTGACAACAACCCACAATCAGAGGGGATCAGTGGGAATGGGACATAAAATGATCAAGGTAGATTATTGTACTAAGATGTGTAACCAGCATTATTAGGGCCCAAGCCTTGAAAAGGCACATTATTATTATTATTCTTTATTATTATTATTATTATTATTCTTTATTATTATTTTACTACCTTTTGGGCACTTTTGGGGCCCTTAACATGCTCGAAAACTCTTGAAACTTTGCACACGGGTCAGAAAAACGGGCTGAAACGGGTATATATTGTTCTCATCGAGCCAAACAACTTTCTAATTTACAGTCATTAGCTCCAAAAAACAGAAAGTCAGATATTTGGGCTGGAATGTGGATTCTGAGAATTTTCTCTCCCTCTCTCTCTCTGACAGAGAGAATGCACCCTGCCATTCTGTATGTGTCTGTGTGTGTGTGTGTGTGTGTGTGTGTGTGTGTGTGTGTGAGGAGGGGGAGGGGGGGGTCTCCTCGGGTGATAGTTTAAACACAAATTTATACATAGGGCCATACTGCCCTCTTGTGTCCAAAATTGTATTTATACGCACTTTTATTTATTTATTTATTTATTTATTACATGTATTACGCACACACACACACACACAGTTCGATCGCGCCCGTGCCTCTCTCTTTCTCTCTCTCTAACACACACACA
>CM060624.1:35680201-35722701 GCA_030578275.1 Meda fulgida
AACACCGGACACTGGCTCCGGCTCAGGAACAGCGGACACTGGCTCCGGCTCAGGAACAGCGGACACTGGCTCCGGCTCAGGAACAGACACCGGCTCAGGAACAGACACCGGCTCAGGAACAGACACCGGCTCAGGAACAGACACCGGCTCAGGAACAGACACCGGCTCAGGAACAGACACCGACCCTGGTTCAGGAACAGCCACCAGAACAGCAACGGCCACTAGGACAGACACAAACACAGGAACAAACACTGGCTCTGGCTCTGACTCTGGAACAGGCACTGGCTCTGGAGCCGGCACTGGCTCTGGAGCCGGCACTGGCTCTGGAACCGGCACTGGCTCTGGAACAGGCACTGGCTCTGGAACAGGCACTGGCTCTGGAACAGGCACTGGCTCTGGAACAGGCACGGGCTCTGCCTTCTGCTCTGGAACAGGCATTGGCTCAGCCTCCAGCTCTGGAACAGCAGACACTAACTCCGGCTCTGGAACAGCAGACACGGGCATGTCCAGGATCCGAACCAGATGCTCCAGATAGTCCAGATCCAAGAAGGTAGACGGCACTGGCTTTGCCTCTGGCTCTGGAACGAGTACTGGCTCTGCCTCTGGCTCTGGAACCAGCAATGGCTCTGCCTCCGGCTCAGGAACCGGCAATGGTTCTGCCTCCGGCTCAGGAACGGCCACTGGCTCTGCCTCCGGCTCTGGAACGGCCATTGGCTCTACCTCCGGCTCCGGCTCTGGAACAACAGACACTGGTTCCGGATCCGGAACAGCAGACACGGGCATGTCCAGGATCCGAGCCAGACGCTCCAGATAGTCCAGTTCCAGGAAGGCGGACGGCACGTGAACAGTCTCTCGCTGGGCAGACGTGACGTGAACAGTCTCTTGCTGGGCAGACGTTACGTGAACAGTCTCTCGCTGGGCAGACGTGACGTGAACAGTCTCTCACTGGGCAGACGTGACGTGAACAGTCTCTGACTGGGCAGCCGGAACGTGACCAGTCTCTGACTGTGCCGCCGGGACGTTATACATCTCCCTTTCACCTCCTCTGCGGCGACCTCCACTGGTCCCGCGGAACTTTACCAACCGTGTCCCCTTAAACAACTCCCTTCTCTCCCGTTCGGTTGTTGGGGAAGAGATGTCGCCAAACATACCGCTGGATCCTTGTGTGACGGAGTCCTTCTGTCACGTAAACACACAGGGGACAGAAGATCCAATTGCGTATGTATATAATTGGGTAATCCAAAACTCGTAGTCATTCAGGCAGGGGTCCAAATCCAATAAGGGCAATCCAAAACATAGAACACAAACAGGAAAACGCAAGGCACAGAAGTGTTAGGACATTAAACAAGGACTCCGTAACAGACACTAACAAAGGCAGGGAATATATACACAACTCTAACAAGACTAACACAGAACAGCTGGGAACAATGATTACGGGGAACAGCTGAGTGGAATGAACTGATGAGTGACAGTGACAGACTGCCAGGTCAAGACAGGCAGGGTGAACAATGGCAAACAGGGCAGAACAGAAAAGGCAGAGACAAACCAGGTTGACAGGCAAAGGACAAAGACCTCCAGATAAATACTGGGCTTCTGGATTTACACATTTAAGTGCTGCAAAACATATTGACCTAAAAATTATTCTAAATTTAAATGATCTCATATATGTGGCTATTGTGGTTCACGATCATAGGCCCTGTCCCAATTGGCACACTTCATAGCGATGTAGGGCCAAAGCTTGCGGCTTGGGCCTGCAATCGCTGCTCGCAGCTATATTTATTCATTGTTATTAATAATTATAAATTGTTACAAATGTTGACCAGAAAACTTGTATGATTGTAAAAACATTGTAAAAAAGATTACTTCACAACAATTCACATAATTCATACTCATGAATTAACTAATTATGCTCCCCACTGATATGTTGCAGTCTATGTAGATGCCGGATGCCAGACTGAGCTAACAATGGATGGCATTGAGAAGATGGAGGATGTTCTGAGACAAAACACAACAGAGCTGGGAGATCTTCAAGCCAAAGCCCTGGACACACAGTTCAACAAGGAGTCCTTTGAAAAAAACGAAGACAAGACAAGGTTCTACACGGGGCTCCCCAACTTCTTAGTTTTAATTCAGATTTTTGAGCTGTGCAAACCATACATCAGCTGTGGTCCTATGTCTGTGCTGTCTAAATTTGAACAGTTCATTTTAGTTTTGATGAAGCTGAGACTAAATCTCCCACTGAAAGATTTATCTTTTTAGGTTGAAGATCTCTCTGCCAACTGCTTCTAGAGTTTGGCATAAAGTAATTGACATACTTCATGAAAGGTTGGAATTTCAAATTGAGTGGCCAGAGCGACATGTTCTTCAAGCTACAATGCCAATGGGATTCTGACAGGCATTTGGATGTAAAGTTGCTGTGATAGTTGACTGTTTCGAAGTTTTTATTGAGAAGCCCTCTAATTTACTAGCCCAAGCACAAACATGGTCAAACTACAAGCATCCCCATACTGTAAAGTTACACACCTCAAGGCTATGTCACTTACATATCTTGGGCCTGGGGAGGGAGAGTCAGCGATAAACAGATCACAATAAAAGTTACCTGGAGATATTGTCCTAGCAGACCGTCTGTTCAATATTGGTGATAGTGTGGAATTTTACAGTGCTTCACTACAGATACCTGCATTTACCAAGGAGAGAAAACAGCTGTCAGCGTATTAGGTGGCAGACAAAAGAAAAATAGCGAATTTGCGTATTCATGTTGAGAGAGTTATCGGTTTAGTCAGAAGAAAATATCAGATTCTGCAAAACAGGGCTATGCCCATAGAGCACATGGCAACAAAACAAGGTGAGGCACTAGCATTGATTGACAAGATTGGGGTTCTTTGCTGTGTCTTGTCTAATCTTTCGGAGTCTATTGTCCCATTGGAGTAAGGAGGAGGGAGGGATAGGGATAATAATCAGTCAGTCCAGTAGCTGAGCCCTCACACATGTAGTGTCCAATACCTGATCCCTGCTTCTTGGCTCTGATGATGATGATAAGTAAGAGGACAGGGAGTAGTAGTACCTGAGTCCGGACACGTATCAGTCTGTTAATATGTGTAATACTTTTATCCACTAGTCCAATTGTACTGGCTATATGTATTATGTGTAATGAAATGGATTCTAATCTGTTATTGCACACCATATTCTTGTCATTATAACAATTGTTGAAAAATCTAATCTTGTAAATAAACCACCATGTATAATTCTGTCTTCTCAATGGCATTTCATCTTTTCATTTAAATTATACAACAGCCAGAACTCACAAAGACCACACTCATAACAATAGTCAAAATGTAATCTTGTCTCATACAACAGTATTGATATGACAGCAATATCACACAGCCCACTTTCAAGAGTGCCTGGATCCTTTCATTACATTACACATGTGAGTTTGTAACTTGCTGTCCCAGTATTTCTGGAAGCATACCGTTTCTAAAAAAAGCACTCAACTTTAAGGATAACATCATCCCAAAGTTCAAGATCGGGCAAAATCCTTTCAACAAAAATGTCATTGTGGTTCCACACAACAAAATCATAGTACTCAGCGTCTACAATGTGAAGCTGTCCCTGAACGTGGTAGTAGTAGTCATGAGTCTGGTCCAGCATGACATTATCCCCATCATTGATGAGGCAGAGGCCCTTTTCCCCAGCACACAAGCACAGATTGGCTTCATCTTGGTGAGAGTGTGGACACTAAAATCACAGAGAGAAGGACACGTGAACAATAGATTAACAAATATATTTTCTGCCTTTTTGCCCTGTTTAGGACTTGAGACACGACTCAGGCTCGAGATTCAGGGACTTTACTACAACAGAGACTGTAATATTACCTTAATCTCGCAGATGCCAGTTCCGTGACAGTCACAAGCGACAATCCCATCAGGGGAGGACCCCATGTATGGGCACTTGGGGTTAAGCCAGAGACCACTGTCCATACAGGAGAAGCCTGCATGCTCCCGACCCATCAGCTTCTCATACACTCCTCTGGCTTGTGCTTCATGTTTGCATCCATAACTGTACACAGTACACATGCAAAACATGAAAAGGAAATGATTCCTTAGTATTAGATGTATAGAGCCAGTTCAGTGATTTAAATGCCATTTAATACCCTAACCCCTATACTTAGTTCTACTCCTGTATAACCCTAGTCTTATAACGCTATAACTAATTACTAATGCGCACCATAGCAATGTGTTACTATACATTTCATTTAATATTCCACCAGAATAAAATACATTTACTTAATAGACAAGCTTCTTTTTTATCTAAATTATACCCTCTTTTGTCAGTGTTTCTTTTTCTGGACATAAACACTCTTTACACGCGGCCTTACCTCTGCCTTACCCTAATTCAAACCCTAAATACCTTGTAGCGGCTGTGGTGAACCTATATGCTTCTGGGTAGCATATGGCCTTGATCAAGCTCTTGGATGGTTGCTGGGGGTTGGTCTTAATAGCTTGTTTCAGCTTGGAAGCAATTATGCGTCCAGCGCTTCCAAGCTGGACGCATTGGAAGAGCTGACCAGACCAAATCCTGCTTGCACTCTGACTTCGAGTTGCCCTCTCTACAGCCTGGACCTGGGACATGATGAGCTCTTCTAGCGGAAATACCTGGCATAGCTCTCCAAGCTCTTTGGGGGGGGGGGGGGGGGGGGGGGTAGCTGCAGAGTCTCTGGTGTTCTGTATTCAAGAACAGTTTTATGAAGCAAACTAGATTTGGGGGTGAATTCTTTGTAGTAAGGCTCCCTAGACATCAGTGCTGCACTCCTTGGACAGTTTTTGCTTAAAGTCTAAAAAAAACTAGCATATGTTTCTGACCCTGTTTTCACTCTTGGGCATGAAAGTGACTTCCCAACCTGGTTTTCAGCTGTCCTGCCATCAATGGAACGGTCAAGCTTTTTTTTTTTTTGGCTTTAGCAGAGGAGAAGTCGATCAGAGCTACTGGAGCAGCAGGAATCTCAAAATAAGTTAACACAAAGAAGATCATTAAGTCCACATTTCTGTGGTCCATAACCATAACATATCTATATGCAGTATACATCTGCCATTTATCCTATGGCTGTGAGCAAAACAGGTAAGGCTATCATCACAGGATTGAGATGCCAAACTGTATTGATGTTGCTGTCTTAGCTTCTCTTTGTCCAACAGGGAAATTGTGACTGACCACATTGTCACAAGCTACACAAATTAAAGCAGAATATAGAATAGAAATAATTTAATAATCCCCAACATTAGGTATGATGGAATATAATGAAAATCCCCTAAAAGAAGATGAAATGTAGACGAAGACAAGCAATCTGCCTAAAGAAGTGACCAGAGCAAAGACATTACCAAAGGGGCACAATATAAACATTAATTTAACATCATCATTTAGCCTACAGTTACTGTGTCCAAAAAATAACATTCTCTGTCCCACATTGGGTTTGCAGTGAACGTGCCATCTTACCTTTTTTACATGTGATGGCATAAGCCCCTTGCACTGCTCTATTGTGCAGGAGGCTGTATCTCGCATCTTTACCCCAACTTCAATGGAAAAAAGAAATGCCCCTACATGAGAACACGATTCTGATAGTCTGTGAATAGAATACAATATGATTTTGTGTGTAGTGTAGCAGTGTCCCCGTCAACGTCCAGCAACTCTGTCTCAGTGTTTCCCTCCTGTTACTACTCTGTCTCAGTGTCCCCACTCCAGTGATTACTCATCCAGCATCCCTTGTCGAATGCCCTGTTGAAACAAGGAAAATAAATCTCACACAACAATCCGTTCAAACACACAATCTTCAATCCCCTTCCATGCAGTCAGAATGTCAAGAAACCCAACAAGGTATGCACTGTTTCAAAATATCCAATATGTCTAAAGTTTATCTCTCACAATTATAAACTGCTATTTTCATAGAATTCACACACATGACCACACTGCTGCTGCTTGACCTCACACAAATGTTTCTGCATTTGTACTATAGAAATAAAATTGCATTCTACAAAAAGCTTGAGCAAGTTTTCAAAGAAAAAGGTTACAACATCAGCAATGAAAAATTGCAGAAAAAAAACTTGGCAACATGATAACTACCTACAAAAAGACTAAAGACGACTGACCAACGGTGTCAGTCAACAGGAGAGGGAAAAGTTACATGGGAGTATTACAAGGTTGGTGTGCTTTTTGTATCGAAATTACTGCAGAATCACTGGGTTTACATCTAAAATAATTTCTAAAGCATCTCTATTTACATTGTTTCACATGTTTTCTCAAAGCAAATGGAAGACTTATTTGGGAAATGTGGAGTTGGGAGTGCACCATCAGGCACAATATGCTCAACACTGCCTCATCCCAGACTACAGTGCCAAAGTCCTCAACTGCACAGGCCACAAGCTCCCTAAAACAGCCTCTCCCAGAAGAGCAACCAGGTCCCTCCACTGCTATGCCCTCCACAGAAATACACAGAAGGAGACAAACAAGTTTTTGAAGCGCATTCAGAGAGGAGAACAGCTGCTCTAGAGTCACTAGTGTGGCCTGGCTTAGAGTGCCGAAGAAGGCTTAAAGAGAGGCGGAGAAGGGTGTTTGAAAAAAAATCTCTTACCTGCCTTGGAGAAATAATTGAACAACTAAAAAAAAACAGTAAATCAATGATAATCAATCTATTAAAAAAAATAATGTTCAACTATTTAGTCCATTCCCATAATTTCTCAATTATATGCATGCCCTCATGAACCAGGGAATGTGGATCTTCCTCAAGAAGTCAGCCTACCTCTGACAAACAAAATGCCCTTGAATCCTGTCAGTTACCAGGGTGACCCACACTGACATGACAGAACCGCCGCTGACTGTCACAGAATCCTGTAAGTATAACAGAATAGAACTGTTTCCTATTGGTATAGGCCACAGGATTCTCACAGTGTGCTTTTACCATTGGAATGTGGCATCCATCAACTTCATAGACATTTTTAGGAAGCCCAGCTGTTTCGAATTCTAACTGGGATATATGCAGGGCTTGTCCTCTGGGCCAGGAGATGTAATGTGACAAATGTGTTATTACAAGAGAACAGAAATCATGCAGGTGTGTTGAAACTGTAGATTTGGTTATGTTAAATCTGTTTGCCACTCCTCCATAGGACTCTTGGTTCGAAAGAGTCCATAGAGAGGCAAGTATACTGTTTGTCAGCGGCACCTTAGTCTGCTGTGTATTCATTTAAAGGACCAAGTGTATTTATGAGATCCTGCATTAGGAAGTGAAAAAATAGTTATAATAAAAACATGGACACATGAATACATCTCACATACGACAGCAAAAGAGCTGAAACTACCCAGGGCTTAAGCCAAAAATGTAATGACTGTACATTTTCACAAACTATGTCCCCTTAGTACATTTCTGTGTTTTTCTTTGTTTTGGACAATTTCATGTATTTTCATAGCATGATATTCTATCCCCATATTTTATATAGTTCTATGAACATGCCGTTTTTTGTTTGCTTGGGGGTAAAAAACTAAATGGTCATGCTAAAATGTATTTCAAATTTGATAATGAAAAAAAATGTTTTACACTGTACAGCATATTCCTAACAGGATGTATTGCTTGCTTCTCACATCATGTAGGCCTACATACCTCCACATGCCCTCTAGAAAGTCTGAAATGACTTTGAAACTCTGAAGGACTGTACAAATGGACCACATTCTCAACAAAGTGAGGAATTTTAGGGACATTCCTAGGAGAGAGAAAACATTTTTATGACCTCTCTCTCTCTTTCTCTCTCTCTCAAAAGCAACTTGCTATTGGCTTCATTTGCGTTTTAATGAAACACTTTAAACCTTTATTTTATTTGGTGCTGAATTATCTGCAGTCTGGGCTGTTTGTTTTTTACACAACATAAGTTTCATTAGATGCAAGTTGCAACATACCACTCTAGACCAGATAGTTCCCTTTCGAATGGTCACTTCGTATTGCGTGGGTATTGCAGTGGGGAAACTCCTTTTCCTCAATTTATTGAAGCTTCTATGTAAAACGCATTTGCATCGAACTGAAATGTTCTTCATGCGCGTGCCCGCTTGCTTCCCTCATTGAGCAGCGACGGAAGAAGCGCGTGGTCAGATGTGCATGCGGCTATCTCTCTTTACGACACAAGAGAGCTACCGCTCCCTTACATTCTGTTCATCACACAGAACCTTCTCCGTGATTCAGACACAACAGCGCAGTTTTCATGCCTGGAATAAATTACGCTGAAACTGTTATCTCTCACTGCAAAAGCTATACGAGCTCTTCTCTGTCAATCCCGGTGGCTCAGTGGTGGATTCTGAGATTCTCGCGCCAGAGACCCAAGTTTCGGATCTCGGCTTCGCTGAATTTTTTTCACGGAGAGGCCTAGGCCCGTTACAAGCGCGTGCCACTCATGCCGCACATTATCACTGCAGTCAGTGTGCCCGCTACAAAGTGTGCGCCGCCACAGATAGTCACTGCTCAAAATCCCATGACACATCTCACAGCTACCTGTCTAACTCAGGCGGCTGAAGATTTTATTGTTGTCAACAGGCCCGCTGCACTGGGCGCGCCTCTACAAACAAACGCTGTTGTCACGGCGCCCCACGTAAAGCACAAAAAGAGTGTGCTTCACAATCACAACACACGGGTTCACGGTCCCCCTTCACTAGGCGGCCCCCTCCCAGTTGTTACACTGACTTTCCCCCAGGAAAAAATCCTGTGCAGTCAGTCCAACACTCAGTATGTGCACAAATCACAATGTAAGGGTATCAGTTCCCCCTGGGTCACGTGCTTCGCGCCGAAGTGCAGAATTTATTAGCAAAAGGGGCAATAGAGCTAATACCCCCTGCGCTAAAATATTCGAGTTTCTACTGCCGCTATTTTCTAATCCCGAAAAAAGACGGCGGTCCAGACCCATACTAGATTTGAGACATTTGAACAAGGCTCTCATGAGATGGCCTTTCAAAATGTTAACACATCCTCATGCAGGTTTTCCCGGGGGATTGGTTTGTAACAATGTAACAATTCTTGAGATTCGCTTTCGAGATTCGTCAGGCTTCTCAATACACCGTTCTGCCGTTCGGTCCGTCACTAGCACCCCGTACATTTACGAAGTGTATGGATGCTATGCTCTCTCCCCTGAGACATCAGGGAGTGCGCATGCTAAATTATCTCGACGACTCTGGTTGAGTACGGAGCAGAGCTTACATATCAACTGTCTGGAAATAAAAGCAGTTGGTTTGGCCCTGAAAGCATTTCTGTCAAACCTAAAAGGTCACCACGTCTTAATCCGCACGGACAACATGTCAGTTGTCCGTAGTGGAGGCCTACATAAATAGCTAGGGTGGCATCAGGTCAGGCAACCTGCATGCCATGGCGAGACACCTCCTCTTATGGGCACAGACCAATCTGAGCTCTCTGAGAGCAGTGCATATCCCTGGCATTCAGAATCTGGGTGCAGATATGTTCTCACGGGGCAACACTCCCCTAGGCGAGTGGTCCCTGAACTCACAGACGGTCAGTCTGATATGGAGTGTGTTCGTCGAGGCCGAAACCGACCTTTTCGCCTCGAGAACCAACACCCACTGCACAGTGTTCTTCTCGAAGAGCAGGGACGCAATGGCCCATCTCTGGCCCAACCGCCCCCTTAATGGTCCCCCCCCCCCCCCATCTCGATGATTCCACAAGTCATCAAACGGGTCAGGGAGAGCGGATGCCCAGTCCTTCTGGTGGCCCCTCTCTGGAAATCAAGGCCGTGGTTTCCAGAGCTGGTTCAGCTATCGGACACAATTCCTTGGCCTGTTCCAATGAGGAAAGACCTCCTCACACAGACTAACGGGACAATATGGCATCCTCGACCCGACTTATGGTCCCTCCATGCATGGCCCCTAAACGGGTACCCAGGGACCTTCCTGAGAAGGTCTTAAGCACAATCTCTGAAGCCAGGGCCCTGTCTACTCTGCGCCTTCATGCTTTGAAGTGGTCAGGTTTTTCCGGCTGGTGCTTGAAAAATCGTTTTGACCCAGAGTCATGGGAGGTATCTGTGGTACTCTCCTTCCTGCAGGAGCTGTTGGACGCGGGCAGCACCCCGTCCACGCTCAATGTGTATGTGGCAGCCATTGCAGCGCATCATGCTCTGGTCGCTGGCCAATCACTAGGAAGAAACGACCTGGTGGTATGGTTTCTAAAAGGTGCTAGTTCAAGTTCAAGTTCATTTTATTTATATAGCACATTTTATAACAGCTACTGACTGACCAAAGTGATTTACAGAACTACAAAATTAAAAGACACCAACACCATGCATAGTAGCACATCATAGAACAGTACAACAAGGTTAAGAACAGCTTAAAACGGGAGACGTCCAAGCAGTCTCAGAGACTATCAGTAGTAGAAAATAAAAACAGAGAGGACAGTAACAGGTTTAATACTAGTATCATACTCGAAGGAGAGAAATATAAAATAGACAGAAAAAATATATAAGTATAAATATATCTATATATTCACCCATACACATACACATACATATTCATATACGTATATATATATATATATATATATATATATATATATATATATATATACATACATACACATACCTACATACACACACATATACGTACACATATACACATATATATACATGTACATGCACCTTATTTGTAGGCCAAAGAGAACAAGTGCGTTTTTAAAAGTGACTTAAAAGAAGTCACAGAAGGGGCTATCCGAACGTCCAAGGGCAAATTGTTCCACAGCCGAGGCCCAACGACAGAAAAGGCTCGATCCCCTCTACGTTTAAGTCTGCATTGAGGGACTTGTAACAGATTTTTTTCACCTGATCTCAGACTTCTTGACGGCGTGTAAGGTTGAAGCAGTTCAGTTAGGTAGCTAGGCGCTTAGTTGCATAGAGCTTTGTACACAAATAACAGGATTTTAAACTCAGTTCTGAAATGAATGGGCAACCAGTGAAGAGACCTCAGAATTGGGGTGATGTGGTCACTTTTCCGACTATTTCTGAGGAATCTTGCAGCGGCATTTTAAACCAGTTGAAGACGAGCTGTTTGCGTTTTCGAGATACCGCAGTAAAGTGAATTGCAGTAATCTACACGTGTGGTGATAAAAGCATGAACAGCCATCTCAAGAGTTTTGTGATTAAGAAAAGGTTTGACTTTTGACAACAGCCGCAGGTGATAAAAACTAGAGCTTATTACAGAAGAGATTTGCTTTTCAAAATTTAAAGACTCATCCAGACAAACGCCCAAGTTCCCCACACTTGCAGAACTAAATGCCGCTAGTCTGCCTAGGTCAAAGGTAACAGCCTGGGGATTACCAGTGGACCCGAAAACAATGATCTCTGTTTTGTTTTCATTTAAAAACAAAAAATTTTGATCCAGCCAAAATTTTACTTCATCCAGACAACCTAACAATGATGAAAGGGCAGAGGAATCATTTCTCTTGATTGGAACATACAATTGGGTGTCGTCTGCATAACAGTGAAAAGATACCCCATGTCTTCTTAGAATGGTGCCCAGTGGTAAGATGTAGAGGGAAAAGAGAGAAGGCGCTAAAATAGAACCTTGAGGAAGGCCACAGGTTAGATGCGCAGCAGACGAGGAGCAATTTCCTAGCTTTACTCTGAAAGAACGACCCGAGAGATAAGATTGGAACCACTGGAGGACGACACCTTTTAGCCCCACATCATATTCTAGTCTGGATAACAGGATAGAGTGGTCGATAGTATCAAAAGCTGCCGACAGATCAAGAAGAACAAGAGTCACCAGTGTCAGTGGAGCGATAGATGTCATTTAACACTCTCAGCAGAGCAGATTCAGTACTGTGAGCAGATTTAAAACCAGATTTAAATTTTTCAGAGATATCATTACATTTTAGAAAGGGCTGGAGTTGGTCAAGAACAACTTTTTCCAACACCTTAGAGACAAAAGGTAAAACTGAGATAGGACGGAAATTATTTAACACGGTAGGATCCAGTGAAGGCTTCTTGAGCAAAGGAGTGACAGTGGCCTCCTTGAGGGCAGCAGGGATAGAGCCGGTAAGGAGGCATTTATTAACAAAGGACACCAATCCTGGCCCTACTGAATCGATAATCAATTTAAGAAACTTAGGAGAGATGATGTCTAGAGAACAGTACGAAGGTTTTATCTTAGTGATCATTTCTTTGAGGAGATTCAGAGTGATTGGCTCGAAAGCATCCCAGGTAACAGAATTCATCAACTGACTAGTTGCAGAGCGGCTGGCATTGCATCTCAAGTTAGATATTTTGTCAATAATAAATATCAAGAAACCTTCACATAGCTCATCCGAAATATCATTCAATACATTTGCCGGAGGATTTAAAACAGAGTTTATAACAGAAAATAAAACCTTTGGTCTAGAGTGGTTAGCCATAATCATGTCAGAGAAGTGCGCAGCTTTTGCCGCCTTTACAGCATTTTGGTAGGTTGACAGGCTGTCTTTAAATAACTGAAGTGAAATATGTAGCTTGTCCTTCTTCCATTTGCGCTCAGCCTTTCTGGTAGCTTGTCTTATTCGCCGAATTTCCACGTTGAGCCATGGTTCAGATTTCGGATTAGGTTTTAAGGGCTTAAGCGGAGCAGTTTCATTTAAGGCATTTAACCAAGTGGAGTATAACAGAGCGAGATGTTGGTCAGCATCTAGTACCACTAGTGGAGAGTTCAGAAGCAAGTGTGTGGAGGAATTCATAAAGTGCTCGTTAAAATTTAAGACAAAAAGAGGAGAGTATGATCTAGATAGTCTTACATCTTCACTGATGGTTTGAGCAATGCAAGGAAGAGATGTAGAAAATAAAATTGGCTTATGGTCCGAAAGCATAAAATCAGATATTACAACCTCACTAATCACCATCCCATATGAAAGCACAAGGTCCAATGTGTGACCCTTCATGTGAGTGGAATCATTTATCCACTGGACTAGGTTAAAAGATTCAATAAGGCTTAGAAAGTCCTTTGAGAGAGTATTAGATTGACAACAAACGTGGATATTAAAATCACCCACCAATAAAAAACGGTCATAGGTTGTGGTTATATTACCAATGAATTCTGTAAATTGCTGAATGAAGTCCTTGAGTGAATGTGGCGGAGGTAAATCACCCCAGATAGGGCCATTCCAGTCTAAATTAAGTAGTTGCGCTTCAAAACTTGAAAAAGCACTGACAGGAACCGGCCGGCATCGCACAGAGAATGAGTCTTTAAAAACAGTCACGATCCCGCCCCCTCGTCTGTTCGGACGGGGGGTGTTGAAAAACGAACAGTCATTAGGAACTAGTTCATAAAAAGGGGTTAGGTCACCAACCGTAGTCCAGGATTCAGTGATGAACATGAAATCCAAACAATGAGAGGAGAAGAAGTCGTTGAGCAGGAAGGATTTGTTGACCAAGGATCTGGCGTTGATCAGTGCCATTTTGGGCGGATGAATCACATCGGGGAAAGCTCCGCCTTTCTTCAAAGAACGTAGATTTCCGGGATTCACACCGTTTTGCCGATGACAACTGCCAACCTGAGGTAAGCCAACCAAATGGACAGGCGAAGATCGCAGGGGAGTGATAGATAGGAGCCACCGATGAGCCAGCGCTAGCGGTCGCCGGGCAACGAAATCCCCGTCCGACATATGATTTGCATCGATCCTGAGTCTTTCAGTAGCTTACAATCTGATGATGCGTCCACCCCGACTCCCGCGTTTCTTTCTTTCCTCCGTGAAATTATGGGCGGCCACTGGCGAATACATTCCAATGTCTGCGTAGTGGTGTTACTGTGTGATTGATTAAAAACGTGTGCTACATCCTGCTTATAAAAGTCCATAAAAGAGGTGCGAATGTTCAAGAGTAACTGTCGGTCATAGACCAGACGTGTGCAGCAATTAGAGGCCCAGATAGACATCCATAAAAATATCCAAAACAATAAGTACAAGAGAGACCAACGGCCAGCCGAGCACACAGGCGCCATCTTAGATTCCTAAACCTAAAAGGTGCTAGGAGGATTAACCCCTCCAGACCTCCTTCTGTGCCTCCTTGGGACCTCTCCATGGTCCTTGGGGCTCTGAAGGGTCCGCCCTTTGAACCGCTCCAGTTGGTTGATCTTAAACCTCTCTCGCTAAAGACTGCTCGCCTTTGGACCATGCATTCCCTAAAATTTCTTATGAAACTTATTTAAACATAACATCGCAACATTTGTAAAATGTAACTGATGTATAGATTAACATCTTTTCCTCATGTTCTTTTTCTCTATCTTTTTTATTTATTTATTTTAGTTTTCATTGGTATTCTGATGACATTGAACACATTGTTAACATTTTGTTTATTGTAGGCCTATACGAAGTTGTATGTCATAAACGTCATGTTTGTATGTTTTGCAAATAATAATAATAATTAAATAAAAATAAAATACACTTTGAGCTGTAAACGTCCCAGCCGGGTTCGTCACTTATTGGGGTCACCTGGAAACATTTCCGTTGTGTTCTGTGCTATTTGCAGCGCATTTCTGTATTTGGTTGTGTTATATTTGGAGCACACATGTGTTGTGAAACTGATGAAGATGTTTTTTAATTTGCGGCTGTTTTTCTATTTGCATGTGTCTTCTTCCGTTGGTCACCGTAACATTCAGTATCCCGCAAATTCCTTCATCGACCCTCTGTGACACATGATAATAATGATTATTTTTAAATATGATTGAAGCAAGATATATAATTATAAAAGATTAAATGATAAAACATAAGCTAGATATATATTTATAAATGATAAAACATAAGTAAGAGATATATTAAATTATTTTTATTTTTCTGATTCATCAAACATACAATACACAATATAACATTTTGTCATCATGAAAAATTAGAGGTTCCTTACAACCGACTCAAGGACGATATGTTTTCGAGGTCTTGGTATTCAAATGATTTGACATTTTCTGAAAGGAAGAACCCAGGGAGGTAACACTTTATTTTACGGTGTTCGTGATACAGAGTAATTACAGAGTAATTACTTAATTAATTACTTAGTGGACGTTGTAATAACATGTAACAAAATGTAATTAACATGTAACAAAGGGGCTGTTTACACCTGGCCACTTCATGCGTTTTCTGTGATCAGATAGCTATCCGATCATGAAAAGACCAGGTGTAAATGCCCTCTGAAACGCATTCGAGAGGGATTTGAATCCGATCGCTCATACCACTTCAGGAGGTGGTCTGGGCCGCATTCCAGATGAAACTGGACAAGTGTAAATGCATCTGGTTGTTGAAACCACATATATAATTTTTACTCCTCTAAAAAATAAACGTGTTAGAGCTTTGTTATAGGCTTTATGTCATGTTATAGTCAGATTTGACGACGCTACTGAAACACGAATTACCGCAGCTGAGCATCATCAAGCCAACGTGCAAACTATTGCAAATCAAAGTGAAAGTAAGTTGCAGACGCTTAACACACAATCATCTTCATTAAAAGTAAAGAACCGAAATGATCTTACCAGGGCTGTTGCCGCTCTCTCTCTTATTGTGGTCTTTGATTTTTACATTTTAGCTGACGATCAATAAAACGCAGCTCATATCTGTTGCTTTAGGTGACGGTGCACTCCATTAAATCTGCATATAGCGCGGGAATTGAAGATCAGATTTATATCCGTTTTGCAAAAACACTTTTATGTGACCAGGTGTAAATGGAATAATTTTGATAAATCAGATAGCTATCCGATCTGAGAAAACGCATGAAGTGGCCAGGTGTAAACAGCCCCTAAGTTATCGAACAGCCTGCACTTACAGATTGTAATTTGTTCCAATACCCAGCCCTAATAAATACACCAGTCATTGTACCATGTAAACATGAATGTTGTCAGTAAACTTTAAATTCTGTTCAATCTGTTCCTTTCTGAACAGTCACAGTATACTTCTTGTGATGCGAGGTGGGGTTTTTTTTTGTTTTGTTTTTTGCAAATAAATAAATAAATAAAAATCCATAATTCTCACAAGATCATTATTTATACATTGTTCATGGAACCTTTTTTCTGAAACGTTTTAGTTGTCTAACATTTTTAAAAGTTACTATTGTTTCAGAATGTTTAGAGAACAAAAGTAACTTTCACATTATGTTTGCAAAATTATACGTTCGTATAACTAAGATAAAACCTTAAATAAGACTAGTAGATTTTGATTTCACACTGCCGGGGTGCAGTGCGTTTTACATTTGTGTAGGAAGCAAAAATCTGACTTTTTCCTGTTAAACTCTTTAAAACGCATGTTTTGTAAAGTGTCACTGGTAAATGATGAAGCAGTCCTGGGCAAGAGCTCTTTGGGTGGGTTATTCCTCATGGCCAGATCTGCTGTTGACTCACATCTCCCTGAGCAACATTCCACAGGACTGAAGGCACACCCTAAACATGTGCTTTTATGAAAGCATGCGTCATATGATTGCACTAATATTTATTTATTTATGAAACCCATATGATTGCACTATATATAGAACATTGATGGAGCAACAGATTTTGTGTGAAAATAAATCATAAAAGTAGTTTGTTTTGTTTAAAAAGCTTATAAATTAATGAGGTTCCATGAGGTTTTTAACCCCACCGACACACAGGGTAAAACCAGCATTGGGGCAAAAGACTGTGGAAGGAGGACCCAAAAAACAGAAGAATGCTTAACTTCAATTTATTGAAACAGTAATACCGTTCAAGCTGCACGGCTCCTGAACAGATAAACAGCAGCTAAGTATACTTTAGTAGGGGAAAAAAATTACCAAATGACCAACAAAAGGTACAGAAAATACTGGCAGAGAACAAGGGGGAAAAAACGCATAAATGAACAGATGCACTGATTGTGAAACATAAAGAGCTGTGTGCAAATGCACATGGAAAAGATGGAAAAGAGAAAAAAACACAGAGGAATAAAACAGAGGAAGATCAAACGACACAATATTGATACTTTATCTAAAATAATCATATTAATTAATTAAATAATTAATAAAATAACAATTGCCTAATGTCTAAATTAATACTTGTTCAAAACAATCACTTCAGCAAAGTTGCACCATTTTCAGTTTATTTCGATAAATAAAATAATTTATTTTTGTCCAGAGACTCTCATTAAAATATGTTAATATTAAAATATATTTTACAGATACAGAAACAAATCTATTTAAACAAAGTAAAGATTCTGAAAGCATTGTAGGACTGAAAAACGGGAAGAACTGGAAGAGAGGGAAACTTTCTGAGAAAACTAATTAAATTAACATTTGAACTCTCTCTTGTGAAGTTAGCATCACCATTTGAGACACAAGTCTCACCTCAGAATACATCTCTTTCCCTCTTCTCCCACTCCTTTCTCGCATGCTGAGATCACCAAAATTCACCCAAAATCTATATGGTTTAACGTGAATTTATCATACATGCAGTATTATACTTGTTTGGTATCATTTGAAATGTCTCAGGGTGACTGGTACAAATGTCTCATTCCCAAAGGAGTAAACCAGAAGGTAATAAAGTTGTTAATAGTTTAGAGATAACTGGCACACAGAGGAGAATATGTCTTCCAGGCAAATGGTCTCCTGCTCCCAAAAGGTGTAAACTCTGAATGAAAATTCCTATTGTTAGCAAATGTTTCCGTGTGAAAGAAGTTTCTGTCTTTATAAAGAAATGCAACTGGAGGCTCAGGGCAATTCTGTAACTCAGATCAGCCCATAATGTTGAAGGATCTCAAAGACTTCAGCATTATGTATTTTTCAAAATGTCAGGTTTAACCTACATCTTTTACTCTTTATCTCTGAGCATTTGATGTTATTGTATTGATTATCTTTGCACTGATTATGATATTGTGAAGATGATGATCAAGTAAGTGTAGTGGATCCAATTGCAGCACAATAAACACTTAAATTAAATAAAAAATAAAAAGTAATCCACAAACAAGGATATGTAAGAAACACACGACATAAGACCAAAATTTGACAGAACTAAGGGCAATGTATACACTGAACATTCCGAGAATAATGTTTAGGCCACCACTCTACGAGTAGCCGGAGGTGTTTTGTAGGTCTCCCTTTACGAGAGTTAGTAAGGTTGAACAAGAGGCCTCGGTTCCCTGTTTAGAAAGTATTAAGTGGTGCGTTGGTTAGGGTTTCTTATAGAAGTATTTTATTAGGGCCTTGAAGTACCCTTTTATAGGTAGGTAGGCCTCCTCTTTTGTTAGAGTCGTCAGGTTTATGTAGTGGGTAGTGCCAATCTTTGGTCACCCAGTAGTGAACAGGTTGGCTTCATTTCATGGAGAATTTTCTAGTGAGGCCACCGTTCATCCGAGCATCAAACAGATAAACTATGTGTAGCGTGAGATGGCTTCCTCCAAATGGGGAGTTATTCTATAAAGGCCACCACTCTGTACAAGCTCCAGATAGACTACAACACCAAGCATTGGCCCCCGTCAGGGCACCTTGATAGCCATCTTGTATTAGAATAGCAGATCTACAATCACTTTAGAGAGTCGTTTGAAATGAGACTATAGCGCTGAACTTTAGACAGATGAGATTTGTGTGTCGGCCCTCGTGGAGGCCACCTCGATATCTGGCATAGGCATAAGTACTAGGAATTTTGGAGCCAGTCTGCTAAGCATCTGAGCCCCTTGCCTCTCAGTATCTGAGTGTAGGTTCTTTAGAGCTAGAGCCCATCAGTTTAATCTTCCAGTTTCTGTGGTAATGGCCTCCTCTTACTACAAGAGTCATCTAGCCTAGGCCCGCCTTTGCTTTAGGCATTAAATGCTAGTGGATGTTAAAGGGCAAGAGTAGATAGAAGCATAGGTAGCATGCTATCTCCTACAGCCTTCCATGCAGGTATCCTCTGGGTGGTGTCAGGCCTTTCTCTCACTCGAGAGTAAGAAGCAGTGTGCTGAGGCCTCCACTCTTCAGAGCTGAATTACTAGCTAGACTATCCAGCTAGGCCTTAAGTTAAGTTTTTCCCCCCTGGGCTCCTTGAATTCAAGTCACAGGGTTGTGTGTCTTTGGCCTCTTAATTGAGGCCTCCATTTCCTTTGGGCTTGGCAGAGACAAGAAACCTGTCTTGTAATGCAAGATAATAGGCCTCGACCCAGGAGCATTTCTCAGGGTCATGCTGACCCCTTGTTAGGGTCATTATTAGAGTGCCTTACTACTAATATGTCTAGTTTAATTGCCCTGCACCACTGAGGCTCAAGTAGAGACAGATTAAGTACTCTCTCCCATTTGGGTCAGGAGTTAGGGTTAGGTTAGGTTGACATTCGGAGTGGTAGGCCTTACTGTGGGTCTAATCGATAGTTCTTATACTCCCCTTGCTTCAAGGGCCGATAAGCACTTCTGCTGAGTACACAGCCAGTTGGTAATGTCCTCCCAAAATTGTACTGGTTGCCAGTCGTAGCTCGCATCAAATTCAAGGCACTGATGCTTGCCTACAGAACAACCTCTGGCTCTGCTCCATTTGACCTAAACTCATTACTCCAGACTTACGTGCCATCCAGAAACTTGCGTTCTGCAAGTGAACATCGTCTCATGGTGCCATCTCAAAGAGGCACAAATCACTTTCACGGACCTTTACCTTGACTGTTCCATGCTGATGGAATGACCTGTCCAACTCAACCCGAGCTGCTGAGTCCGTAGCCATTATCAAAAAAAGGCTGAAGACGCAACACTTGATCCATTAATACTAGCACTTTCGTTTCTCTTCTACTCTATATCTATTACAACAAAATTACATACACTGCGTCAGACCAAACTGGGAAGGGGCTCAACAGTTACATATTGTTGTCCTATTGTTAGTTTAACTGCTTTGTCACTTTGGATAAAAGCGTCTGTTATATGATTAAATGTAAATGTAATGTGAAATAAGTAAACCCAGGCCCACAGATTATCTGAGAGATGAGGCTAGCTCTGCTAGTGTCACGTTTCAGTGTGTTTAGTTCTGTTTTGTGTTCTGGTTTACCCCTGTCTTAGTGTTTTTGGTTCAGTCCTGTGTCCCAGTTTTCCCGCTCCTCGTTTGTGTTCAGTTCCTTCACCTGTGTCTAGTTAATTTGCCACAGCTGTGTCTTGTTCCCCTATCTGTTCTCTGTGTATGTAAACCCAGTGTTCTCCCTCACTCTGGGACGGTCATTGCGTTTATATGGTTGTAAGTGTTGTAGTTCCTGAGTTTTTGTATATTAAATTCCTGTTAGCAGTTATTCCTCGTCTCCTCGTACTTCCTGCCTACACACACCGTGACAGCTAGTAGTCTTGCAATCAAGTAGTCAGGCCTTAACAGGCCTCCTTGAAGGCGGCTCCAAAACGAGTTGGGTGCTTAGCATTGCAAAAGCATTGAGTATCACGTTGCAGGCTCCCATGGAGGCTCCCTGATTCTGGCCCAGTGCCTGGTCAATACTTACCAGGTTAAGCCTAGTACCCTAGTACAAGACTAGCTTATCTTGCACCCAGCACAATTGACTTTTTACATGTATCATTCCTATTTTGGACCCGACGCACAGGAGACTATTCCCTCCACAGACGCACATCTGTAAATTAAGAAAGGAACTTGCGTTCCCGGGTTGGTTCAGCAAAAAGAGGAGGCGTGTTCTGGCGCAAACGTTCCCTGGTGCTATTTTGCAGTTTCAGAAAATAATTCCACCACAGACCAGGAAAAACCTAGTCTAAAGTCAGTCGCGCGTTATTCAGATGGTGTTTTAAGGGAGCATGCTTGGCCATAATGTAGCGTGTGCACAACGCGCATACACTTTGCTTCTCTCATTTACACAGACGCAGCAGTTCCCATTTTTGCAAACCATACATAATTACAAGGAAAAATATTACCACACGAGGGAAATCATTGTGGTGTCCATGAAGATGTGAAAAAATAGGCATAAATCTAGCTTACACATTTACCCAAATTATTATACGCCTGTTTAACCAAAGCTAATTTGGGTGGGTTTCTCCCATCCCCATACAATGTCACTTCTCTGTCTTTTACGGCCCTGGCGAGAACGTTGGTCTCCTCGGCTGTGAATCGCTCCTGGCAAATACGCCGTTATGATAGCAATCTGCCATGGAACAACCGTGCCTGCTTTTAAAGGAAATGTTAGATGATGCTCTGATTGGTTTATTTCACGTTACGCCCAAATCACACCTATGAGTAATGTAGCTACTTCAGACCGACCCATTTTAGATTTGCGTCGGGTGCAAGAGTCATTTATCCCGCCAGTATAATAGCAACAGCGCCCGAGATCCACCCACAAAAGTTACTTGCGTTTCGCGTTTGATACTTGCATTTCAGATTGTTAAAATAGGCCCCCAAACCTCATCTAGAGGTTCGTTCTGTAGTGTACTTAGTTCCCTAAGTCTGATCGGAAGGTTGAAGGACTCTTGCAAGGCCTCCATGTTAGATCAGCCCTTAGATTCAGAGGTAATCCCCTCACTAGGGTCCCTTTAGAGTGGCCAGCCTCCACAGTTCTCCACTCGTTTGCAAGGGTTAGAAAGCTCTATACTGGGTTCTGCTCTCCAGGATCCGGTCTGTGAGCGGTTACTGCCACTATCTGCAGTCCTCCCCATTGGATGCCTGTACAAGTTACAGGCAAATAATGTTAGAGACTCTGTTTATGAAACAGATGGATTTGTTGGCAAGACAAGGTCAGTAATTTATTTCAAATGCCACCTCCCTGGTGGCATTTGGGCTTGACTTTATGTCCCCCTTCAAGGAATTTTGGCCATGTTCCCCTTACATTGGAAATTGTTAGGGGGAGGCTGGGGGAGGCAATACCTCCCCTAGGATAAACCCTGCCTCCCCTGAGAAATGATCTATCTATCGGTGATAGATAAAAATGTAAAAGTTGCTTGTTTTGTGCATATTTTTCCATCGCTAGCAGATGGGTCTGACCCAACAAAAATCCAGTTTGGCGCTGTCTGACAGTGTGTGCGCGCTTCGGGCGTACACGCTCAAAAAAAGTGCATCATGACAGACCAGAACACCAATGAAATGTTTACCCGACAAAGCTTTGAATCACGTGCAAATAATAAACTTTTGTGATTGCGAATAAGTGCAGTGTCCTGTGAGTGAGTCTACCGCTGCATTAACATGTGATGTGAATGTACATCGAGTTTTACAGTATTGGGACAGACAGGGGCGGAGTGGGAATCGGGAGAGTCAGGGCTTTTCCCGGTGGGCCGTTACTGTTTTGAGGCCGCGAGGGCCGGTCTGATAATATAGTTATACATTGCAAGTTCTTAGCAACACACCAGGCCACTGCCCGCTGGTCAAACTGTGCAGCCTCTCTTCTCAACCCATAAATAAATGCATCGATCCACAATTTTTATTTGAGTTGTTAAATGGTCTAGTGGTAGATCTTTTGCCAAGCGTGTCAGAGGTTACGGGTTCTAATCTGCACTCGTATAGTTTTTTTCTCTCTCTCATCAAAACCGAATATGTTCATCAGTGGTTACAGTGTCACCGGGTGAGCAAACCCGGAACAAAAAAAAATGCCAATTCGTTCCTAGGGGGAAGAGATGCCGGTGTAACACCGGGCCGGCTGCAAGTACGCATGTCATGGCCGCCGACCATGATGAGCCCCAGCTGAAGCTAATGAGCAGTGCTTCATTGAACCACATACCCGGGGAAAAAAAAGAGTATAAAAAGAAGGGCTGGAAGCACAGAAAGGGGTGAGGTTCTGACAGTGGGAAGCTTTACACGAGTGCTCGAGAAGATTGTGACAGCGGCAGCGAGTGCGGGAAGCGAGGTTGAAGGCTGGATCGGCGTGTCATGTTGGATCCCCGAGGCACGCTCATTAAGTGAGTTTGTTCAAGAAAACACAAACAGCAACGTAACGAAGTAAGTGAAAAAGAAATCTTCTAGAGGAAAAAGGAGGATGGCTGATAGAAAAGAGACTGGAAACCCGCTGTAAGCCCATGTGATTCACCGAGGAAAAGTTAAGTGCACCCTTTTATGATTCACCTCTAGAGAAAACCTCATGTAAAGATTGCCATCTCAATGCACTACTAACCTGTGTTTGTGGGCAGTGTGTGCCATCCTGTTGACAGCGGGGAACAGTAACCTTAGAGATCGCTAAACCCATGTTCATTTTCTGAGTCCATTATTCCTTGGATTATCCACCTGTGAAGAGAAGAGAGACGAGTTGATTAATTGCTGTGGACATAGAGTGAGTTTGCAGTGTCTGAAAGGGTGAAATTAACACGTGTGGAGATTTACAAGAGTGATCTATGCACAAGTGTGGTGAGTCAAACAACTGTGTTCTCTTTGATTCTCTGATGGATGAAATTGTCCCATGACTTTGAGGATTCTTCCGAACTAATCTGTTCTCTCAGCTGTGTCCAGATTTGTGAGATTGTGTGTATGGTGCAGAGGAGGAAAGCTCAACACACCTTTATTATTACAGTTCACAAGTGCTGTTTCCCGCACCAAGGAAGGCCAGCCTCACTATTCCTTCCCAAAGGCGCCGCCTCTACCACGCCCAGAACGAGAGTGAAGGCTTGAAAGGTAGCCCGTCTCTGTTTCCTCTGTTCAACGAGTCTAACGACGAGAAAAGCCACTGTCTGTCCCACGAGCCTATTCAACGAGTCTAACGACGAGAAAAGCCACTGTCTGTCCCACGAGCCTAGACAACGAGTCTAACGACGAGGGAAGCCACTCTGTCCCACGAGCCTATTCAACGAGTAACGACGAGAAAAGCCACTGTCTGTCCCACGAGCCTATTCAACGAGTCTTACGACGAGGAAAGCCACTGTCTGTCCCAGGAGCCTATTCAACGAATCTAACGACGAGAAAAGCCACTGTCTGTCCCACGAGCCTATTCAACGAGTAACGACGAGGAAAGCCACTGTCTGTCCCAGGAGCCTATTCAACGAGTCTAACGACGAGAAGAGCCAGTCTGTTCCACGAGCCTGTCCAAAGAGAGGATACTTAGCTGAAAAACGGGGAAGTACCTACCAGCATTCCCCTTCCCTTTGCCGAAGCCACAGTCACGAACATCTCTGCTCCTGTTATCCTTTTTAATGTAATAATAAAAACATACCTTTTAAACTCATTCTGGTTGTCCGCCTCTTGGTGTCCTCCGGTGTCTGCTCCTCCGGAGTGTGGTAGCTCACCCCTGGCCTTAACAACTTGGTGGTCACATACAGTCTATATCAAGCAGGGACACGTTTTTTGTGCATTTTATTTTGTGATTTCACTGGAACGAATAGAGCGTCTCTGCAATGACGATAGATTGAAACGAGCGTCCGAGTGAAGACTGTGCGCAAGTCACAAGAGAACAACTGTATCCATGCTGATAGCAGCGGCAACGAGCGCTCAGCTTGATATAAAAAACAACAGATTTAAGCGCTAGATCTCTTATTTAATAGCGAACTAAATGAATGCTCTGCTGGTTAACTGGAGATGTTTTATTTATTTGTATTAGGTACATCCGTGCCTCAATGTTTCAAAAAGTGGTGGGGGACAATATCGATCCAGAAAAAGTTTTAAAAAAATTATAATTTTGCAAGGGTTCTATGACATTAGTAGTTTTTTTTTATCAATTCTTAGTTTCACAAAAATAGCTTTTATTTCAACTCACTAGGTCTCCTGACACCCTGTAGCCTAATATGTTATGTTTCCTTTTATCTAGGCTCCTGTTTACATTTATTCATTTAGCAGACACTTTTATCCAAAGGCACTTACAACCAGAGAATTACATTCAAATACTGTTCTCATACTGTTCAAATTAGCATATCAAACTTTTTTTTACCTGGGGCCGCACTCACAAAAAATCTTATAAGAGGCTACAAGTAGCTCCTAACTGGCGAATTTAAGAGAAACTCTTAAAAATAATGGGCGTGTCACTCATAACTTTAGACTCCTAATGTGTTTTAGTAAGAGTAATTCACAAAGCACTTTAGCACCAGAAGTAGCACCTACGTCTGGGACAGTTTAGAAGAAACAAATTAATTCACTCATACAAACGTGACTTCAGATTAGTTTAAAAAACTCTCTCGTCCTTCTCGGTAGCCTACTCGTGTAGCACGTCTTCTCACAAACAAACAACTGTCACTCATCATCAGGCAATCACCGTGATCTGATATATATGAATCTGTCAAAAATAATATCATCATCATCATATTATTATTAATGTTGACCTGGTTTAACTAACTTTTATGTGATAGCCCTATAGTCTAAAAGGGGTCCTGTGCCTATCTCTGGGTTCCTGGCTTAGAAAAAGATCTGCACTAAAACAGATTGTGTGTAGTATAGCTTACTTTTGCACCTATTTTTTCAAATGTTTATGTTGCCCCCCCAAACATGACATCCTGGTAACCCCTCTGCTTGAAAGGCCTTCATTTCATCTGAGGCCTCTTTGAGGCTTATAGCTTTGGCAGTGGTCATAGGGAATAATGTCACTGACAGCCTAGTGTGTGACCTGAAGGGGAAGTGGTTCTGTTATTTCAGTAAAACTGACATTTTTGATGTTTGTCACAGCCATTCTTTGTATGCTTTCCTATAGCTCAAACAGTAGAGCGTTGGCGCTTGCAATGGGTCATGGGTTCAATTCCCAGGGTAAGCAAGAACTGATAAGAATGTAAATGTGTACATTGAAATGCAATGTAAGTCACTTTGGATAAAAGCGTCTGCCAAATACATAAATGTATGTGAATGTAAATGTAAATTACCAAATGACCAACAAAAGGTACAGAAAATACTGGCAGAGAACAAGGGGGAAAAAACGCATAAATGAACAGATGCACTGATTGTGAAACATAAAGAGCTGTGTGCAAATGCACATGGAAAAGATGGAAAAGAGAAAAAAACACAGAGGAATAAAACAGAGGAAGATCAAACGACACAATATTGATACTTTATCTAAAATAATCATATTAATTAATTAAATAATTAATAAAATAACAATTGCCTAATGTCTAAATTAATACTTGTTCAAAACAATCACTTCAGCAAAGTTGCACCATTTTCAGTTTATTTCGATAAATAAAATAATTTATTTTTGTCCAGAGACTCTCATTAAAATATGTTAATATTAAAATATATTTTACAGATACAGAAACAAATCTATTTAAACAAAGTAAAGATTCTGAAAGCATTGTAGGACTGAAAAACGGGAAGAACTGGAAGAGAGGGAAACTTTCTGAGAAAACTAATTAAATTAACATTTGAACTCTCTCTTGTGAAGTTAGCATCACCATTTGAGACACAAGTCTCACCTCAGAATACATCTCTTTCCCTCTTCTCCCACTCCTTTCTCGCATGCTGAGATCACCAAAATTCACCCAAAATCTATATGGTTTAACGTGAATTTATCATACATGCAGTATTATACTTGTTTGGTATCATTTGAAATGTCTCAGGGTGACTGGTACAAATGTCTCATTCCCAAAGGAGTAAACCAGAAGGTAATAAAGTTGTTAATAGTTTAGAGATAACTGGCACACAGAGGAGAATATGTCTTCCAGGCAAATGGTCTCCTGCTCCCAAAAGGTGTAAACTCTGAATGAAAATTCCTATTGTTAGCAAATGTTTCCGTGTGAAAGAAGTTTCTGTCTTTATAAAGAAATGCAACTGGAGGCTCAGGGCAATTCTGTAACTCAGATCAGCCCATAATGTTGAAGGATCTCAAAGACTTCAGCATTATGTATTTTTCAAAATGTCAGGTTTAACCTACATCTTTTACTCTTTATCTCTGAGCATTTGATGTTATTGTATTGATTATCTTTGCACTGATTATGATATTGTGAAGATGATGATCAAGTAAGTGTAGTGGATCCAATTGCAGCACAATAAACACTTAAATTAAATAAAAAATAAAAAGTAATCCACAAACAAGGATATGTAAGAAACACACGACATAAGACCAAAATTTGACAGAACTAAGGGCAATGTATACACTGAACATTCCGAGAATAATGTTTAGGCCACCACTCTACGAGTAGCCGGAGGTGTTTTGTAGGTCTCCCTTTACGAGAGTTAGTAAGGTTGAACAAGAGGCCTCGGTTCCCTGTTTAGAAAGTATTAAGTGGTGCGTTGGTTAGGGTTTCTTATAGAAGTATTTTATTAGGGCCTTGAAGTACCCTTTTATAGGTAGGTAGGCCTCCTCTTTTGTTAGAGTCGTCAGGTTTATGTAGTGGGTAGTGCCAATCTTTGGTCACCCAGTAGTGAACAGGTTGGCTTCATTTCATGGAGAATTTTCTAGTGAGGCCACCGTTCATCCGAGCATCAAACAGATAAACTATGTGTAGCGTGAGATGGCTTCCTCCAAATGGGGAGTTATTCTATAAAGGCCACCACTCTGTACAAGCTCCAGATAGACTACAACACCAAGCATTGGCCCCCGTCAGGGCACCTTGATAGCCATCTTGTATTAGAATAGCAGATCTACAATCACTTTAGAGAGTCGTTTGAAATGAGACTATAGCGCTGAACTTTAGACAGATGAGATTTGTGTGTCGGCCCTCGTGGAGGCCACCTCGATATCTGGCATAGGCATAAGTACTAGGAATTTTGGAGCCAGTCTGCTAAGCATCTGAGCCCCTTGCCTCTCAGTATCTGAGTGTAGGTTCTTTAGAGCTAGAGCCCATCAGTTTAATCTTCCAGTTTCTGTGGTAATGGCCTCCTCTTACTACAAGAGTCATCTAGCCTAGGCCCGCCTTTGCTTTAGGCATTAAATGCTAGTGGATGTTAAAGGGCAAGAGTAGATAGAAGCATAGGTAGCATGCTATCTCCTACAGCCTTCCATGCAGGTATCCTCTGGGTGGTGTCAGGCCTTTCTCTCACTCGAGAGTAAGAAGCAGTGTGCTGAGGCCTCCACTCTTCAGAGCTGAATTACTAGCTAGACTATCCAGCTAGGCCTTAAGTTAAGTTTTTCCCCCCTGGGCTCCTTGAATTCAAGTCACAGGGTTGTGTGTCTTTGGCCTCTTAATTGAGGCCTCCATTTCCTTTGGGCTTGGCAGAGACAAGAAACCTGTCTTGTAATGCAAGATAATAGGCCTCGACCCAGGAGCATTTCTCAGGGTCATGCTGACCCCTTGTTAGGGTCATTATTAGAGTGCCTTACTACTAATATGTCTAGTTTAATTGCCCTGCACCACTGAGGCTCAAGTAGAGACAGATTAAGTACTCTCTCCCATTTGGGTCAGGAGTTAGGGTTAGGTTAGGTTGACATTCGGAGTGGTAGGCCTTACTGTGGGTCTAATCGATAGTTCTTATACTCCCCTTGCTTCAAGGGCCGATAAGCACTTCTGCTGAGTACACAGCCAGTTGGTAATGTCCTCCCAAAATTGTACTGGTTGCCAGTCGTAGCTCGCATCAAATTCAAGGCACTGATGCTTGCCTACAGAACAACCTCTGGCTCTGCTCCATTTGACCTAAACTCATTACTCCAGACTTACGTGCCATCCAGAAACTTGCGTTCTGCAAGTGAACATCGTCTCATGGTGCCATCTCAAAGAGGCACAAATCACTTTCACGGACCTTTACCTTGACTGTTCCATGCTGATGGAATGACCTGTCCAACTCAACCCGAGCTGCTGAGTCCGTAGCCATTATCAAAAAAAGGCTGAAGACGCAACACTTGATCCATTAATACTAGCACTTTCGTTTCTCTTCTACTCTATATCTATTACAACAAAATTACATACACTGCGTCAGACCAAACTGGGAAGGGGCTCAACAGTTACATATTGTTGTCCTATTGTTAGTTTAACTGCTTTGTCACTTTGGATAAAAGCGTCTGTTATATGATTAAATGTAAATGTAATGTGAAATAAGTAAACCCAGGCCCACAGATTATCTGAGAGATGAGGCTAGCTCTGCTAGTGTCACGTTTCAGTGTGTTTAGTTCTGTTTTGTGTTCTGGTTTACCCCTGTCTTAGTGTTTTTGGTTCAGTCCTGTGTCCCAGTTTTCCCGCTCCTCGTTTGTGTTCAGTTCCTTCACCTGTGTCTAGTTAATTTGCCACAGCTGTGTCTTGTTCCCCTATCTGTTCTCTGTGTATGTAAACCCAGTGTTCTCCCTCACTCTGGGACGGTCATTGCGTTTATATGGTTGTAAGTGTTGTAGTTCCTGAGTTTTTGTATATTAAATTCCTGTTAGCAGTTATTCCTCGTCTCCTCGTACTTCCTGCCTACACACACCGTGACAGCTAGTAGTCTTGCAATCAAGTAGTCAGGCCTTAACAGGCCTCCTTGAAGGCGGCTCCAAAACGAGTTGGGTGCTTAGCATTGCAAAAGCATTGAGTATCACGTTGCAGGCTCCCATGGAGGCTCCCTGATTCTGGCCCAGTGCCTGGTCAATACTTACCAGGTTAAGCCTAGTACCCTAGTACAAGACTAGCTTATCTTGCACCCAGCACAATTGACTTTTTACATGTATCATTCCTATTTTGGACCCGACGCACAGGAGACTATTCCCTCCACAGACGCACATCTGTAAATTAAGAAAGGAACTTGCGTTCCCGGGTTGGTTCAGCAAAAAGAGGAGGCGTGTTCTGGCGCAAACGTTCCCTGGTGCTATTTTGCAGTTTCAGAAAATAATTCCACCACAGACCAGGAAAAACCTAGTCTAAAGTCAGTCGCGCGTTATTCAGATGGTGTTTTAAGGGAGCATGCTTGGCCATAATGTAGCGTGTGCACAACGCGCATACACTTTGCTTCTCTCATTTACACAGACGCAGCAGTTCCCATTTTTGCAAACCATACATAATTACAAGGAAAAATATTACCACACGAGGGAAATCATTGTGGTGTCCATGAAGATGTGAAAAAATAGGCATAAATCTAGCTTACACATTTACCCAAATTATTATACGCCTGTTTAACCAAAGCTAATTTGGGTGGGTTTCTCCCATCCCCATACAATGTCACTTCTCTGTCTTTTACGGCCCTGGCGAGAACGTTGGTCTCCTCGGCTGTGAATCGCTCCTGGCAAATACGCCGTTATGATAGCAATCTGCCATGGAACAACCGTGCCTGCTTTTAAAGGAAATGTTAGATGATGCTCTGATTGGTTTATTTCACGTTACGCCCAAATCACACCTATGAGTAATGTAGCTACTTCAGACCGACCCATTTTAGATTTGCGTCGGGTGCAAGAGTCATTTATCCCGCCAGTATAATAGCAACAGCGCCCGAGATCCACCCACAAAAGTTACTTGCGTTTCGCGTTTGATACTTGCATTTCAGATTGTTAAAATAGGCCCCCAAACCTCATCTAGAGGTTCGTTCTGTAGTGTACTTAGTTCCCTAAGTCTGATCGGAAGGTTGAAGGACTCTTGCAAGGCCTCCATGTTAGATCAGCCCTTAGATTCAGAGGTAATCCCCTCACTAGGGTCCCTTTAGAGTGGCCAGCCTCCACAGTTCTCCACTCGTTTGCAAGGGTTAGAAAGCTCTATACTGGGTTCTGCTCTCCAGGATCCGGTCTGTGAGCGGTTACTGCCACTATCTGCAGTCCTCCCCATTGGATGCCTGTACAAGTTACAGGCAAATAATGTTAGAGACTCTGTTTATGAAACAGATGGATTTGTTGGCAAGACAAGGTCAGTAATTTATTTCAAATGCCACCTCCCTGGTGGCATTTGGGCTTGACTTTATGTCCCCCTTCAAGGAATTTTGGCCATGTTCCCCTTACATTGGAAATTGTTAGGGGGAGGCTGGGGGAGGCAATACCTCCCCTAGGATAAACCCTGCCTCCCCTGAGAAATGATCTATCTATCGGTGATAGATAAAAATGTAAAAGTTGCTTGTTTTGTGCATATTTTTCCATCGCTAGCAGATGGGTCTGACCCAACAAAAATCCAGTTTGGCGCTGTCTGACAGTGTGTGCGCGCTTCGGGCGTACACGCTCAAAAAAAGTGCATCATGACAGACCAGAACACCAATGAAATGTTTACCCGACAAAGCTTTGAATCACGTGCAAATAATAAACTTTTGTGATTGCGAATAAGTGCAGTGTCCTGTGAGTGAGTCTACCGCTGCATTAACATGTGATGTGAATGTACATCGAGTTTTACAGTATTGGGACAGACAGGGGCGGAGTGGGAATCGGGAGAGTCAGGGCTTTTCCCGGTGGGCCGTTACTGTTTTGAGGCCGCGAGGGCCGGTCTGATAATATAGTTATACATTGCAAGTTCTTAGCAACACACCAGGCCACTGCCCGCTGGTCAAACTGTGCAGCCTCTCTTCTCAACCCATAAATAAATGCATCGATCCACAATTTTTATTTGAGTTGTTAAATGGTCTAGTGGTAGATCTTTTGCCAAGCGTGTCAGAGGTTACGGGTTCTAATCTGCACTCGTATAGTTTTTTTCTCTCTCTCATCAAAACCGAATATGTTCATCAGTGGTTACAGTGTCACCGGGTGAGCAAACCCGGAACAAAAAAAAATGCCAATTCGTTCCTAGGGGGAAGAGATGCCGGTGTAACACCGGGCCGGCTGCAAGTACGCATGTCATGGCCGCCGACCATGATGAGCCCCAGCTGAAGCTAATGAGCAGTGCTTCATTGAACCACATACCCGGGGAAAAAAAAGAGTATAAAAAGAAGGGCTGGAAGCACAGAAAGGGGTGAGGTTCTGACAGTGGGAAGCTTTACACGAGTGCTCGAGAAGATTGTGACAGCGGCAGCGAGTGCGGGAAGCGAGGTTGAAGGCTGGATCGGCGTGTCATGTTGGATCCCCGAGGCACGCTCATTAAGTGAGTTTGTTCAAGAAAACACAAACAGCAACGTAACGAAGTAAGTGAAAAAGAAATCTTCTAGAGGAAAAAGGAGGATGGCTGATAGAAAAGAGACTGGAAACCCGCTGTAAGCCCATGTGATTCACCGAGGAAAAGTTAAGTGCACCCTTTTATGATTCACCTCTAGAGAAAACCTCATGTAAAGATTGCCATCTCAATGCACTACTAACCTGTGTTTGTGGGCAGTGTGTGCCATCCTGTTGACAGCGGGGAACAGTAACCTTAGAGATCGCTAAACCCATGTTCATTTTCTGAGTCCATTATTCCTTGGATTATCCACCTGTGAAGAGAAGAGAGACGAGTTGATTAATTGCTGTGGACATAGAGTGAGTTTGCAGTGTCTGAAAGGGTGAAATTAACACGTGTGGAGATTTACAAGAGTGATCTATGCACAAGTGTGGTGAGTCAAACAACTGTGTTCTCTTTGATTCTCTGATGGATGAAATTGTCCCATGACTTTGAGGATTCTTCCGAACTAATCTGTTCTCTCAGCTGTGTCCAGATTTGTGAGATTGTGTGTATGGTGCAGAGGAGGAAAGCTCAACACACCTTTATTATTACAGTTCACAAGTGCTGTTTCCCGCACCAAGGAAGGCCAGCCTCACTATTCCTTCCCAAAGGCGCCGCCTCTACCACGCCCAGAACGAGAGTGAAGGCTTGAAAGGTAGCCCGTCTCTGTTTCCTCTGTTCAACGAGTCTAACGACGAGAAAAGCCACTGTCTGTCCCACGAGCCTATTCAACGAGTCTAACGACGAGAAAAGCCACTGTCTGTCCCACGAGCCTAGACAACGAGTCTAACGACGAGGGAAGCCACTCTGTCCCACGAGCCTATTCAACGAGTAACGACGAGAAAAGCCACTGTCTGTCCCACGAGCCTATTCAACGAGTCTTACGACGAGGAAAGCCACTGTCTGTCCCAGGAGCCTATTCAACGAATCTAACGACGAGAAAAGCCACTGTCTGTCCCACGAGCCTATTCAACGAGTAACGACGAGGAAAGCCACTGTCTGTCCCAGGAGCCTATTCAACGAGTCTAACGACGAGAAGAGCCAGTCTGTTCCACGAGCCTGTCCAAAGAGAGGATACTTAGCTGAAAAACGGGGAAGTACCTACCAGCATTCCCCTTCCCTTTGCCGAAGCCACAGTCACGAACATCTCTGCTCCTGTTATCCTTTTTAATGTAATAATAAAAACATACCTTTTAAACTCATTCTGGTTGTCCGCCTCTTGGTGTCCTCCGGTGTCTGCTCCTCCGGAGTGTGGTAGCTCACCCCTGGCCTTAACAACTTGGTGGTCACATACAGTCTATATCAAGCAGGGACACGTTTTTTGTGCATTTTATTTTGTGATTTCACTGGAACGAATAGAGCGTCTCTGCAATGACGATAGATTGAAACGAGCGTCCGAGTGAAGACTGTGCGCAAGTCACAAGAGAACAACTGTATCCATGCTGATAGCAGCGGCAACGAGCGCTCAGCTTGATATAAAAAACAACAGATTTAAGCGCTAGATCTCTTATTTAATAGCGAACTAAATGAATGCTCTGCTGGTTAACTGGAGATGTTTTATTTATTTGTATTAGGTACATCCGTGCCTCAATGTTTCAAAAAGTGGTGGGGGACAATATCGATCCAGAAAAAGTTTTAAAAAAATTATAATTTTGCAAGGGTTCTATGACATTAGTAGTTTTTTTTTATCAATTCTTAGTTTCACAAAAATAGCTTTTATTTCAACTCACTAGGTCTCCTGACACCCTGTAGCCTAATATGTTATGTTTCCTTTTATCTAGGCTCCTGTTTACATTTATTCATTTAGCAGACACTTTTATCCAAAGGCACTTACAACCAGAGAATTACATTCAAATACTGTTCTCATACTGTTCAAATTAGCATATCAAACTTTTTTTTACCTGGGGCCGCACTCACAAAAAATCTTATAAGAGGCTACAAGTAGCTCCTAACTGGCGAATTTAAGAGAAACTCTTAAAAATAATGGGCGTGTCACTCATAACTTTAGACTCCTAATGTGTTTTAGTAAGAGTAATTCACAAAGCACTTTAGCACCAGAAGTAGCACCTACGTCTGGGACAGTTTAGAAGAAACAAATTAATTCACTCATACAAACGTGACTTCAGATTAGTTTAAAAAACTCTCTCGTCCTTCTCGGTAGCCTACTCGTGTAGCACGTCTTCTCACAAACAAACAACTGTCACTCATCATCAGGCAATCACCGTGATCTGATATATATGAATCTGTCAAAAATAATATCATCATCATCATATTATTATTAATGTTGACCTGGTTTAACTAACTTTTATGTGATAGCCCTATAGTCTAAAAGGGGTCCTGTGCCTATCTCTGGGTTCCTGGCTTAGAAAAAGATCTGCACTAAAACAGATTGTGTGTAGTATAGCTTACTTTTGCACCTATTTTTTCAAATGTTTATGTTGCCCCCCCAAACATGACATCCTGGTAACCCCTCTGCTTGAAAGGCCTTCATTTCATCTGAGGCCTCTTTGAGGCTTATAGCTTTGGCAGTGGTCATAGGGAATAATGTCACTGACAGCCTAGTGTGTGACCTGAAGGGGAAGTGGTTCTGTTATTTCAGTAAAACTGACATTTTTGATGTTTGTCACAGCCATTCTTTGTATGCTTTCCTATAGCTCAAACAGTAGAGCGTTGGCGCTTGCAATGGGTCATGGGTTCAATTCCCAGGGTAAGCAAGAACTGATAAGAATGTAAATGTGTACATTGAAATGCAATGTAAGTCACTTTGGATAAAAGCGTCTGCCAAATACATAAATGTATGTGAATGTAAATGCATGCACTCCCCTCAACATGGGTATATCGTTCCCCAATAGCATCAATCGATACAGTGCAAGTTCCCTTTCGGGAAAGGGAACGTCTCAGGTTACGACTGTAAGACACTGTGTCTTTCGCCATGCCTCGGAGATGGCTGCTGAACAGTCCCTTCAGACGATAAGTGGATGACATGTTCTCTAGGCGTGCCTCATATACTTCCGGGTCGCACTAGTAGTGACGTCATATAGGCTGTCGCCGGCCAATACGATTGCCGTGAGTTGATTGATGCTATTGGGGATAAGCCTTTTCAGCCCCCAAAACTCCCTATGTTGTGTAACCGTAAGCATAAAACACATTAAAAATTCCTTTTTAGTTGAAAACAGTGTTGTGTAAATGGCAACTAAGAACACATTGATATATGTGAGAGATCAAAGTGTGTGCAAAGTATTTCTGCATATGGTTTTTCAGGGTCAAGAGGTCAAATCATTAGGTTTCGAGGTCAGCACTCCTACTGGGATGTCAATGACATTCCCAGACAGCTCTGACGCGAGTGTTTTCTCCACATATGTACCGATCTCCATTTCATTTCCTCTCTGTGGTGCTGATCTTTAGTCTGATATGGCTTCATATTTTCAGAACTGAATACTTTGAACTTCTGCTTTTATGTAGCTCCGTGTTGCCCACGTCGAGTGCTTGAATACAGCATATCATTATGGTCTCGATGAGTGAACTGTATTTTTTTGTCCTGCTCAGTTTGATTGTGAAACAACACGGATCACTGCCAAACATCACGGACGGTCCTGAACCACAGGGCCGATATAATGAGCTTAGTCAGAGGAAGATGGAACGTCAGGAATGTTTTTGGAGGGAGGGAACAAATGTCTTTGTTTTGCTGGTGAAAACATCCAGGTGGTTTTTACACTCCACACACTTCATTATATAATATATCAGGAAGAGACTGAGAACTGAATGAGAGACAACTTAAAATAGAATACAAGTAACTTTTTTAAGTACTACTAGCCCTGTAAAGGCTGATATATGAAATAATAGACAAGTGTGTGTGTGTGTGTGTGTGTGTGTGTGTGTGTGTGTGTGTGTGTGTGTGTGTGTGTGTGTGTGTGTGTGTGTGTGTGTGTGTGTGTGTGTGTGTGTGTGTGTGTGTGTGTGTGTGTGTGTGTGTGTGTGTGTGTGTGTGTGTGTGTGTGTGTGTGTGTGTGTGTGTGTGTGGATAAAAACATTCATAATTTGTGGGTGAACTATTGTGAGAGCCTATTTCAAGTCCATCTATGTTTTTAATTGGTAAGTAGCCATTGTTGAAATTCAAAATAATCTCAGAAAATGCTCTGACTCTGTACAGCAACTTAACTGGAACCATGAGGCAGCTCTGTTGCGTGATTTGAGAAGATAAGGCTTTATGACGCTGACCTGCAAGTCACATTCTCCTCCGTGGATACGAACGGGACCGTCCAGAGGGATATCCTGAGATAACTCTGACCAGGGGCGTAGGTGCAATTTTGAACCTGGGGGGACAGGAAATGCTAGGGGGGTTCAGGGATTTTTTTTTTCCATATATATAAAGCACTTGAATGCTAATTTCTAATGACTTTTGGGAACCGACTGTACTACTTAGTTTGGTTGTAAGAGGGTATATGCAGTGACAGACTGGGTAAATTATAAAAACAGAGAGAAGCAATCTAATATAACTACAACCAAATGACTACATACCATGAACTGTACAAAGACATGCTTTATTTAATAAAGAACAAATAAATGAAAACACACCATTTAGAAGATGATCGGCCTGGGACAGAGCCTTGTGATAAAGAGGTTGGGACAGAGCCTGGCAATTCAGAGAGGCTGAGGCATTTGGGTCAAAGACGTGACGCTTGCTTTTTCTGTCCGACTGAACTTTTTACAAATTAATAAACATTAAAATGAATAAAATTATAACATGTATGTCTACCACCTCCCTTATACATATGCCCACTCTTATTTCTTTCAAAATAATTGGCTTATTGGCCATTTTCTGCCACCTGAAGTGTGAAAACATCATGTGGGGCGACCGTCCGGCCTTGACTTCTGTTTGGACAACTGGTTTTAAATCAAACTAAAATAATTTAAATATAATCCTTACCCTATTTGGCATAATTTTAAACTTGTTTTCCATTGATTGACAAAGTTATGAAACATTTGTACACACATTTCAATCATAATAAACAAACAAATCTTGTCCGATATCTTGTCTTATATCTACACATTTTAAATCAGTTTTATGGATTAAATGAGTAAAAAAAATATGTAATTGCTTCATGAGGGTGACACTGCCATTATAGATAAAAATGTATTTAACATCATTTGCAATAAATGAAAGGACACATGAGTATATCTTTCTTAAACAGTTCAATTAATTACTGATACTTCTTAAAATATAACTTATGTAAAGGAAATCGATTAATTTTAAGATAAATTACGGTCACCCCAAATGACTTTTTTAAGGTCGTTGCCCTATTCATTTGAGTTTAAAAGCACTAAAATATCTTTGTTTGAAGTTTTCACACACATGCATGTGTAGACTACACTCCAAATGTTTAGAAAATAGCCAAATATATTATTATTTCAAGTATTTTAAAAATGGGCCCCTCAAAGGCCTTATACGTCATTGACCCATTTACATTTACATTTATTCATTAAGCAGACGCTTTTATCCAAAGCGACTTACAAATGAGAACAATAGAAGCAGTTAAACTAACAGTAGGACCACAAAATGTAAGTGCTATAACCTTTCTCAGTCTAATCTAACGTAGAACCCGTAAAGGTGTTTTGTTTTTTGTTTTTGTTTTTTGTTTTGTTTTTTATAGAAAGGAAGAGAAAAGTGTTAGTATTACTAGAACAAGTGCTTCCGAAAGAGATGCGTCTTCAACCGTTTCTTGAAAAATGGCTACGGACTCCGCAGCTCTGGTTGAGTTGGGTAGGTCATTCCACCAGCGGGGAACAGTCATGGTAAAGGTCTGAGAAGTAATGAGTTTAGGTAAAAGGGAGCAGAGCCAGTGGTTGTTCTATAGGCAAGCGTCATTGACTTGAATTTGATGCAAGCTGCAACTGGCAACCAGTGCAATTTTGAGAGGAGAGTTACGTGTGCTCTCTTCGGCTCCACTCTAGCTGCAGCATTTTGGATCAGCTGCAGAGGTTTGATCGAGCAAGCTGGAAGACCAGCCAGAAGAACATTACAATAGTCCAGTCTGGAAAGAACAAGCGCTTGAACAGAGAGGTATGTAGCATGCTCTGATAGGAAGCGCCTGATCCTCCTAATGTTGTACAAGGCAAATCTGCAGGACCGGGCAGTTCTAGTAATGTGGTCTGTGAAGTTCAATTGATCATCAATAACAACTCCAAGGTTCCTGGCTGACCTTGAGGGAGTTATGGATGACGGACCTTGCTGAATAGTGAAGTTGTGATGAAGTGTTGGATTGGCCGGGACCACAAGTAGCTCTGTCTTCGCAAGGTTAAAGGACAAGTTCGGTATTTTACAATTAAAGCCCTGTTTTAAGATCGTTTCTGATAAAATAGAACGGTTTAGATTGTTTTTTAGACAGATGCTGCTGTCCCGAGAATTTTCAGTTTCTGTGGTAGCACCCCCCCCACCTCTACAATGGTAGCATAGGTGCACTGGAACAATCCTTTATAAAACGCATAAAAATTTAGTTTACAAAGACGTGAAACTCACCGAGTGGTCTGGGTTGTTCACTGATATGCTCACACAAAAATCGCTGCAAAAGATGCTTTCCAACAGGTTTTATTGTAGTTTTTGTACAACTCCATTGACTTGTATTGGATGTTCTGTGATGTACGGTATTACTCCGCCGCCGGAAACGGAAATGGGGTTGTTTGTATTCTTTCTGTAGTCTTATGCAGTCGCGGTATCGTAGGCTACACTATACAAGTGGTTTGCTTGCAATTGGCAAAGGGGCATTATCGCCACCAACTGGGCTGGAGTGTCTATTATTCAAGCTCTCAACGGAAGAATGTCCGGTTGTGAGGCGTTCGGAAAAATAGGTCTACAGTTTTACAACGAATGATAAAACACCTGTTGGAAAGCATCTTTTGCAGCGATTTTTGTGTGAGCATATCAGTGAACACCCCAGACCACTCGGTGAGTTTCACGTCTTTGTAAACTAAAGTTTTATGCGTTTTATAAAGGATTGTTCCTGTGCACCTATGCTACCATTGTAGAGGTGGGGGGGTGCTACCACAGAAACTGAAAATTCTCGGGACAGCAGCATCTGTCTAAAAAACAATCTTAACCGTTCTATTTCATCAGAAACGATCTTAAAACAGGGCTTTAATTGTAAAATACCGAACTTGTGCTTTAAGTTGAAGGTGGTGTTCCTTCATCCAGCCAGAGATGTCTGTCAGGCAGGCTGAGATGCGAGCAGCTACAGTCGGATCATCAGGCTGGAATGAGAGGTGAACCGCGCTAAAATCGAATGAGAAAAGTAAACACACAGACTGATGTCCTCTTCTGTTGTTCGACTGCTTCTTCTAACAATTACTAGCAAATAGGTGTAATAAGTACTTTAACTGGCTTTGGCCACGCCCTGCTACTTAGCAAAGCGAAACTCAAAAGTCACGACACAAAGAAACACGCTTTACCAGGGTAAACAAAACAAAGTTTCCTAGCAACGAAGAACCGCGCTAAAATCGAATGAGAAAAGTAAACACTCACAGACATATGTTCTCTTCTGTTGCTCGACTGCTTCTTCTGGCGACTGATGGAGATGGAGGCAGATTGAATGATGGAGAGAGACTGAGGCAGACTGATGGAGAGAGACTGAGGCAGACTGACTGATGGAGAGAGACTGAGGCAGACTGATGGAGAGAGACTGAGGCAGACTGACTGATGGAGAGAGACTGAGGCAGACTGACTGATGGAGAGAGACTGAGGCTGAGGCAGACTGATGGAGAGAGGCTGAGGCAGACTGATGGAGAGAGGCTGAGGCAGACTGATGGAGAGAGACTGAGGCAGACTGATGATTAAGAGACACTGAGGCAGACTGATGATGGAGAGAGACTGAGGCAGACTGATGGAGAGAGGCTGAGGCAGACTGATGGAGAGAGGCTGAGGCAGACTGATGGAGAGAGACTGAGGCAGACTGATGATTAAGAGACACTGAGGCAGACTGATGATGGAGAGAGACTGAGGCAGACTGATGGAGAGAGACTGAGGCAGACTGATGATGGAGAGAGACTGAGGCAGACTGATGATGGAGTGAGACTGAGGCAGACTGATGGAGAGAGACTGAGGCAGACAGATGATGGAGAGAGACTGATGGAGAGAGGCTGAGGCAGACTGATGGAGAGAGACTGAGGCAGACTGATGGAGAGAGACTGAGGCAGACTGATGGAGAGAGACTGATGAAGAGAGGCTGAGGCAGACTGATGGAGAGAGCCTGATAAAGAGAGGCTGAGGCAGACTGATGGAGAGAGGCTGAGGCAGACTGACTGATGGAGAGAGACTGGGGCAGACTGATGGAGAGAGACTGAGGCACACTGATGGAGAGAGACTATTGGAGAGAGGCTGAGGCAGACTGATGGAGAGAGGCTGAGGCAGACTGATGGAGATAGACTGAAGCAGACTGATGGAGAGAGACTGAAGCACACGGATGGAGAGAGGCTGAGGCAGACTGATGGAGAGAGACTGAGGCAGACTGATGGAGAGAGGCTGAGGCAGACTGATGGAGAGAGGCTGAGGCAGACGGATGGAGAGAGGCTGAGGTAGACTGATGGAGAGAGACTGAGGCAGACTGATGGAGAGAGGCTGAGGTAGACTGATGGAGAGGGGCTGATAGAGAGAGACTGAGGCAGACTGAGGGAGAGAGACTGATGGAGAGAGGCTGATGCAGACTGATGGAGAGAGACTGAGGTAGACTGATGGAGAGAGACTGAAGCAGACTGATGGAGAGAGGCTGAGGCAGACTGATGGAGAGAAGCTGAGGCATACTGATGGAGAGAGACTGAGGAAGACTGATGGAGAGAGGCTGAGGCAGACTGATAGAGAGAAGCTGAGGCAGACTGATGGAGAGACACTGAGGCAGACTGATGATGGAGAGAGACTGAGGCAGACTGATGGAGAGAGACTGAGGCAGACTGATGATGGAGAGAGACTGAGGCAGACTGATGGAGAGAGGCTGAGGCAGACTGATGGAGAGAGACTGAGGCAGACAGATGATGGAGAGAGACTGATGGAGAGAGGCTGAGGCAGACTGATGGAGAGAGACTGAGGCAGACTGATGGAGAGAGACTGAGGCAGACTGATGGAGAGAGACTGATGAAGAGAGGCTGAGGCAGACTGATGGAGAGAGCCTGATAAAGAGAGGCTGAGGCAGACTGATGGAGAGAGGCTGAGGCAGACTGACTGATGGAGAGAGACTGGGGCAGACTGATGGAGAGAGACTGAGGCACACTGATGGAGAGAGACTGATGGAGAGAGGCTGAGGCAGACTGATGGAGAGAGGCTGAGGCAGACTGATGAGAGAGGCTGAGGCAGACTGATGGAGAGAGGCTGAGGCAGACCGACGGAGAGAGACTGAGGCAGACAGATGGAGAGAGACTGAGGCAGACCGATGGAGAGAGGCTGAGGCAGACCGATGGAGAGAGACTGAGGCAGACTGATGGAGAGAGACTGAGGCAGACTGATGGCGAGAGGCTGAGGCAGACTGATGGCGAGAGGCTGAGGCAGACTTGAGGCAGACTGATGGCGAGAGGCTGAGGCAGACTGATGGCGAGAGGCTGAGGCAGACTGATGGCGAGAGGCTGAGGCAGACTGATGGCGAGAGGCTGAGGCAGACTGATGGCGAGAGGCTGAGGCAGACTGATGGAGAGAGGCTGAGGCAGACTGATGGAGAGAGGCTGAGGCAGACTGATGGAGAGAGACTGATGAGACTGTCTGCCTCAGGCAGACTGATGGAGAGAGACTATTGGAGAGAGGCTGAGGCAGACTGATGGAGAGAGGCTGAGGCAGACTGATGGAGATAGACTGAAGCAGACTGATGGAGAGAGACTGAAGCACACGGATGGAGAGAGGCTGAGGCAGACTGATGGAGAGAGACTGAGGCAGACTGATGGAGAGAGGCTGAGGCAGACTGATGGAGAGAGGCTGAGGCAGACGGATGGAGAGAGGCTGAGGTAGACTGATGGAGAGAGACTGAGGCAGACTGATGGAGAGAGGCTGAGGTAGACTGATGGAGAGGGGCTGATAGAGAGAGACTGAGGCAGACTGAGGGAGAGAGACTGATGGAGAGAGGCTGATGCAGACTGATGGAGAGAGACTGAAGCAGACTGATGGAGAGAGGCTGAGGCAGACTGATGGAGAGAAGCTGAGGCATACTGATGGAGAGAGACTGAGGAAGACTGATGGAGAGAGGCTGAGGCAGACTGATAGAGAGAAGCTGAGGCAGACTGATGGAGAGAGACTGAGGCAGACTGATGGAGAGAGACTGAGGCAGACTGATGGAGAGAGACTGAGGCAGACTGATGGAGAGAGACCGAGGCAGACCGATGGAGAGAGACCGAGGCAGACCGATGGAGAGAGACCGAGGCAGACCGATGGAGAGAGACCGAGGCAGACCGATGGAGAGAGACTGAGGCAGACTGATGGAGAGAGACTGAGGCAGACTGATGGAGAGAGACTGAGGCAGACTGGTGGAGAGAGACTGAGGCAGACTGGTGGAGAGAGACTGAGGCAGACTGGTGGAGAGAGACTGAGGCAGACTGGTGGAGAGAGACTGAGGCAGACTGGTGGAGAGAGACTGAGGCAGACTGATGGAGAGAGACTGAGGCAGACTGATGGAGAGAGACTGAGGCAGACTGATGGAGAGAGACTGAGGCAGACTGATGGAGAGAGACTGAGGCAGACTGATGGAGAGAGACTGAGGCAGACTGATGGAGAGAGACTGTGGCAGACTGATG
>CM060624.1:35727701-36147701 GCA_030578275.1 Meda fulgida
AAACGGGCAAATGTTCACCGAATTCCATCGCGAACTGATACTATTGATTCATCATCTTCTTCTCATTCTCCTTGAACAGTCGGATGAGTAAGATAGAGCTGTGTTATCAAATCAGGCATTTCATTTATTTCTATTTCATGTATGCTTTTTTTATACTTTTTACATATACTCTGATTTTGTACTATTTCGTGTATGCTTTTTATATTTCATGTTTTGGTCTGAAATCTAAAATGGAGGGTGCTAAAAGCTTTGACGATACAGAACTGTCACCGGACGAAATCGAAATGCTAAGTATACTTCCGAATTCTTTAGAAGACTATTTGGTTAATTTAGAATCTTCGCAACCCGTCGCTAATTTGGATCTTTTCGAATTAGCGGTAAATTCAAATATGAATTTATTCGATCCTGTTGTACAATTCGCCGGTGTTTTAAACAACCAACCATCGCTATCACCAAAGCTCCCTGACGGTGATGATACATCACAACCATCTACATCAGGTAATGATGATTCTACTACACAGCCTCGATTAAACCGCACCGACATCGATAGATTGATTCGCGACGGTGGGGACATTAACGGATATCATGTTTTACCACGACCTCGTTTCAATGGCGTAACTCTGAGAAGGACTATGAATCTGAGAGAGATTAACTCTACAGATTTAGCCTCTTATCATACTTACTTACACGACATGTTAGCAGGGATTGTTAATTTTGCTAGAGAATTCGACCAGAGTGAGCCCATAATCAATATTACATTGTCAGCTCCCAGTCTCCAAGAACCCGTCAGCGGGATTTTAACTTGCGGTAATAATTATGACATAGATCCGGTTTTTGATCAAATTGAAAAAGTTTTACAGAGCAACAATCGGTTACTATCTGACCAGTCCGTTGAAATCGACGCGTCTGTAGTCTTTAACCGACAAGGTGGGGGTCGACGTAAACTAACAGATCTGGCTGTTGATGAGGTGATTAAAAGAAAAAAGACGAACTTATTCTGCCCCACAAATATTTCGAATAATTTGTGTTTCTCCATCTGTCTCGCCCGTTTTCTTAACCCCCAATTACCCGAGAATGAGTTAGAAAAACTGGCTACCACTATCCAAAACAATGCCGGCTTCTCAATCCAAGATCAAATCGGTCTTGACGACATAGCATCGTTTGAACGAGCACTAGACATTAAAATTGTCGTATTTTACAGATCTAATGCTATGATCGTAGAAACGTTTAAAAATTCTGACGAACCCCACCCAAAAACAGTTTTCTTATACATCCACAAAGATCATTATTACATGATACTGAATTTGGAGGGATTCATGGGTTCTAGATACGTGTGCTCATTCTGCTATAAAAGTTATAGCTGTCGCAGAGACCATCGATGTAAGCATGTCTGCAACATCTGTTTCGACGCCGATTGTTACACGTTCCCTGTAAGAATCATACATTGCCCCGATTGTCTACGTTACTGTAAATCTGCCTATTGCTTCGAAATGCATAAAAAAAACTCACCTCCTGGTAAGGAACACCCCGCCTGCGATATTATAAAATTTTGCAAACTATGTAACCGACGTTATGACGTTAAACCGGGCGACAAGAAAACCAAACACACATGCGCCTCGGACAGATGTGTGCATTGTCGGGAGCGTCTGACGGGGGATGGTGAGCATCAATGCTTCATACAGCCCCTACCGCCTAAGGAACTGTGTGAGAAATACATATTCTACGATTTTGAAACGCGTTACGAAAACGGTAGACACGAGGCCAATTTTGTTTGCGCCATCACATTCAAAGGGGAGAAATTTACCGCTCACGGTACCGACTGTATCGCTATGCTAATCAATCGCTTCCGACAACCGCGATATAATGGTTACTGCTTCATAGCGCATTATTCATCCCGATTTGACTCCTTTTTAATTCTTGAGTTTTTCTGCAAAGCCGGGATTGCGTTTCAGGTTATAATGCAAGGCTGCAAATTAATTTTCATGTACGATGAGGCGTATGCCCAGAGATATATCGATAGCTACTCATTTTTCCCAATGGCTCTTGCCAAAATGCCCGCGGCGTTAGACTTAACGACTACTGAAAAAGGTTACTTCCCCCACCTTTTCAACAGGGTGGAAAATGAGAACTATTTTGGGCCATACCCTGACAAAAAGCACTACAATTACGATAACATGTCGGTCAAAGAAAGACAAAAGTTTTGCGAGTGGTACCAGACGGTTGAGGGTAAGTTCTTTGACTTCAAGAAAGAACTACATGAGTACGGTGTTAACGACGTCGTCTTATTACGTGAAGGATGCATGAAATACAGGGAGTCTTTCATACATTGTACCCAACTCGACCCTTTTTCGTTCACGACGATCGCCGGCTGTTCGATGGGGATCTTCAAAACACATTATCTCACCAGAAACACGCTCGCCCTAACTCATAACAAAGCGTACATCCATCAGAATAAGACTTACTCAAGCGGTGCGATAGAATGGATCGAGTATATAAAAAAGACTCGAAACGTAGACGTACACCACGCCTTAAACCACGGCGAAGTATCGATCGGTAAGTACTTTTTAGACGGATTCTATGAACGCGACGGTATTCGACACGGTCTAGAGTACGCGGGTTGTATTTTCCATGGTCATTGCTGTCGCTTTACACCTCATCAGACGCATCCCTTGTCCGGAGTACCCTACGGGGTTCTCAGGAACCAGTTTGACGATAAGATCGAAATTCTGCGGAACGCGTACGGTTTGCAAATCGAAGTTCTTTGGGAATGCCAATGGACCGATATGAAAAAAACCGACCCGTCCGTGATCGAATTTATGACTGATTATTCCGCGCCAGAGAGATTGAACCCGCGAGACGCTCTGTACGGTGGGAGAACGAACGCCTATAAACTCTATCACAAAGTGACCGGTGATGAGAAAATAAAGTATCTGGACTTCACCAGTCTCTACCCGTATTGTCAGGCGAGGAAAAGCTACCCGATTGAACACCCCCAAATCATTTTCAAAGATTTTGAACCGATTGAAAATTATTACGGCCTTGTCAAAGCGACCGTGTACCCTCCCCGCAAATTACTGCACCCGGTTCTCCCCTACAGATGCCAAGGAAAACTCATGTTTCCCCTTTGTGCCGCGTGTGCTCACGACCAAAACCAGACCACGAGCTGCACCCATACGGACAAGGAAAGAGCGCTCTCCGGTTGTTGGGTCACTATCGAGCTTTTAAAAGCCATCGAGAAGGGTTATGTGGTAGCCAAGATAGACGAGGTTTGGCATTTTCCACAACAGTCTGACACGTTGTTCGCTGAATATGTAAAAACGTTCTTGTGTTTGAAACAGCAAGCGTCGGGCTACCCTTCGAATGTTGTCACGGATGCTGAGAAAGAGACGTACATTCGTAACTATTTTGAAAAAGAGGGGATTCAACTCGACCCTGAAAAGATCAAGTACAATGCCGCCCAGAGGGCAATCACAAAATTAATTCTGAATAGTTTGTGGGGGCGCTTCTCTTTAAGACCGAACTTGCCTCAAACGACTCTGGTGAGCGACCCTGAAGATTTCACCAGAATCGTTTTTGGCAATACCGACACATTGACGTATTTCTCATTCATCGCAGAAGACGTAGCTCTCGTCCAGCATAGACCGTCTAAAGAGGACGTTTGCAAGGCACGCGATGTGAATGTTTTTGTAGGGGCCTTTACTACCGCACACGCCCGACTGGAATTGTACGAATTGATGGATAGACTCGGCGACCGACTGTTATACTCTGACACAGACAGTGTCGTATTCGTGTCTAGGGAAGGGGACTGGGAGCCTCCGTTGGGGGATTATTTAGGGGATCTTACTAGCGAATTAGACGATGATGACCATATAACGGTCTTTTGCTCGAGCGGGCCTAAATCGTATGGTTTTGAAACTGTCAAAGGTAAATCGTGCATGAAGGCTAAGGGGATAACCCTGAATGCTAAAAATTCCCAAGCTATCTGTCTCGAATCCCTGATTGGTCTGGTTGACAGCTATGTGACGTCGCATGATAGATCCAAATACATCCTGGCTCAGACGGAAGACATTGTGAGGAATAAAAAGTCTCTCACACTGCACAACAAATCAGTCGTTAAAAGGTTTAAGGTGGTCTATAATAAACGTAGGCTTCTGTCTGATTTCACCACACTTCCTTATGGCTACTGATCAGATGATGCATAGAGGGGGTCAGGATGTTTCCGATTTCGATTTCAGACTTCAACACCCTTTCAGTTGTGTCGTGAGTGGGCCTTCCAACTCTGGAAAGTCATATTTTGTAAAACTTTTGTTGGAAAAAGGTTTGAATATCATTTCCATGAAAATTGAAAACATTGTTTGGTTGTATGATTGCTGGCAGACTTTGTATGATGATTTACTTCAATTGTACGACATTAAATTTGTGCAAGGAATACCCCAGACTCTGAATGATGATGATTTACTGCCTGTCACCAAAACAAACTTGCTCGTGGTGGATGATTTAATGGAGCAAGCTAGCGGTAACGTCGAACTTCAACGTGTTTTCACCCAATACTGTCACCACCGCAATCTCAGCTCTATCTATATAGTGCAAAATTTATTTGCCCAGGGTAAGTCCAGCCGAACCATAAGCTTAAACGCCAATTATATTATTCTGTTTAAAAATCCACGAGACGTCAATCAAGTGGCGATGCTAGGACGTCAAATGTACCCGGGAAATACAAAATACTTTATGGAGTGTTATCACGATGCTGTCGATCGGGCTTTCGGCTACCTAATGATAGACTATAAAGCGAAAACTCCGGAGCAGTACCGTCTCAGAACAGGATTACTTTCCGACCGTCAAGTGGTTTATATTCCGAAAAAAAGAAGAACGCTATAAATCAGCATGTCTGCCAGACTTTGTAAACATTTGCCTATGTTAAAACTGTTACATAAAGCCAGTCCTAAACAGAGACGTCTTATTTTACAATCGGCGTCCGACGAATTCATTTTAGCGCTGTGCGAAGTGGCTCTTAACATCCTCTACGGTACCATCCCGGTCAATAAGCAACAGTATCGAAAGTTGAAAAAGAGAAAAGCCGAAATCAAATTTATAGTCGATAAAAAAATTGGCATAACTGCTAAGAAACGAGTCTTTAACCAGAAGGGCGGATTCCTGTTGCCACTCCTAAGCGTCGCAGTGCCCTTTATTACAAGTTTAATAGTGAATCGATAGGATGGAGTATGCAGAGAAGATGTATTTAGTTCCGCGCCATCAACTGGATAAGATGAAGAGTGAAACCCCCCGCGAGAACATTCAACGGAGCGTAGAGAACGATTTGGATGACGCCATAAGAGATATTCTACGTCGCACAGACTTGAATCCATACGAAAAAGCCAAACTTTACACCAATACCCTTACCAGGTTTTTGAACATCGTTAAACAAGGCGATCGTGAGAGTAGCGTTTTAACGCTTTCGTTACCTATTACTGATTCCGGTCATAAAGATGAAACCCAGGGGGGTGCTGCTGGTGCTATCGTTGAAGACGGCAGAGCTGTGGGGGAGGATATTGTCGATGAAGTTCTGAAGAATATCCCTTCGAGAAGCATGAAAAACAGCAGATACATATTAGACAAGATGTCTAAAGCTAAAGGTCTAAGCGCATGGAACGAATCGGGCGAGTTTGTGTTCAGGGGCAACACCGTACGAGGGTCACACATGGTAGATTTGTTAAAAAATGTTACGGCCCCTCAAAAGGTTAGGGATGATCGGAGACCTATAGGATGGACAGAGTTTCTACGGGCGTTTGCTGAATTAAACATCCCATTTTCTACAGTGCCGAATCAGCAGGTCAGACACAAAATTAACTCTCTAAAGCGTAAACCCGGCACCCCAAGCCCTCGCCGTGTTAGACCTTATAAAAAAACACAAAGATATACGCCTTACGCGGTTCCAGAGTCCAAAGACACTGTGTTTAAATCGCCGACTCTCAAACGAAAGCGATGGTTGGAATTTTAATGAACATTTCCATTCAATGTATACGTTAAATAAAAGACGATAAACAAATATATAATGATTTAAAGCTTTTCATTTATACGTCAAACACGTCTGCACACAGTGAATGCATGATAACATTTTATCATTACAAACATGTGGTCTTAATCTCTTCACAAATAGGGACACCATTTTATCGTTTTTAATAGAATCATCAGTGTATAATTTCATCACATGGTTATAGCCGTAGCCTCTAGCTAGATGATACAGAAAAAACACGCAGTGCTGTCCGCAGGTATCCGATGAAAAATCCTGGACACGTCTGCCGGAATGTAACACATCAACATCGTTGGTTGTTAGAAAGTTATTGATGCTGATTGGAAAGCGGGGGCTGTCGGGTGGATTACCGAAGCTGTCGAAAAAACAAGACGGTCCATCCTGGGTTAAATAAACGGCGACCCAATGCTCTCCCGGCAGCTGTGCAGGGTGAGTGTTTATGATGGCCATCGACGGTAAGATCCTCAGCGTTTTTTTGGGAAGTTGATCGCATGGTAGCACCCCGAGAAAATGAATCCTGCACGTGATTTTATCCATGACAGCGGTGAGCTGTAGCGTATTCATCTCAGTAGTAATCGACTAGTACCTGTCTGCGATTAGACAGTTCTATAATCGAGTCAAATACCGAGTAAATTAATAAATTAACGGTATTCGGCAATGGGTGTCTGAATCGTGCTTCGAGTCTGATATTCCCGGACTTGATGAGCGATATGTGCTGACCGCAGTCTTCATCAGGCGTCAGGTTAAATGCGTAAAGTGTGTATCCGTTCAGGAAATCACCCCTGTCTATGGAGAGTGCTTGGTTTTTAAGATGTCTCCCCGTCGTCATCGCCAACTGATAAAATTCGCGTACAGCCGTACCGGCTTCAAAATTAGGTTGTAGAGGCTTTGCGGGGAATTGTTGTCCGTCGACGTAGACGGCTAGGAACTCCAGATCGTAATGTTTGAATGCAAATGGATTTTTTTCGTAGGAACCCGTGAATGCGTCATTGTCGACCATAGCTATGACGATAGATTTTGGTAGGGTTCCTAAAAACAGATTTTCTTGATTTGACACACGCGTCCCCTCAGGTATGGAGAAATTTTTTAGAACCACCCTATCTATGGGATACTTGGCTGTTGTCGAGAGTAACGCCTGGGCATGTCCCAGTCTCACCGGCGGTGCTACAGTGACTTTCTTGACAAATAGGGATGCTGACTCTATTTTTATTTTGTAAGCCACATCATCGCACCTCATCAGACAGAATTCATCTTTTGCTCTAATTAGGCGTATTTTGATGTCTACACCGTTTAACAAAAGTTTTTCTTGAAAGAATATATCGCTATGTATAGGGGCCATCAGTTCCACCACCTTGCTCTCGCTAGTGTACATCGATCTCTTCGTCAGCCCTGCGTTACGCCCAACTGGGTCGTTAGAATCCATATGACCAGAAGTGTCTTTGTAAAACAGTCCGGCGGAGAAAAGAGATTCCAACGAATCTTTACTATAGTTGATCAGACTCTCTATGATGCATCGATAAGGATAGGTGTTCGAACTCTGCGATATCAGACGATCGCCTAGGGTCACATCGACTTGTGAAAATATTGTAGCGCCGGGATAATTTATTAACGCAACTCTTGCTGGATGTACGATGTCGGTTCCATTAGGTCTTGTGATTTTCAGGCGTAGGTAGAGCATCGTGTTATTTAGATCTACATAATCATCGCCGTTGCCCGCAATAAAAAACTCTAATGGGGCGGTGTCCGATATGGCGGATAAAGGGGCTACTTCTAAATAACTGTTTTTCTCAATAACCGTCTGTGTCAGCGGGACTGTAAATAAGTCCAACTCGGACTTGATGCATTCTCCCGACATACGATGCAGTAGCGCCATGCTAGAATATGGTTTTTACGAATCTCTTGACGGATGATTTTCGACTAACAGACTTCTTACGCTTTCTGCGTATGACTGGTCGCTTCTTTGGTCCACTTGTTGTTTTCTTCTTCTTCTTACCGCATTGACCACGCCTCCTCACACCGGCTGGTTTAGACATCCTCTTACGGGCCATGACCATCAGCCCTGATCCGTCTTGACCATTAGCATTATTGCTATGGGCACGCGTCAATACGTTTGAGACGACGTCGGATACTATATTTTTAGCAGCGGATTTTAGATGGGGTTTCGCGATGCTAAATCCTCTTTTTAACAGAGGTATGGCCATCCTGAACAGACCTCTGAAAAGACCACCCAGTCCAGCTCCGTACATAACCGACCCGCCGGAATAGCCTGGCAAACCCCCTCCGGCCTGATTTCGGTAATAGTCCACATAGTCGGCTGTATGGGGCTCTCTAGGGTTATAGTAATAACTCATTTTTAAAGAATAGAATGATTCGCTGGTTTAAAGTGTAGTTTTACGATGACTTTCCCGTAAGAAAATGGTATCTCGCGGTTTTGATCGTCCTTCAACTCTATGGTAATGCTGGTGATGTGATCCTTGTTTATCGATACGTAATGGGGGGAGTCGTATCTAGCAATGACTGTGTCATTGCTTTTACCGGATATATGTACGCATCTCAAAAGGGGAACGTAAGAATCGCCGACCGATTGATATTGGATGATGTCGGTGTAAACGTACAATGTGTAGAACCCACCGTTGATATCGGATTGATGAGGAGCATACGTAGTGACGCTCCTAGTAAAATCGGCTGCTTCATGGTAGTTTGAACGTCCAAGATTATCGTCCGGTATCATTCCTAAAATAGTAGCGAGTTTACCTTGGAAACTGACTGAAATGTTGGGTCTCGCGACCAGAAACACTTTGTTTTTTAATTCATCGTGATCCAACACTGCCAAGGGTGCGAGAACTTGATTTATCAAACGGATGATTGCACGAATGTTTGCGTAGTACCCCCCGCTTATTTGTAATTTCCTCGATACAAAAAACCCTGATAAGTCTTTTTTAAAAGGCCCGCTGTCTGTAGGGGAGGCGTTATTCGTAGGTCCTGGGGCTGTGTGTAGGACGAAATAACCGTCTTCATCATTAAAGTTATACCAGCTTCTAGGATATTCGATTTCGGCTAGTCCCACCTCCCATTGTCCTTTCAATTCTATAGCTTTTGCTATCCTGGTTGTGTAGGCGGATATACGATTTCCGGGGTAAACTGTCGAAGATGCATTGCACGGTAGCGTGACGTAGAAACCTTGATCGTCCATGGTAATCCTTCACTCGTATGATCTCATCCGTTACACGCAGGCTTGTTTTAAGGAGATTGTAAGTCCACCAGAGTTTTTTTATCTATATAACTATTGAATTTTGAAGGCCAGCCTACCCATTTCACTAAAACAAGCGTAGATTTTCCCTGTTTTTTCTGACCTAAAATCTTTTCCACCTTAAAAGATTTGTTTTTACTCACAATTATTTTTTGCATCTCTTTTTCATAAAAAACTCCCTCGATGACATCGCCGTCGTAATCTGTGAGTCTGTAGACAGGTGGTTTGCGCGGAATGCGATCGGATACGGTGAAAAATTCTTCCGTGTAGTTCTGCTCATAACCTTTGGCGAATGGGCCTCTCACTTTAGAAATCCTGACAATGTCGCCGACTTTGAAATTAAATGTGGGTCTCTCGGTCTTCTTTATACCCCCGTACAAGTTTTGAAACACTTGACCCTCATTTAGTTTGTTGACGTCCACGGGTCTCATTTTAATACTTCGGTGATAACTGACGTTGTACCCCTGCATAATGTCTTGTAAAACATCTATGTATCGTCGTGAATTTGTAGCCGTTAAAAATCTCCACATTCGACTTTTTAACGTTCTATTAAATCGTTCCACAACGCTGGCTTTCAAACCGCTAGCGGTAGCGAAATGATTAATATCGTGCTTTTTCATTACATCTTGAAATTGTTTGTTAAAAAATTCCTTTCCCTGATCCGTCTGCAATTTCTGTGGCACACGTCCCTCTTCGAGTATAGACTCGAACGCTCTAGTAACCTCTACGCCACTCTTATTCTTCAACACGCGAACCCACGAATATTTACTAAACACATCTATACAGGTCAGCAGATATTTATTATCGTCATTGTCCTGGGCATACGGGACCATGTCGACTAGATCGGCCTGAAACTGCGTATCGACCCCGTACACAACTACTCTATTTCGTTTGTATTTTATAGGGGCTGTTTTGTGTAAAGTGTAAGCATCCTCACCAGACAGCCATTCTGAAACCTTTTTATCGCTTAGATGGACCCCGCTATCTCTTAAGATGGCTTCTTTTAATCGTTTTTTACCCCCTAAAGAACCGGGGTTGGAGGGTGTATAATAAGCCTTTTTCATGAGCTCCGTCATGCTGTCGTTTCGATCGCTGTAAAAGAATAACTCATACATGCAGTTTGAATCAATCTTTTATTAAAAAAAAAGTTACAGGATACACAATTTAAGTAAATGGCAATAATAATATAATACATGATACTAGACATGGCTATTATAATAATAATAATAATAATAATAAAAATCAAATAGAAGGTAAATAGAATAATATTAGTACTACAAAATCTAAGTAAAATTGAATATAACGAGGTTAGTACAAAATGCATATAATAAAATATATAATAATTGGATATAACGACGTTACATGCATAGTCTAAGTATAATGGAGGGTGATAAAAGCAGGATAGTCATAATGATGTCACTGATAGTCGAGCCAGAAAAGAAAATCGCGACAGGCCAACATGTGTTTGTCTAGGATGTAGTCGATATACATTACAACAATTTTGACGATGGTGGTACTGATTTCGTCAATTTTAATACCATCATCGTCATCATCCGGGTCGTATTGTTCTGACCTCAAGGTTAGCATGGTACAGACATCTGCCACATACGTACAAGTACAGAGCATGTCGATGACCGAGAGCTGGGATTGTGATTCACACATCATATCCAAAATCTGTTTTATCATCACATCGGGTTTTTCGATACCATGAATGCATTTGCCCACCAAATCATCCCAGGAATTAGCCAGTCCTCTTATATTCACCATTTGTTTCTTGAAATTCGCTTCGCGTGTAGTGTCCTCAATAAATGGATGACCATCGCGCGATGCATCTGTAATAATCTTATTCACCAGTTTGGTCATCTGTCGGTTGTAATGTCTTTTAAACATGAATTCCATAGTGTTCTTTACGGTGCAGGCAGCTCCCATACCGCTGGCGTCTTGATCAGTCTCCATTCACGATCGCGAGACCTTCCCAGAGATCGACGACGTCGTGAACTACTTCGTCGCAGGGTTTCTCCAGAAGTCCAACTCTGATTTCTTCAAGCTTAACACCAATGAATGGCTCGTCTTTTAATTCGTGCAGAATAGTCCCGACTGTTCCTTGAATCCGTTGAGGGTCAGATTTTAACCCACAGCGTTTTAGCAGGATAGCGATGATGACATGAAAATAGGGTCTAAACAGTTTGGTTGAAAGTTCATCAAAATGCGTGTCCAAGTAGTAGTTAGGAGGGTCAAACAGACAGGAATGCTGCAGCTGGCTGGGGTGATCAATCTCACACCCCTCGCACTCGTTCTTCAGCTTCGTTCCGATGAGATGTTGGAGCAAAACCGCAGTCGCAGCTTTTATGAGTTTGAACCCCAACACATTGAAACATCCGTCTGTGACGTCGAAGGTTTGATTAGCACGTGGCAGGGGTCGGTCGATTTTAGATCTGTCGTACGATTGCTGATCGTTATGGAGCTTGAAAATTTTGAATGTCTCCAAATCCTGGTCTTTGTCGCGCTCGATACAGTTACCCGGACCGATGTCGTTTTGCGTGTTCAATGGTTCAGGGTTGATAATGTTAGCCGGACCCCAATCGTTTTCAATGCACGTTTCAAACCCTATGCGACGTTTGATAGTTTTAGTCAAACCCCAGTCTTTGTGGTGGTCCGGCGGGTCACAGGCGTTGTCGTTGGGAGGGTCAAGAATGCTGCCGAAAGAAATTCCGCAGCTGCATACATGGTCGGCTTCTGAACCCCTATCTTCACCCATGGTTTATAAATGATGCATAGAGGGTTTGGGTCCCTGAATTTATGGTCGTTGTAGTAAAGGGGTGGAGACGCCGATTTATAAACGACGCTTGGGAGGGTCTCCCCGTCGAGGTTTATGATGGCTGTAGCGAATGGTGGAGGACGGTAGACAGTCTATACCGCTGCGCACGCATCTCTCAGGGTGGAACAACTGTACTTTAATCTTGTTGTATCCGTCATGCATGTCACACCATTTGAACATTTTGTTGATGATTGAAAAAACACCATTCAGCAGATTCAGATCACACCACTTGAACAAAAATTGCATTTCATACAGGTCATGATGATCCTTGGGCAGGACACTTCCTGATCGGGTGTTGGTGAGCTTAGTCTTGTCTTTACAGCTGAATATGTATACAGAATCATTCGGCGGCTTGTTAGTATGGTCGCCTACCACACGGTATTGGACATTCGGGGTCTCCCCGACCCACTCCGCCACATACAAAGGCTCTTCCCCAGCGTCATTCAGATCCTTCCAGACAAATTTGTAAAATAGACCCCAGTCTTTTTCAGGAAATGTCACACATGGATCTTCCCCAGCCTGAAACTCGCCGACGCCGTCAGTGGTGTAGAGCATAACCACGCGTGTTGGTTTGTGAAATTTATACCCGAATACACGATTACTACACATCATAAATTCGGCTTCAGTCCATTCCGAAACTTCATGGAGAAAATTTGTCAAACGAACATGACCATAAGGTTTTCTCGGAGCCATAGTCAGACTTTCCATCATCCTGCTGGTCAGCCCCGTCTCGGGGGGTTGTGGGGAGGCTAAACCGTCCATGCTCATGTAGCTCATGGTTCTGTTGGTTGTAGAACACACTGACCCCATTTATATATAGAGCTGCCCTATGGAATGCCGGTGGTACATGTTCTATAACAACCGCCTCAAACTTTCTACCATAAAAAAAAAAAAAAAAAAAAACGCACAATGCTTATGCAAAAACAGTTGATTGATCAGATAGCTCAACACCACAACCCTTATCAATAGAGGCCAGAGCAGAGGTAGGGGGAGCGTCTGTGACACTGACTTTTTTCCTCTCACATTACCCACATCACATTGAAACCACTATGGCCTCTGGAATGCCAAAACAGTTGATTGATCAGATAGCTCAACACCACAACCCTTATCAATAGAGGCCAGATGGTCAAAACATTTCATTGATCGGATAGGCGGGGTCAACTGCTTGACCCTTAACAATAGACGCCGGATGCACAATCTCTCAAAACACATCGATTGGATGGGTGGGGTCAATAGGTCAATCCTTATCTATAGATAACGGATGCACACCAGGAAAAGGGCGGGACCGGAAAAGGTCAAAGGTCAACCGGAAGTCATCAATCATTTTGACACATGGTGTCCGGTAAGAACTACTACTGAGGCAGACTGATGGAGAGAGGCTGAGGCAGACTGATGGAGAGAGGCTGAGGTAGACTGATGGAGAGAGGCTGAGGTAGACTGATGGAGAGAGACTGAAGCAGACTGATGAAGAGAGACTGAGGCAGACTGATGGAGAGAGGCTGAGGCAGACTGATGGAGAGAGGCTGAGGCAGACTGATGGAGAGAGGCTGAGGCAGACTGATGGAGAGAGGCTGAGGCAGACTGATGGAGGGAGACTGATGAGACTGTCTGCCTCTGGCAGACTGATGGAGAGAGGCTGAGGTAGACTGATTGAGAGAGACTGAAGCAGACTGATGGAGAGAGGCTGAGGCAGACTGATGGAGAGAGGCTGAGGCAGACTGATGGAGAGAGGCTGAGGCAGACTGATGGAGAGAGGCTGAGGCAGACTGATGGAGAGAGGCTGAGGCAGACTGATGGAGAGAGGCTGAGGCAGACTGATGGAGAGAGGCTGAGGCAGACTGATGGAGAGAGACTGAGGCAGACTGATGGAGAGAGACTGAGGCAGACTGATGCCGAGAGGCTGAGGCAGACTGATGGAGAGAGACTGATGAGACTGTCTGCCTCAGGCAGACTGATGGAGAGAGGCTGAGGTAGACTGATGGAGAGAGGCTGAGGTAGACTGATGGAGAGAGACTGAAGCAGACTGATGGAGAGAGGCTGAGGCAGACTGATGGAGAGAGACTGATGAGACTGTCTGCCTCAGGCAGACTGATGGAGAGAGGCTGAGGCAGACTGATGGAGAGAGACTGAGGCAGATTGATGGAGAGAGACTGAGGCAGACTGATGGAGAGAGACTGAGGCAGACTGATGGAGAGAGACTGAGGCAGACTGATGGAGAGAGACTGAGGCAGACTGATGGAGAGAGACTGAGGCAGACTGATGGAGAGAGACTGATGAGACTGTCTGCTTCAGGCAGACTGATGGAGAGAGGCTGAGGCAGACTGATGGAGAGAGACTGAGGCAGATGGAGAGAGACTGAGGCAGACTGATGGAGAGAGACTGATGAGACTGTCTGCCTCAGGCAGACTGATGGAGAGAGGCTGAGGTAGACTGATGGAGAGAGACTGAAGCAGACTGATGGAGAGAGGCTGAGGTAGACTGATGGAGAGAGACTGAGGCAGACTGATGGCTCCTACGCCCTTGACTCTGACCCAACTGAATTAAGGCACAACTTTAAGGCACAACTTTAACGCACAACTTCAAACATGAAAGTCAAGTCAAGTCACCTTAATTTATATAGTGCTTTTAACAATTTTACAAAAACAAACAAAAGATTGATAATAGGGAATTAAAATAACAGAGATTGTTTTGGCTTTACAGCAGCTCTAGAACAAAGTTATTGTCCAGCTAAAGTTAGTTTTGATTGATTCACTTCGATTGCAAAGATCATTAGTTATTAACTTAACTTACACGACAGCGTTCTAACAGAAAACCCTTAAAGAGCCCCGGCTCGCTCACTCGCACAACAACAGTGCCTAGCGGCTCGAGAACCCAAACCCTGAAATAGGTTCCAAGTGCAAGCCTTGAAGAATTTTGAAAAAAGTTTATCTCTGCCGTGCACATATGCGTATTACATGTTCCTATTCATATTCTATAGATATGCGCGTTTGAACATATATGTGCGCAGGCGTGTAGTCTTTCTTTACAAATTGACCTCAACAAATTACTTGTCTCGCCTTAAAAATTTATAATACAGAATTATTTATCGCTTCAGTGTAGCCATGTGAACTGGAATTATTTTGACAATGCTTTTTCTGTACAGAGCTAACGGGAAGGAGGCCTTCACAGGGGAGGGACAAGTGACAATTCAGGACTGTTCCAGAGTTTTGATGCTAAATAGGAAAAGGATCTACCACCAGCAGTCGATTTTGATATTCTAGGTTTTATCAACTGATGATCGCAATAGACGTGAAGGACTATAATGCGTTAAGAGCTCGCTCAAGTACTGCGGAGCTAAACCATTTAGTGCTTTGTAAGTAATCAGCAATATTTTAAAATGTATACGATGTTTCATGGGGAGCCAATGGAGTGTTGACAGAACCATGAAAGGTAGAGATCATTTAGTAGATAATAAAAACTGTGCAGAACGTTCACAAAAGACAGCACAAACATTACTAAACCAAACACTGACAACATGTAAATACTTATAAAGACATGCATCATGTTTCTGGGGTTTATTTACAGTAGGCCTAGTGCAATCAAAGTGAAGTGACTTGGTGACTTTCAACAACAGATGCATGCTTTAAGAAACATGTTTTTTTTTCCCACACGATACTGCTGAAGGCCTTCATGACGAGCACAATGCAGTGAACAACAGTATTCACTGTAAGTCACCCAAAGAAATCTAAGTCTGTCCTTATCTACTCACCCTCATGTTGTTCCAGCCTGCGTGACTTTCTTTCTTCTGTGGAACACAAAAAGATATTTTCTACATAATGAAATGCGCTGTCAAGCTCTGACTATTACAAAAAGCATTATAAAAGTAGTCCATATACCATGACTATAATTTATGGAGTCTCTAAAGGGACATGGTGATGGAAAACTATATAGCACTTCCCCTGAGAAACCTTGTTAGCTTGCAAAGAACACAAAGTTTTCTTAGGGGAATGCAAAACATTGGCAAGAGACCGCAAAAGCATTGACATATGTGTTTCCCATCTTATTTTTTTTTTCCATCATCTTGGCCCTTTAGGGGCTCCGTAATACAAAAGTTTTCTAAAAAACAAGTTTTCAATGACAGCTTTGTGATAGCGATGTAAGTCTATAATTACTATATCGGTCAAAAGTTTAGATTTTTTTTTCTGCTCACCAAGGCTGTATTTATTAAAAAATACAATAAAAACAGTAATATTGTGAAATATTACAATTTAAAATAACGGCTTTTTTATTTTTATTGAGCATCAGATCATCATATTAGAGTGATTTCTGAAGGATCATGTGACCCTGAAGACTGGAGTAATGATGCTGAAAATACAGCTTTGATCACAGGAATAAATTACACTTTACTACATAATCACATAGAAAACAGTTATTTTAAATTGTAATAATATTTTACAATATTACTGTTTTTACTGTATTGTTTGGCTCAAATAAAAGCAGCCTTGATGAGCAGAAGACACTTTGAAAAACATTGAGCATGAAAATAAAGAGCACATATGACATTTGCTTTTGATTATTAATGTAATACATTTATGTTTTTTATATATTATATCTTTCTACAGTGTGATCTACAGTAAGTGTCTAAACAGCTGTTGCATATAAAGCCTATCAGTATTATTCATCTACAATGCAACAGCTGGGAATGAATGTACTCTTTCACACTTTCAACATTTAATTTAAACTCACATCAACAGTCCAGCAGAAACACTCATTGTTGACAACATGTCTGTCTCTCCATCGGTGGAGGCTTCAGGGATGTGAAGAGACTTGCAGAAAGGATCTGTAATTTGCCACACCAAAATGTGACGATACATACTGTTCTTTTGAAGACTCTTGCTCTCATCTCAGAGGAATGTAAACACGAATTATTCTCCTGTGAGACTGTAGGAGGATTCATGCCGCCATCCAAAAGTTTCCATCAACAAGGCCTCAACCAGTTGACCATCAACACTGATAAAGCTCTGTGTGTGTTTGTGTCTCCATCCAACTGCAAGTACAGACACCGTCCGTCTCAAAAAGAAGTGTGCTTGTACTGAATGTGCGCTTACTTCAAACCTTAAAAGTATTTGGTGACACTTTATTTTACAGTGTCCTTGTTACATGTACCTACTGTAGTAATAACAGTAAATTATGCATAATTACATGCAACTAAGCCTGTTTTTTTAAGGTGTCATTGTTACATTGTAATTATACATTTAAGTACTGAGTAATATTTATTAACTGTATATACTTATTATAGGGTATGATTAGGATTTGGTTGAGGGTTAGTTGCATGTAATTATGCATTATTTACTATTATTACTATAGTAAGAACATGTAAAAAGGACTTATTCAATATTAAATTGAAAGTTAATATATTTTAAATGTATGCAACTTCGTCATTTATTTAAATACTTGGCACAAGTGTCAATAGAAATTTTCATTAAAATATATTTTAGTTTAACATAAATGTTTGTCAGTACATTCAGCAGTAACCATATTTCAAAGACAAACAAAGTTCAAACTAAATAAAACGATATATTTCGTGTGAATTTACTCCATATAGTGTGCATATGATGACTAAAGAAAAATATCTTGAATGTTCAAAAGCCTTTTTTGTCTTTATGCAACTATCAAGAACAACCCCACCCTGAGACATTCACTGAAGGAAAGAGACGTTACAACGTTAGCCCCAGTTTTCCCTGTAGTGAATCATATTAAGGTGCACCCTTACAGAAAGTGGTATGCTAGCTACTCCCATGTTTTAGAAATAGTTTCAGATGTTGTCGTCATCATCATTATAGTGTGTAAATACCCAGGGCTTTATCATGAGGGTTTACTGATGGCATACTTTATTTTTAAAGCAATAAAGCTTTATCACAGGGTGTTTCCTCAGATGATGATGTCAGTCCGCAGGTTACCCACAGCAGAGATGTAAACACAGATTTGACATTTAAATGCCCTCATGTTGAAGTCATTACCATTGCTGGAGGTCACTGGGGTCGCCGCCACCCAGCGCACTTCAGCAAATACAGCATGATAACAACATTAAAAAGAGGTTAAGTGAAAATAAGCATTTCTTTTTAATATCTTTAGCTCTTTCATATTTTTGAGGCAGAATCCGAGTCTAAATGTCTAAGCTGATTTCCAGGAGAATGGCACAACACCAAATGGCTCATTCTCAGGAAACTGCCATTTGTGAGCATCGTGTGTCTCCATGACTTATACTAATGATACAATGCCAAACATCTTCTTTTAACAATATATAAATATCTAGTTCATGCAGTAGATGCATCATTGATGCAGTGGTGCAGCTCATATATATATATATATATATATATATATATATATATATATATATATATATATATATATATATTGAATGTACATACAAGCTACAATATAGATTGTTTCACAGCAGCTTCACAATATTAACAAATTCAAAATGGCCGGAGAAGCAGCTTGGCCAACAAGCCAATAGTGTCAATATTCAGCTCAAGTCACTTCAGTGTTGATTCAGTTCATTTCAATAACTGTAACATTTCATCAATTGTGCGCATAAATACTGTAGTATATATGTATACATATCTACATACTGTGTATACAGTGTATTTGTGCACATGTGTGTGTGACAAACTCCTGTACTCCACTGCACACTGAACAAGAAAAGGACACAAGAGAGTAGGGAATTATGAATATATATAATTAAGAGAGTAGTGTCTTACATTTTTCACATCCATGTGCAGTTTGGGCTGCATGTGGATAATCATTTTATGTTTGTGTTTAGAGTTACAACGCAAAAACACAATTTTTGGAAGAGTTAAAATAGTGTGTAAATGACATGTTTGTTTTGCATGTTATGTGCGTGTTTTGTGGTTTTGTGTGTAGAGTTTCAAGAAATTGAGCCATAGTTTCAGAAATTGTGTATAAGCAATTTGAATCATACTCAGGGCATCCCCTTACGAAAAAGAAGTATACTGCAAGTTCATTTTATGAAGTGTACTTAAGTAATGTTCAAGTGTATTTTAAGTATACTTTATGTAGTAAGGATACTAATGTCAATATGTACTAGTAGTAAACTTGTAAGTGTACTATTTTAATACCGCTTGGGACTAAATTGGCCCACTTGTAGTAAATAAAAGTATATGTTTAAGTGTACTATAAGTGTAACAGTAGTAAACTTTAAGTGCACAACTAGTTCACAATTACGTTTCTCATTTGTACTGCAAGTGAACTTATGGGTATACTAGTAGTTTACTATTTTAATACTTGTAGCAAATTTTTTATGTAAAAAAAGAGTATATTTAATAGGCTACTCGATCAAAAGAGTTAACCCACTATACTTTGAATACTTAATTATACTTTTAAGTATATCTGCATCAAAAGATTGAGTACAAGTACAGGCCAAATATACTTGGACTTTTCTCTCAGTATAAGTCAAGTACACTTAAGTGTAATTTTAAGTATATTTCTGAGAAGTACATAAAGTATATTTTTGAGAAGTATATAAAATGTAGACTGAAAGTATGCTTTCTTATTTTTAGTTTAAAAGAAGTATATGGCACACTTGAATAAACTTCTTTTTCATAGGGGTCATCATGATAGTTTACTGATGTCATGCTTTATTTGTAATGCAATAAAGCTTTAGCACACGGCTCTTTACTCAGATCATTGTTTTCAGGCTGAGTGTAAAAGGTCTGCTTAATGTTTAAATATCCCAGAGGAGTTGTTTTTCTCTCCCAAAGAAAGAAGTGATTCTGAACTGCTGAAATGAGTCTTTAGCAATTCCAGTCTCACTTCCCATTACTTCCCCATTAACAATGTAACTAATTTGCATAATGCCAGCCTATGGTCTTCATTGCCAGCTGGTGAATGTCTTGGACCCTCAAACTCTGCCCAGAGGAAACCTTTCTTGCTCAATGTTGTGATTCTCATGCATCTCTCATTGTAGTATCAATAGCATTTCAGATGTTTTTAGGAGAAATAAAAGTAGACACAACTAAGACACGAGAAAGTTTTGAGAGAAAGAGTCCAAAATGAGAATGGGCTGAAACATGGGAGATCGCTTTAGTGCCTCGCAGAGGTTGCTCATGCAATGCCATTGGGTGTTTCACCTTTAATGGACAGTATTCATTTACTAATGGTATTCATTTCAATACCATTGTACATTTCAGAATATTAAGGGTTACTAGTTAAAATTAATCTTCAATGCCCAGCATTGTATATGCAGCACATTTTCCAAACACACTAGAAAGGAATTATAGAGAAGTAAGATTTAGTATAAGAAATACTTTCTTTTTATCAAAAGTAAGAACATTTTGTCTTGTACAACCCATTTTGCATGCATGCAAATATAGGTCATGACTTTCTCTATTAAATCGTTGACAATAAACGACTTCAAATATGACAATGCATACATTGTGTTTGACTGAAATGATGGATGAATGGAAAAAGTGACATCAACATGTTTCTGCTAGACATATTAGGTTACATTAACATCAAAGGGAGACTTTTGCTTGAGTCACTTCTCACACTTCTCTCTCGAGACAAGAAACTCTCACTACAGTCTCCTTTAAAGTTTAGAAGAGTTCAACCACATCACACACACATGTTCAGATTTTTTAAGTTTTAAAGTTTACAAGAGACCCCAACAACCTTTTAAATTGAGCACCAAGTGAAGTACTTCAAATGCAACAAAGTAAAAAACAGTCCATAAATTCAGAGTTATGCAGAAATAAGGTTGCTGACGCACAATAGGAGAATAGAGCTGTACAGTTTATGTGCACATCCTTTGTTCTTGGAAATAATAATGCATACCCGATGCCTTTATCAGAACTGACTGACAGAAGTCTTACAGGAACAGTCACCCAGGATCTTACTCTGCTGAAAGGAACATTAAATGTCTTACGACTTAATCCTTGACCAAATTGATTATTAGCATATATTAAATGGTAGCAATGTTTGAGTATATACTGAGATATTTGATTTGTAAAGTTGTTGAGATCTCTTCTGAATTGTAAAGGAGAGAAATGTGAGTCCACCGAGTCTGTAGTTTAGGAGAAAACTCTGAGCACAGTGTGTGATGCTGAGAGACAAATGTCAGAGTCCATTTCATGTAAAAAATAAAAGTACAAAAAAAATTGGCACACATCAAGCTAATCCATTCAACAAATTACATTTGTTGTTTTGATAAAGTTTAAAAAAAAAAACTATTTTCTTCATTCAATGCTTTAAGTTTTGGGAAATATAAGTTTATGAATAAACACAAACTACCAAACAACCTACTTGCAAAGTTTGGTTGCAGATTTGTAAAAATTTCAGACCCCAGAAATAAATGAATTAGAATCAATACAATATTTATTTAGACCTCTTGGGCTTTGACAATCAACATTTTCTAAAGGCTGAGCACTTATTTTGTTTAGGCCCTATATAGTATGGAAAGAGCCAAAGCTTCTTTTATAGTTCTGAACACTCGAATAATGCAACATTTGTTCTTCTGAAACTCTTCGACATCCCAGCTGTTGTCCCTTTCTGCATTTTCCCCAAGTTTGCTTTCTAAGACTTCTTCGTTGACACATACGTTTCTTAGGAAAAAATACTGCAAAAAAAAAACGTTGCTTTGGTTTGCAGCCCAGAAATCTGGCCTTCATCTGCAATTGGAAAGAACATTCACGGACCGTTTGCATTTTCTAGATCTCTTTTTCTTCACAGCCTGTCTACAATTGTGTGTACTGTTTGCTTTTTACAGCTTTTAAAAGCAACACAATAGTGCAGTTTGAATTGAAATCAAATTTTGCATGACTCTAAATAATAGCAACCCACTGGCCCAACTTACCCCGAAGCATCTGGCTCAACTTACTCCAAGTTATTTATTAGCCGTTAACCTTTATCGTGTTGAGCGTCTCAGCCAGCCCGATACCAATACCTCCTTATCTGATAGATAGGCTTAAGAAATGACACTTTAGCTTAAAGATTAAAACAAACTAAGTTCTCTCTTTGACCTACATACACACGCTCTTCGTGTGACGACGTGTAAATTCTACACAGATGTAAATGTTGTCGCCATATGTGGTTGAAGTACTAACATGTTGCTCATCAAATAGACATGTGGGCTTTAGTGGCTCTTCTGTAGACTGCAGAACACAGTTTGCTGGTTGAGTTTATGTATGGGATAGTATGTAGTGGGTCTCTGTGAATGCACTTTTTGTATGTGGTGTAATTTGCTCCTTAAATATTGCTTCCACACTATTTCTAGCATCATTCCTTGGTCTTGTGTCTGTTGGCACTTTTTCTCCTTTTAAATATGTAAAATATCGACTGATTGTGTAACACCGCAACAAACAAAGAGGAAGCCCACAGTTCACTACTGTGCCTTGTGAGTAACCACTAACCATCAATGTGTTTAAAAAGGCATGTTTATAAATAAAACCCAATTTAGCCTGACAGGAATGAACTCAGATTGAATAAAACATTTTTTTTTTTTTTTTTTACTCCTGCGTCTTGCAATTCATCAGAGCCTCAACGTGACACTACCATTGGAGCAGTCTTCCATTACAAGTTCTTCACAGTAACCCAGATTCTTGATAATCAACTTTATACCACAAATGTTGTTACTTTAAAGCTTTTATTTAATAACTTATAAAGCAGAATAATTCTAAAACATTAGAATGAGCAATTTGTTACTAACTTTATTAATTCAGTTACAGAGTGCATCCAAATGACACAATAGTATAATATGTCAAATTAGTTCTCTCAAACAGAGCTGAAATTTCATTCATCAATTTTACACTCTTAGAAAAAAAGGTTCAGTTGTGGTTCTATAGAGAACTCTAGGGCTCTTGACTCAACTTTAAAAAACTCTGTTCGCCAAAAAAAAATATAAAAAGGAGATTGCATAATACTTTCATGTTTAATAGGTTATTTCATTTTTCTAGTGTGTTTATGAGCTGCTTGATTTATAACATTTATTTAAAATAAAAATTGATTAATTAAAACTTAATCCATAAAATTATCCCATGATGGGACCTCCAAGGTTCTATTTGTGAAGCGCTCAACGGAACTCTTTCTTGTTCTATATAGAACCCAAATGCCGCATTATACACGATGCACTTATACACTCTATACTCAACACTTTATATATAATATATACATATATATATACAGTAGTCAACATTTGAAGTGGATAAAAAAGTTCAACTAAGACAAGAACGGCTATTGTTCAAAATTCATGTAGGTTTTGATCCACTTCAAATGTTGACAACTTTATTTGTACTAAATATAAAAGAGATGATGCATTAAATACATATTTACGGTAAATGTACTACATTAGTTTTAAAGGTGCAGTAAACGATTTTTGGTAAGCGTTGTTAAAAGTGAATCGGGACCGAGCTCCAAAACAAACTTGTAGCCAATAATTCTCTGTGAAGTGGAGCAGGACAACGGCTCACCAGTCCTCGTTTCGTATTCTCATCCACAGACGACTGGTTTTGGGCATTTTTACTGTGTGATAAATATAAGCAGCACGGCCCAACGGTTCATATGCTCATTGTCTCCAAATTATGACCATTATGACGGATATTAAGTCTGTTTAAAACAAATAAAGAACCAATGTAGGAGAATGGTTATTATGCACAAACAGCGGGAAACTCTATATTTATTTGCGCAGTGTATGCATGTCATATACTCAAAAAAATGATATGTTGGCTTTAATTAACTTTTTTATATCAACAGGTTCCATTATGTCAACAGGATGCACATAACTGGGTTACATTAAACAAACATAATTTGTTCATATAACTTCAACACACTCAAATAAATTATATGTTGGCTTTAATTAACTTTTTTATGTCAACAGGATGCACATAACTGGGTTACGTTAAACAAATGGAATTAAGTCATTTTAAGCGACCCAATTAAACTCTGAGCTGAGTGTTGAATGAACACTGAAACAGTGTTAAAGTTAATGAGATAATTGAGTGAATAATTGAGTGATGATTGAGCATTATTAAAGACATCTGATGTTAACGAGCAGAAACACTGAAGGAAAAAAACAGAATTTAAAGTCACCATTATGGAGATCAGTGTGTGTTTTAGTTTGGCTCTTGACACCCACATTAACTTTATATTTTGTCTGACTGCTGTACGTGAGTTATAACAGCCAGAAGATCAAGTAGAAAAGATGATCTGATGATGTTGGTTGTGTTTTTTCATAATCATTATATCACAATCATTTGACCTGATATAGGATATGATATGGGTCAAGAGCCCAACTAAAACACACACTGATCTCCATAATGGTGACCTAAAATTACAGTTTTCTCCTTCAGTGATTCTGCTTGTTAACATCAGATGTCTTCAATAATGTTTAATCATTACTTAATTATCTCATTAACTTTAACACTGTTTCAGTGTTCATTCAACACTCAGCTCAGAGTTTAAATTACTTAAGTCTGTTATGTTGAAGTTACATGAACAAATTATGTTTGTTTAACGTAACCCAGTTATGTGCATCCTGTTTACATAAAGTTAATTAAAGCCAACATATCATTTTTTTGAGTGTAAAATCAATTCCGATTTGAAGCTTGTGACATATAAACGAGACCCGGTATAAACCCGATCACATGTTTAGCGTTTATGTAAACACTACATTCAGATTCATCAATCGGAAATGAATTCAGTCTGATTGAAACAAAAGGTGTGCATGTAAACATAGCCATTGTGAGTAACATTGGTCTCACTGCACCTTTAAAAGCCAGTATTTCCCAACCAATCTATTTTCAGTCCAGTTGGAGCTCTAGCGCTTTCTTGAGTTGGGGTGAGTTTGGAGGGACTGGAGCCCATCAGATGGAGGAGTTGGCCATGGGCTCTTCAGGAGACCAGCTGACCAGTGCTGAGTCTAACTCAGTAGCAGACACAGACTGACTCAGCTCTCTCAGCGAGTTCTTGGTGAAGTTAAACAACGACCTCCTCACCAGTTTACGCACTTTCTTGGTGAGCAGTACGTAGAGAATTGGGTTGACGCAGCTGTTGAAGAAGCCCAGGCTGGTGGCGAGCGGGAAGCCCACCATGAGCACAGAGTGAAGGTATGTGCTGTGGTGCATGGTCAGCTCCATCAGGCTGAACGTGTGGAACGGCACCCAACACAAGAAGAACGCGAGGATCACAGCGGAGACGGTTCTGGAGAAGCTGGTCAAGCGCAACGAGTTGGACTGGCGCATCTTTACGGCGAGCAACACACCGCTTATGGTAATGGTGGCGAACGGAAGCAGAAAACCCACCGTGGTTCGCAGAGACACAAGTGCAATGTGTCTCACCACTACCATGTGCATGCTCTCATTGTGAAAGTTATTAAAACACACAATCTTCCCGTTATGTTGGATTACGTCACGGAATATCAGGGCTGGACAGCTTAAACAGCAGGATATGATCCAAATCAGCGCACACACCCACCAGGCCCGTCGGACGTTACGATACCTTTCTGACCAGTTGAGGTGGACCAGTGAGATGTAGCGATCCAAACTCAGGACGGTGAGAAACAACACACTGGCGTACATGTTCATGGTGCACACGAACGAGTTCAGCTTGCACATGGTCTTCCCAAAGAGCCAGTGAAAGTCTCGCAGCACGTAGTCGATGGAGAACGGAAGGAAAAGCACAAACACGAAGTCGGCAATGGCCAGATTTTGCAGCCATACACTGTTTACGGTCCTTTTGCTTTTGAGTGCGGTCACCCAGATCACCAGGCCATTCCCAATTACACCCAGAGTAAACGCCAGGCTGTAGATGATCACTGATATGATGTGAAGAGCTTCTCTCTGAGTGTAGCCATCCGCTTTGGTCTCTTCTACGTAGCCAAAGTCTGTGTATTCGTAAGTGATGTTTTCATAGTCCATGTCTTCTTGGGTCAACATCCTAAAGACAAAATGAGAGAAAAATTACCTGACTGTCTATTGACTTTTACTTAGATGAAAAGGAGAGTGAATTGCTTAAAGGTGATGTAATTTTACTAGAGAGTAGAGCTGAAGACTGATCAATGCGAATCTGGCAACGTTTTATACAAATTAAATGCCCACGTTTTAAAAATATATATATACTGTACCACGTACATTACACCTAATGGCCCTGTTTACAATGGCATTAAGATCACAAGTAGACGAAAGAAACACATTCCCGTTTACACCTGGTGTTATAATCCCTCTCTTTTGTCCACTTTCAACTACTTTTGTGCTGATTTCTTCGAAGGGAAGGTCTATGGCCGGCTTTTTCAGATCTTTCGATCTTATGGACAAAATAAGCTCAAGCAATTTACATGAGAACGTGACTGAAGACGACGGAAACATATGGAGAGCATCAGCTTTAGTTTCTGCTCTGACAGCTCTGACAGAACATTGTGCTTGGAACGTTTTTCATCTTCAAACCAAACTTCGGTCTTCAGCCGACAAAGTTTAAATCCTGTCTGCTAACGCTTTTCCCATTATAGGTCATTAGGTCAGTAGACGGAGAGTAGATGGTCTTTAGAGGCTGTTTAAACACATTTGACCACATGAACATTTACACTACGAAAGCAATCCGGTCGAATGTGTTTTCAACTACCTCTAGAAGTGGTAGAAAGTGGACAAGCTCAAAACGCTTTACACCCCGTTTACACCTGCATTTAGAGTCGTCCACTTGTGATCCGATCGACCAAATCTTAATACCAAGTGTAAACAGGGACCATGAGAGTGTTAACAAAAGCAAATGTGATGTAAAAATGCATATTGGCTCCACAAGTCTTGAGCTCTTTTATCGTGACTCGTGTTTCGTGGGACCCGAGCACTTCACAAGTGCAATGCTGCACCAGATGTGCTACTGAACAAGTTACTACATCAGAAAAACTATAAATGGAAATTAATCAAAATGTATTTGCTTACAATCATACATTATGGCAAATGTGTTTGACAACATTGCGCAAGTACCTCTGCCAAACTGTAGGTTTGGATAGCATCACAGAGTGTTTACACTTGTCATGGGAATCAACCAACAAATGGTTTACTTAAAGTTGACTACATATTATAGTTTTTCTCCATTGCTCACAACATTACTAATACTGTAATGCAATCTGGCAGAGGATGCTAAATGTATTTATTTATTTTACTGTACTGTAATTGACAGCATTCTGTTCTGTATTGCATACCAAGTTCATATTCAATTCTTTGGTATTTCAACTTTTCTTTTCTAGTGCTTTCCATCTACTGCAATATCTCTTTATAGAAGTGTAATGAAAATAATCCTTTCTTAAAGCTTATTGTTGAATTTCACTGTATCTGCACCCCTCTATTTATGCTGTATACTGTAATAGACATTACTGTAAATGTCCTGACCCAGACCTGAGACGAGATGATGAGAACTTTGATGCTGAGTAACCTGAACATGCGTCAGGAAATAAAGCTTTTGAACATGTAAGTATTTTGCTGTGCATGGACTCTTCTTTATACATGTTTTGTCAGTGTGACGTTTCAAAGTTCAGGTTTTTATCCAAAACAGCATGTACAAGAGTATTGATTTATCCACTTACTGTCTGTAAGAGGTATTTATTACTGTACTGGTTTGCATTTATTTTGTCAGGATTGTCCCTGAAAGAGTTATCAGTCAGTGTTGTGATTTCACAAAATTTACAAAAGTTCACAAAAGTTACAAATTATTTATCTGAAAACATATTGTAAAGCGTTTGTTTGCAGTGTTTTGAATTAATCTGTAACACACAGTCAGTCTGTGTTTTTGACAAATTGTGTGTATTGTCTGAGGGCAAAGTTTGAATTGGGAAGTTAGCTGTTTGTACCATTGAGTGTGAGTTTTTAAAATTGTGTGTGAGGATTTGAGGAAAATGATGAAAAACTGTAAACTGAGTTAGGAGGGGAAAATAATTCACACATACCAATGTCTCAAACTGTGCTGATTCGCCAACATACCAAAGTCCGAGATTGCAACAAAATCGAATATCTCTTATCACATAAATTTTTAAGCTCAGTAAAAACTATCTCATGTCATTTCTACAGATGTTTATTTCTTATAAAATATTTCAAGTGAAATATCTGAGGCAAAGATGACACATAGATGAAAAAATACTGAGAAATACACAAATATGTAGCATAGGCTATTCTAACAGTCACACTCGGTTCATGGAAATATTGAAGATGATATTATGATGCTATTTTTCTCTCAGTAGGTCCAGATCGAAATTTATCCCATTTATTTAAGTATTATGGAGCCTCAATCCGAACACTATTTTAAAGACATTTCAGAGTTGAAGAATGAATTACCTGACAGCGTCCACGTCACGGATCAGCTCCTCTCTGCAAATATTCCTGCGCCAATTTCTGCGTCCCTGCTGGGTGTTTCCCTGTGTTTGTTCCCAGAGCAAAAAGGAGAGAGGGAGAGGGAGAGTTATGAGAGGTGAAGAAAGAGAGGCAGGGGATATGGACTAAGCCTGGCCCACACACACACACACACACACACACACACTCAGAGGGCTTTTTATGATCCAAATCTGTCACTAACATCCAAACCTCTCACTGCACAGGAATGTATCACAGCAGGATCTTTCCATCTGTGCGACCAGAGAATTTTATGACCCTAACGAGAGATGCATGGATTTATCATATGAATAGCCTATCTCTCTCTGGAAATGTGATCAGTTAATAAACATGACTGTAATTCTGATGGGGTCAACACAAATCAGCTCATCATAAGTTTGAAAACTAGACGACTGAGCTGTCATTGCTTGCAAACCTTATAGTGCAATGAATGAGCAACAACTGATAGTAGGCTATATTGCAATTCCGCCACACCAATGCAGAATTAATCAGCTCTTGAGCAATGAGGGCAGAGATGTTTGCATAGCCTGATCTTCAAGAATAAAACTGGTTTCAATTACAACCAAAACAAAGCTTTGTAAGTTTGTCAGTCCCTTAAAGAGTTTTCACTTCTGGAAAACAATCTGACACCTGAAATAATCCAGAAACCAGCAACCAATGAATCTAGAACTTCACTTTTTAATATTCAAAGCAACATAACTCAACCTACAGTAAAAAAAATAAAAAAAATAAAATAAAAACCTTCTTCATAAAGCCAAACTTAAGACGATGTAAAAAGACCGACTGAAGTACATTCACTGTTTAATGAGTGTAATGAATAATGCATTGGTAACACTTTACAATAAGGTTAATTTGTTAACATTAGTTACCTACCTTGGTTAACATTAACTAAGAATGAACAGTACTTCTACAGTACTTATTTTATTAATCTTAGTTAATATTAAAGGTTGTACTTAACATTAGTTTAATGCACCGTGAACTAGCCTATAACATTCTGAACAAACCATGAACAACTGGATATTTTTATTAACTAACATTAACAAAGATGAATAAATGCTGTAATAAATGTATTGCTCATTGTTAGTTCATGTTAGTTAATACATTAACTAATGTTATCTAATGAAACTTATTGTAAAGTGTTACCAATGCATTTAGTGAAGACAGTTTTGTCATAAGTGAGAAACGTAACTGTAAACGTCGCCGTACCTTTGTCGGTGAGGATATTGTTCGCTATAGGTCCAAACCCCTAAAGATTAGGCAAATGTTTGCCCCATTTGTTGAAAGTTGTTTATAAGCCGTGTAAAGTGTCGTTTGGTGGAGGAGGATGCGAGATAAACACTGAAGACTCACTGACTGGAGCGAGCGTTACAATGGAGCGGCATTGCTCTCTCTCTCTCTCTCTCTCTCTCTCTCTCTCTCTCTCTCTCTCTCTCTCTCTCTCTCTCTCTGTTCCTCTCTCTCTCTCTCTCTCTCTCTCTCTCTGTCTCTGTCTCTCTCTCTCCTCCTCCTCTCTCTCCTTCTCTCTCTCTCTCTCTGTTCCTCTCTCTCTCTCTCTCTCTCTCTCTCCTCCTTCTCCTCCTCCTCTCTCTCTCTCTCTCTCTCTCTCTCTGTTCCTCTCTCTCTCTCTCTCTCTCCTCCTCCTCCTCCTCCTCTCTCTCCCTCTCCCTCTCTCTCTCTCTCTACCCCTCCCCCCCTCCCTCTCCCCCCCCCCCTCTCTCTCTCTCTCTGTCTCCCCCCCCCTCTCTCTCTCTCTCTACCCCTCCCCCCCTCCCTCTCCCCCCCCCCTCTCTCTCTCTCTCTGTCTCCCCCCCCTCTCTCTCCCTGTCTCTCTCTCTCTCTCTTACAAAACATAGACTACAAACTTATAAAACATAATTATAAAACAAATTATATAAAACTTTAGTACTTTTAGTACTTTTTTGTTCTGATACAAATCAATACTTTTTTTCAGAAAGGACATATTTTAAGGCACAGTAAAATATATGTTACAAAATATTTCTATTTCAAATAAATGCTGTTCTTTTGAACGTCATCAAAAAAGAAAGTAAAAACATCTGTAAGGACTGAGACCAATCAGACAGTTATTTGTTATGGTATCTTTAAAGCTCACTCTGGGACCTGTGGCCCCACCCCCCAACAGTGCAAGGATTTTGGGGTTACTATGACTACGATCAGATAAGTTGGTTTTGTTGCTGTCAAAAATGTGGAGAGAAGACAGAAACAGACTTTAAAACAGACTTTCCTGCATTCATTTATCGATGAACTGATTAACATGAAATTAACATGCATTCCAGAACATTTTGTGAACGATTTACTGTCTTATGTTGTGTCCTTTAATACTATTATCTGTTGATTATTATCCCTTCGAGACTATGTATTTTATTATAGAACCAACGGTCAATGTAACCTCACTTATACCACGTTTGGTCTTTATAAGCTGGTACTTTGAAGATTGAAATGATAGTGTATATGATACGTTGATAGCTGCGCAACATTACAGTATTACAAGAATCTTTCATAGTTTCTTCATCAGAAACCAATCCAGCTGCACATGCAAATGAGCACACTTGAAACAAAGATCCATTAATCAAATTCTCCCGCTAAGAAATACCACCTTTCTTATTGGTCAAGCCAACCCTGAGAGGTGGGACCTTTCTCAGGCTTTAATTGCATCTACACAAGCCCTTCTCTCTTGTTCTGCTGGACCTCACGGCTGCTTACTTCGGGTGGGCGCCTGTGGGACCCCCTTCCCCTGCAGGCTGTAACCACATGTGCTCATTCAGGAGAGAGAGGACTCTCTCAACCACAACAGAATCAAGGACAACATCAGGAGTTTGGCACAATTTCTTCATTCAACGCAGAAGAAGTAAATCGAACTCTCTTTGGCCTTCTCTGTTTGTTCCGGGTGCTGTGCTGTCCTGCGTGGCCTCAGCGGGCCCCAGGGCCCCAGGCCTTGACCCAACCAGCCATGTGCTCATGGAGAGAGAGAACTTTCAACCAACTTCACATTTGACACTCACGGAGACTTCAATTTTCAACAACTTCAAGAATTGTTCCCACTACAAAAATGCAAGGTATCAGTTTAAATGAAATGCTCTTAAAATAGATACGCTGATGGTTCGTTTCATAGTTTAATGGATCTTCTCCAAAGTTCAATTTCTGGTTTCACTCTATCACTCACCCTCTCACCTCTATATGTATGCATGTATGTATGTATGTTTGTTTAGTTTAGTTATGTTTGTGATTTAGTAAATAAAATTTGTGCGCAATATGTATTTGATTCTGATTCACTGCAACAAAGTCTCTTTTACGCTCTTGATCTTGTTACATGCTCAAAGCGCTGTACATGCTAAGAAATAATTATTTTTCTGTGGCCATGGAAGATACACTTTTCTTAGAATAAATGAATAATCAAAAGAGTTTGTTGGACGAACTGATTAATTGATTGTAATATTAATTTAGCCACATCAAGTTAATCCAATTAACTGATCCAAATATTCATAATTAATCATAACAAGTTATTGTTGATTATCAATATTTCATAGAGCTAATTCGTTACACATCCAACATTGAATATAATCAGAAATGTTTTTTGAGCATCAAATCATCAGAGAGTGATTTCTGAAGGATCATGTGACACTGAAGAATGATGCTGGAAATTCAGCTTTGATCACAGGAATAAATATGACAAAGAACGCTAATCTAACCGATTATAGTGGTTTATTAATCATATGTATTATCATGGTTAATTCAGTATAATTGTGACATTTTTCCCAGTCATGACAACGGCAAAAATTGCCTGAATTTATATTTCCTGCTTTTGCAACAGTATTAATTAATTTAAGCACCAGTAGTTTGTTTCCCCATATATTCACCATATATTCACCATATATTCACCATAAATTCACCATGTTGCAGTGACCAATTAATACATTTTACAGGCCTGGTCTCTGTACGCATCACATTAGCACAACAGCAGTCGGCCCTATTACAGGTCTTTCATTTTGTGCAAATGAAGTGCATATGTCTGTGGTTAGTATAGTAATCAGTGTTAATCTTTGCAGTCTGTCTGAGCTACACAGTCTCAGATCTATATTTCCGAGCAGCACTGCCCCCTGCTGCAGTTGAAGTATGGCTTTACATGTACAGGATGTATATGGTATTTAACTCAAACCTTAAGGCATGTGTAAGTCATTTCCTATTCCTTGCAATATGATCTGCAGATGAAGAGCTATACATTTAAACCCTATTGTTGATTAAGTCTTTATGAAATCAGTGCCCATAACGACTGAGATTTCCACACTAGTTTGCCTTATTATTTTATAAGTCTATTTGTGGTCTAATTCCATCTTACTTGTCTCTCTCTGTTTATAATACAAATGTTTGCTACAGTCTTCGTTCTAATGATTTGCTATATATTAAAGTTCCTCTGGTACGAACAGAGCCAGGAAAAAAAAGCCTTTAAATATACTGCTTCTGCTGTAATAATTTACCAAACATCTTAAAACTGACTATGCTTCCATCACTAAACAAGTTTAAGTTACTTTTAAGAGATTATGTGTTTTATGCTTTGGTAAATTGCTGTTGTGATCCTTGATTGTGTTTTTCTGTTTAAATGTGTATTTGTATGTTTCTGTTATTGTAGCTGCTTTCTTGGCCAGGTCATTCTTGTAAAAGAGTATTTTATCTCAATGAGTTTTTAACCTGGTTAAATAAATACATAAAATGAAATGTATTGGTTATGCTTTCAGTATCTAGCACACAATTAATTTAATACATTTTCATCATATTTTTCAATATCGCAAAAAATGAATACTGTAGGTCTAAAATCATCACAGAAAATGTTTGCATATGTTGTCTATGCTTATTAGTGAGAGACAGCTTTAACCCAACATATAACCGTCACTAACAGTAACTTCCACACTGGACAGATACCAAAGAGATATGAATGTGCAGTTTGGCTGTGAAATCATGTATGTATATCAATGATCTGCAATTAATAATTTAAGTAATCACTTTGGCTTGTGAGCACATAAAGTAAACAGCCTGTTCTGAGGAAATGAAGAGGTCAGGCATCTGAACTGGGAAGGAAAGGGCTAAAATCCTGGGCTGATCATTCAATCTGTTTCCAGCGTCGCTACTGTGGCTCCACTGGGGTCTCATTATTTCAACAGGTTATCCTGGAATTTATAATATTTTGAACAGACCGTTATAGGACACACAACCACTAAATAAGCATTACTAAGCTGGAATGCATTATTTATGTATTAAATAATTTCAGATTTTTTTAAAGTTAAATAATATTTTTTGAATTCTTTCTAAGCTTCCTGATACACAGACTCTTGTTTTCTTACATATTTAATCTTGTATATTCATTAATTAGCCTAAGTTTATGTTGCTAGTTTTATAAGGATTGTAATCCACTTTAATTAAAACCTAAAATAACCACAAATGTTTATACAGTTGCATATATATATATAAAGAATGTAATGGGATATTTTCTCACATGCATTAACAAGTTATCAAATTATAATTTCTTACCAGAGGTAATTAAATAGATAAGATTATATACTGATAGAAAACAGTTTGTTCGAGTAGACCATAAGACTTAATGAAAAGTCACTAATAACACTTTACTTGAAGGGGTGTGCATAAGACTGACATGACACCTTCATAATCATGACATGGCAGATGTCACAAATATGAAGGAGGTTTTATGCATGTTTATGACAACTGTCATTAAGTGTCATTAGCTCAATTATGACATTTTTAATGCAAATATGACATTGTTTGAGATGTCTGTTCAATCATGGGGAATGAAAGGTGGTGCAGCAGATAAGGAGGTGTTCAGCCAGGCAGAAGTGGATCTGTTTGCGTCTCAAGAGACGTCTCACTGTCCACTCTGGTTCTCCATCACGTATACAGCTCCTTTGGGACTGGATGCCATGTTACAGACGTGGCCGAGGCTACGTCCATATGTCCAGCCTATTGAGGAGGTTCTAGTCAAGTTTTTTAATCTTAAAGTGTTGTTCCTCCTACCATGTCTCTTAAAATAATAGAAGATTTGCAAGCTCTGTCGGTTACCCCTTCATGCTTGGAATTTGCATCTGGCATGGTGAAGGCATTTCTTCACCCGAGGCCGGGTTACATTCCTAAAGTCTCGAGATTTATTGTGGTGAAGGCCTTCTGTCTTCCTCCATTCCAGGATCCTCTCCAGGAAAGAAACAATCTGCAGTTCGGCATCATGCTTATGTCCACAGAGCTCTCCTGTGAGTTAAATCAGAGCAGCTGTTCAACTCATCTGTTTTGGGTCACCCAGCAAGGGGGTCCCCATCACTAAAGCAGAGGATGAGCAAGTGGATAGTTGAGGCTATCTCTCTTCAATATGAGTCCTATGTCAGTCCGAGCCCACTCTATTAGGAGTGTGGTCCTCACTACACACATTCGTGAGGTTTTAACAACCGGTAGCATAAAAACAGCCTTTAGGTTAAGACAGTGTCTTAAAGTTGCAGTCGGCAAGATTTTTTTGATCATATTCACTGAAACCGACACTATTTTGACAGAACAACATAAATCAGCCGGTTTAAGAAAAAAAACCTGCGCTTCTACCTCCATCTGGAGCCTGTTATTTGTTTTGGAAAAATCCACCGCTCCCTGTTCTTCTGGTCTTATCAGCGCAGGGCTGTGAGATCTGACTGTCAATCACAGTTCGTGCACATGCCACAGGTCGCCCACCCCTCGCGCACGTTACAATATCACATGCACACGCCTGAAGTTCCCAGGAGTGTTGGATTGTACGAAGCGTGATGGCGAAGAGAAAATCTACTAACAAGCTTCCAATTCCTCGGTTAACAACCAGAGCTCGGAGGTCCAAAACAACCAAGAAAAATAAAGCACCTGTAGATATGAATGTAATGGGAGGGTGCTCGTGATAGTGGGGGAGGGGCATGAGAGTTGTAAACATTAAAAATTTTGGCTAAGTCACCTCAATCTACCAGACTTGCCGACTGCAGCTTTAAGTTCACATATCACATATCTAAGTCAGGGCCAGTCAGTCTACGTTTTTATGTAACGGATTTTTAAAAGCTATGAACATTCTTAAAGAAAAAAATGTATGCTGCATTCCAATTCGCCTACTTATACTACGCCCTAAAATTATGTACTCTTTTTGTGAAGAAAAAGTACATACTTTTGAGTGTGTAGCAAAAGAGTTGGCAAGCTTTGGGACATACTACTTCGTCATTTTTAACGGACAGATCTGTCGCGTGCATCCTGTCACCGTAAACTGCCCTGTCAATCATCTTGTCACAGTTAAAATCCTCCAATCAATATAATTTAATTTCCTACCGTTTCGGAGAGAAACATAGTAGCAAGTTCATCTGCCAGTCATGGGTGTTTCATGCGGAAACTCTCTGTCACGGTTCATGAATTCTCTGCCTTTTCCTTGTCTTGTGTGATTGTTGTGTTAATTAGTGTGGGTGTGTCCTCCGATCATCGCTGATCAGCAGCGCCAGCTGATTCCCATCTACTCAACTATATACTCTCTGTGACTGGTGTCTTCTGTTGTCAGAGCTTTGTGGTGTAACCGGTGTTTGTTCCTGTCCCGTTTTGGCTGTTTCTTGTGATCTTCGCTCCTGTTGGATTATTCGTCATGTCTTCAGCCGTTTCTCAATATGCGTTTTAGCCTGGACTTGTGAAACGTCATCAGTCGCTGCCCAAGTACTGTTACAGTTCAAAGTACACATCTAGCCAAGTCCAGTTCAAATCCTCAGATGTGTTCTTGATCCGCCCTTTTTACAGAGGATGCATCGAGAGGTGACTTGTGCCAGAGCCCGTCTCCGGAGAGCCTGGCCACTCCCTATTAAGTCCTATTTTACCGAATTTTGGTTGTAGTTCCACCAGAGTTCCACTGGGGGCGATCGCCCGAGAGCAAAATGAATGGGAGTCTATGGAGCTAGACGGCTAAATTTGTCTCTTTCACCCGATTGCCGTAGGGAAATCTCAGATTTGATTGTAGGTTTTGCAAGTTCAACATAGGTTATAGGTCAAAAGTTGAATGAACGAGTACTTATGTCCTTTCGATTTCTTACAGGTTGAGTTGTTGTTGCCCATAACATTATGCTAATGAACGCTAATTGGTCAGTGAACGACTGATTAAGACAGAGATACCGCTTGATGGCATCGTGGCGGCCGAAGCGGGACCAGAATGTTAAGGCGGACTGAACTCTTCTAGCACGTGTGTTTACTGTGTCAGCTGAGTTGTCGATGCCTCAAGAGAAAAGAAAGTGCAGAGCGCAAAAGCACCAAAGTGACTGAAGGATTGCCGTAAAGCAGTATCTCTGGTCGTAAGATGTGTATGACGTCATTGACATTTTAAAAGACTTTTTAAAGCAAATAAGTGACTCTAAAAAATCGAAACGACGTTCACAAAAGGATGTAGAAAAACTGCCCACAGGTTGTAATTCAAGCCCTATAAGTAGTAATTTACAGTATGTACAATTGTCGCTATTCCTGTGTTGTTTTCTCCGAGGAAAGAGTAATGCTTCTACTAAAAACAACAAAAAAAAGAAACGATAAAACATTCAACAATAGCCTATAAGAAACCTCCGAGCAGCAATAATCACAATTAAGTGTCCAATAGCGACACCATTTGACCGCTTCCAGAAGAGCGTCGTACAAGGTCTTTTTACCGTAATGATCATCATATAGGTCAGTTAACGTTACTTACATTAACCCATACAATATGTGCATTTCCTGAACATGTACTTGCTACAAACTTTGAACAAACTACTGATCTATAAAAAACAATCAGAAAGAGCAATATTTTAAGTACACATATAGGAATTTTTCTTTATTGACAAATCTTTAATTGTTTTATTTGACTGTTAAAATTGTTAATCTGCCATTTGAAGTTTAACAGCTCTAATCAAGTGATGTTAAAAAACTTAGTGTGTAAATAACTTTATTTGGCTTTATTAAAACTTTATTTTATTGTGTACAACTTTGTAGATTTCCAAAAGATCCTGTCAGGAGGAGAGAATGGGTTGTAAAGCTCAGGAGGCAAAACTTCAGGCCATCTGCCTACTCCCGCCTATGCTCTGATCACTTCACTGCTTAGTGTTTTAATAGCACAGGACAGACAGTCAGGCTTTTCTCAGATGCTGTGCCATCAATATTCAGTTTCCCTCCACATCTGCAAAGGACATCCAGTCCAAGGACCCTCACCAGAAGGCTGATTAAAGCAATTGAAACAATCAAAGATCACAAAAATAAATCCAGAATGTACAATAAAAAAAAAGATGCACAAAAAAAAATTCAAACATACAGAATATCATTCAGTCTTTAAGGGAATCTCAGTTACTGTCAGAGAATTCGTGCTTAAACTGTCCTGATGTGCCATTAGAAATCCTGAAGAGAGACAAATGTGGTAACACAAAATACCACCCAGCCATTAAGTCATTTGCACTTACACTGCAATTCTATTCAGTTAAGGCCTACAAGCATGTCATGGAGACCTTTAACTTGAGTTTACCTCACCCATCAACAATAAGATGGTGGTACAGCAACACTGGAGGAGAACCTGGATTCAGTGAAGAGGTACTAACCTCTCTCAATGCTAAATCATCAGCAGCCCAGGCCAAGGGACAGGATATGCTCTGTTCACTAATGATGGATGAAATGTCCATTATGAAGCACATTGAATGGGATTGCAAAAGAATGATGTAGACATTGGCACAAAAATAACAAATGAAGGGATATCATATCAATGGCAACAGAGGAACTTGTATTGATGGCTGTCTACATCCATGACCAATGGAAAGCTCCAGTGGCCTATTTTTTAACACATGGAAAGACTGGGTCAGAGAGGGCTACTCTGGTGCGTCAATGCATCCATAAATTGTCAGATGTGGGAGTGAGGGTGGTATCCCTGACGTGTGATGGTCCATCAACACATTTTTCCACACTCAAGGACCTTGGAGCAGACTTGCATTTCACAAACCTGAACCCCAGTTTCCCAGATCCATCACACAGCCACAGAAGGATCCATGCCATCTTAGATGTCAGTCATATGCTAAAGCTGGTACGCAACACCTTGGGATCCTGTGGCATTATTGTAGATCCCTGTGGAAAGAGCATAAAATGGGAATACATCAAGTCTTTACACCGACTGCAAAAGGATGGAGGGCTACATCTAGGCGACAAACTGAGATCAGCTCATATAGATTGGCAAAGTCAAAAAATGAAGGTAAAGCTTGCTGCACAGACCCTAAGCGCCAATGTGGCAGATGCCCTCCGGTTCTGTGAGCGACACCTGCAGCTCCCCCAGTTTGTAAATTCCTGGAGACATTTGACCGCCTTTTTGATCTGATGAATTTCAGAAATCCCATCGCCAGGGGATTTAAAAGTCCCCTGAAGCCCGATAATGAAAACGGCAACATGGCCTTCTTAATGGAAGTTTACAATTACATTAGTGGATTGAAAGAGCCAGGCATTAACGGAAGACCCCTTATTGAAACAGGCAAGAAAACTGCCTTCCTTGGCTTCCTGGTGGCAATAAAAAAAAGTTTTAAACAATTATACGACATGTATGTGAGACCACCGACATCGCAGTTAAAATATCTGCTGACCTACAAATTTAGCCAGGACCACCTTGAGGTTTTTTTTGCTGCCATTCGCTCTGCAAATGGATGGAACAACAATCCCGCAGCAAGGCAGTTCAAGTCAGCATTCAAAAGAATGGTAGTGAGACATGTCATCAAAGCCAGTGGCAACTTCTCTCCACTGGACAGCACTCGGCGAAGCGACATGCAACCTGAAGCAGAAGAGAACACAGAAACCTACATCACCGCAAGCCTTCCCAGTCTGTCCATGTTTAAAGAGGCTGTGGTCGGCTACATAGCTGGCTTCGTAGTCAGAACAGCTATAAAGAAGATTCACTGCCCTACCTGTTTATCAGGACTCAGTGTACAGAGCTCTTTCCAAGATGAGTTTGGACACACCCTCATCAACATGAAGTCCCGAGGTGGACTTATCAGACCGTCAGACAGTGTCCTAAAAATCTGCAAAACAGCTGAGAGGTGTATTCAACAGCACTTACTCACAAGCCACATCTCAGAATTGGACAGCAAATTTAAAACCAGGCTATGCACACAGGTTCTGAAACTCCATGGTGGCTCTGCATTCAAGGAACTTGTGTCACGGTTCGCAGGTCTGCTGGTTCTTTCTGTCATCACTGCCCTGATCTGATTGCCAAGGAGCGTCAGCTGTGATGATGAGCAATCAGATCAGTCGCAGGTGTACCTCGTTGGTTAGCCCTATATGTAGTGCAGTGTTTGTCACGTCCCATGTCAGATCGTTATTTTCCCTGCTCCTGTCCTGGTATTGTGTCTTGTCTGCATTGTCGTTTCAGTCCAGATTCTCACGGATTACTGCTTCTCTCTGCCAGCCTTATCGGGCTTTGTTTTCGGAGGATTCTGCTTCTCGTCAGTCTTCCAGTTTCCCGGACTGCGCTCCCTCAGCTGTCATCGGTCTACGCTGCTGAGAGTCTGCTGTTATGCACTGTCTCGATCAGACTTCCTGTTTGCCTGTCCACACGCTTTATTATTAAAGTATTTTTACTTGCAATTGGATCCTGTACTTTGTGCCGTAACAACTTGAGACACACATGTTTAACCTAGCACCATACAATAATCATATTTTCTTATTAAGTTCATTGCAGACAGCTACACCAACATCAGGCTCCACTTCCTTGCAAAGGAAACATCTGCTACATCACACGGCAAACGCCTGCGCAACACTCTGGGCACGCTTGTTCTGCACAAAAATCAATAAGATAAGATTAAAACAGCTTCAATTTCCAGCAATCTTGCCAGCATGAATTCACTGAAGATTAAAAACAATTAAACCTCTAATTTTAAACATTGACCATGTATCTCTCTCTCTTTTATTTTTAAATGTAGTTATATCCATTTAAAAATAATCTATTTATAAAAGGTCAAAAACAAAACAGTCTAAGTACATTTCTGTATCAAATGTCACTACTATATAAAGCACTGCAGTTTTACAACCAGTCTACTGTGATGTTAGGAAAAGTATCTGCATTGCCATGCATTGTACCATCCCTTCAACTGACTTTGACAAAACTGAGGCAAAAACTTTTTTACATTTAGGTATTCTAATGATCACATTTGTTTTTATTATGATATAATTCGTTGTTACGATGACTTATTTGTTCCCTCGTTTAAATCGTGGACACGTTGAACTTTTTCCCTCCCTCATTTTGATTTAACGAATTACAACGTGGCCACAATATAGTAAAACGACGGAATAAATTAATAAATGATTAATTCGTGGCCACAAAACAATATTCACCTGAATATTCACCAAAATATAGGACTTTAGCATTCACCATTTAATTAATAGTATCATCATCTACAGGTCCTTCTCAAAAAATTAGCATATTGTGATAAAGTTCATTATTTTCCATAGTGTAATGATAAAAATTAAACTTTCGCATATTTTAGATTCATTGCACACCAACTGAAATATTTCAGGTCTTTTATTGTTGTAATACCGATGATTTTGGCATACAGCTCATGAAAATCCCAAATTCCTGTCTCAAAAAATTAGCATTTTTCATCCGACCAATAAAAGAAGTGTTTTTAATACAAAAAAAAAGTCAACCTTCAAATAATTATGTTCAGTTATGCACTCAATACTTGGCCGGGAATTCTTTTGCAGAAATGATTGCTTCAGTGTGGCGTGGCATGGAGGCGATCAGCCTGTGGCACTGCTGAGGTGTTCTGGAGGCCCAGGATGCTTCGAGAGCGGCCTTAAGCTCATCCAGAGTGTTGGGTCTTGCGTCTCTCAACTTTCTCTTCACAATATCCCACAGATTCTCTATGGGGTTCAGGTCAGGAGAGTTGGCAGGCCAATTGAGCACAGTAATACCATGGTCAGTAAACCCTTTACCAGTGGTTTTGGCACTGTGAGCAGGTGCCAGGTCGTGCTGAAAAATGAAATCATCTCCATAAAGCTTTTCAGCAGGTGGAAGCATGAAGTGCTCCAAAATCTCCTGATAGCTAGCTGCATTGACCCTGCCCTTGATAAAACACAGTGGACCAATACCAGCAGCTGACATGGCACCCCAGACCATCACTGACTGTGGGTACTTGACACTGGACTTCAGGCATTTTGGCATTTCCTTCTCCCCAGTCTTCCTCCAGACTCTGACACCTTGATTTCCGAATGACATGCAACCACTGAGCAACAGTCCAGTGCTGCTTCTCTGTAGCCCAGGTCAGGCGCTTCTGCCGCTGTTTCTGGTTCAAAAGTGGCTTGACCTGGGGAATGGGGCACCTGTAGCCCATTTCCTGCACATGCCTGTGCACGGTGGCTCTGGATGTTTCTACTCCAGACTCAGTCCACTGCTTCCGCAGGTCCCCCAAGGTCTGGAATCGGTCCTTCTCCACAATCTTCCTCAGGGTCCGGTCACCTCTTCTCGTTGTGTAGCGTTTTTTGCCACACTTTTTCCTTCACACAGACTGGGTGTCAATGATGGCCATCTGGACAGCAGTCAGTCTTACCCATGATTGCGGTTTTGAGTAATGAAACAGGCTGGGAGTTTTTCTCCCATCAGAATCTTTTGCAGGTGTTTAGAGTTAATTAGTTGATTCAGATGATTAGGTTAATAGCTCGTTTAGAGAACCTTTTCATGATATGGGCTTCAGGTGTTTTATCAGATTTTACAGGAGAGTTAGAGAAAATATCAAAAAATTGTTAAAATTAAACAAATACAATATTTTTCAGAAATAGTTTCTCAAAAATGCTAACAATCCACGTGTTCTTTTTAAAATCATTGGGTCTGTATTGAACCCTCTACAATCCACCTCTATTGAATTTTCACCTGATATCTGTGAGACATTTTTGGAATTTTTTAATAGTAAGGTTTCGAATATCAGAGCCAATATATCACCCTCTTTTCTTAACTTCTCTTTATACATGCATTGCTCTGGTATTTTTTGTCAGTTTGAGCTAGTTTCACTACCATCTCTTACAAAGATCGTTTCTCAAATTAAACCCTCGACATCCCCTATGGACCCTGTCCTTTCACGCCTTTTTAAGGATGTGTGGGAAACGATTGGCTCTCATGTTGAAGAAATTATAAATAGTAGTCTGTCTTCTGGAGTCGTGCCTGCATTTTGTAAAAAAAAAGCAGTGATTGAGCCACTAATTAAGAAAGTTGGACTTGATTCCATGAATGTCTCAAACTATCGCCCTATTTCAAAACTTCATTTTTTGGAAAAATGTGTATTGATGCAGCTACAGTCTTTTTTGGAAGCACGTGGCACTTTAGATATTTTTCAGTCAGGTTTTAAAGCATTTCATAGCACTGAGTCTGCACTTTTAAAGGTTTTAAATGACCTGTTTTTAATGACAGATTCTGGTGATTCAGCCATTTTAGTGCTTTTAGATCTCACTGCTGCTTTTTACACAGTTGACCACACAATTCTTTTATCTCGTATGGAAAACTGTGTGGGAGTCAGGGGTATTGCTCTAAAATGGTTTCAGTCTTATTTTTTCGAGAGATGCTACTCTGTTAAAACGGGCGACTTTATCTCATCAACTTTGCCTCTTAACTGTGGGGTCCCTCAGGGATCAATTCTTGGTCCTATTCTTTTTGCAATTTACCTCCTTCCACTGGGACTAATTTTTAAAAAACATGGCATCTCTTATCATCTTTATATTGATGACTGCCAAATTTTTTGCCAATCAGAAAGCATGAAGGCAGCTCCCTGACACCTCTACTTGACTGTTTAAACGATGTCATAGCGTGGTTAGCACAACATTTTTTAAAATTAAATGAGAGTAAAACCGAGATCATTCATTTTGGCCCCACAAACCCCATGAGAGATTTGGGCCGCCTAAATTACTTTGTACATCCTGTTATAACTAATTTGGGGGTTAAAATAGACAGTGATTTTAAATTTGACAAACAAATAAATGCAGTCGTGAAATCTAGTTTTCATCATCTTCGCCTTTTAGCTAAAGTTAAACCGTTTTTGTCTTTTAACAGTTTTGAACAAGCTACACATGCTTTTATTTCTTCTCGATTAGACTACTGTAATGCACTCTATACCGGTATAAATCATAACGCACTTTCACGCTTACAGTTACTCCAAAATTCTGCAGCACGACTTTTAACAGGAAACAAAAAGCGCACACACATAACTCCAATTCTCGCCTCATTGCACTGGCTTCATGTTCTAGGATTTAGGATTGTTTTAGGATTGATTTTAAGATCTTATTGTTTGTTGTTAAAGCTGTAAATGGACTGGCCCCAACATATATTGCGGACCTCGTTCAAATTTATGCGCCAGCGAGGTCACTGAGGTCGGAGGGCCAGCTCCAGCTTGCGGTTCCCAAGACAAGACTCAAAACTCGAGGGGACAGGGCTTTTTCTGTGGTGGGACCAAAATTGTGGAACGCTCTGCCCCTCCATGTTCGGACTGCCCCGACAGTTGAGAGTTTTAAGTCTCGTCTAAAGACACATTTTTATTCCTTGGCTTTTAACTCTGCGTGAGTTGTGTAGTCCTCTGATGTCTTTTATTGTTTTATTGTTTTACTGTATTTTAGGATTGAGATGTTCTTATTTTGTAATTTTGTTTTTATTGAATGTTCATTGATCTGTATGTTTGAATTTTCTGTGCAGCACTTTGGAAACTTCTTGTTTATAAAATGTGCTATAGAAATAAAGTGGATTGGATTGGATATGCTGATTTTTTGAGACAGGAATTTTGGGTTTTCATGAGCTGTATGCCAAAATCATCAGTATTAAAACAATAAAACACCTGAAATATTTCAGTTGGTGTGCAATGAATCTAAAACATGTGAAAGTTTAATTTTTATCATTATTTTATGGAAAATAATTAACTTTATCACAATATGCTAATTTTTTGAGAAGGACCTGTATATGCACCAACTGTTCTTTTTACCTGTTAAGATAAGAAGCTCTTCAGTGAAGGCCGAGTCCGACTAGCTTCTTTCTTCACTCAAAGGGCAAATCACAAAATAAAATACGTCATTACTGCCACCTGCTCTCTCCAGTATCAAAGCAAGTTTTAATAAGCAGGAAAAATGTTCGACTTTAAACAAATATCCATTTAAATGTTTAGGGTGTTTGCGTTGTAAGAATGAACAGGGAGACTTTAGATTTTAAAACGGTGTCTCCTTAGGCAATGTTTCCTCAGTCAAATCATACAATTTCCCATTGATTGAATAGAGCGTGAGCTCACTAGGGAATACCAATATGGCGGTGCGGTGGCTTCACTGTTTATGACGTCATGAGCTATCCAGTCATTCTATATAGATCAGTGGTTTTGGGCAATATTAGCCGTCAAAATGCGCATCGATTGCACGTCAGATTCGGACCGGACATAGTAGACCATCCGGGTATCTTTGGAACAATCATTTTAACATACTACGATTTGGGACGTACTAATTCTATTTTCGAATACTATTTAGGACGGATAGTATGCAAATTGGGACGCAGCATATGTCTAACTTGTAAGACTATTCTTAGACGTTTTATGCAACCGGCCCCAGGGGACTTGAGCTCTGCACCAGGGGCCCAGTTGCTCTCATCTAGTGCTTTCTTCAGATGATTTCACACTAGACAGACAATTGTCATTATGGCAGCGTGGGTATAAAAGTTTCCACAGTGTCAATCGATGGAGCACGAATTCCCTTGTTTTCAACCTTCAATTTCAAATTATGTGTATTACTCCATTCAATCAATGTTGATACCTCCTTTCTGTTGTCAGATTCAGTACTGTCTATTATCAAACCAATTATTGTAGTATCATCTGTAAACTTAAAAATGTTAACTGATTCACTGTGTGAGACACAATCATTAGTGTACAGGGAATATAATACTGGTGACAATACACAGCCTTGTGGTGTTCCCACACTTATTGTTCTAGGGCTCAAAATATTGTTGTTAATTTTTACTACTTGTGATCTATTCTACAAAAAAATCCAGAATCCAAAGAGCAAAGAGCATGAACCCCCAATTGCTCTAATTTAACGAGTTTAGCTGGAATAATTGTTTTAAATGCAGATTTATATAGTCCACGAAAAGAGCCCTATAGCATAAGTGCCATGAGTCTCAAGGTGTTGCAAAATTGAGTGAAGACACAGAGCAACAGCATCATCAACCGATCTGTTAGCCTTATAGGCGAATTGATGAGTGTCCAGACAAATGGTTGAAATTCAATTTTGAAGTACCAATCGCTCAAATATTTTCATTACAACCGAAGTTAAGGCCACTGGTCTGTAATCATCTGCAGCTAATTTTCAGCTATTTTGGCACTGGAATTATAACAGTTGATGCATATATTGGTAAATATGGGGCAAGGGTGTAGACACTGAGTCCTGCAATTCTTCCTGCAATTCTGCCTCCTCAGCAGGGTCCTGACTTCATGCTCTTCTGTTTTAAAAGGAGGAGTTATTGAACTGGGCATTAGCTGACATATACCTGCTCCATTGTAGTAAATCGACTATAGAACACTTTAAGATCTTCGGGTAATGTAATGTCATCAGAGATAACTCTAGCTTTTACCTTATAGCATGTGATCTGCTCCAGACTTTTCCAGACACCATAAGTGTCTTTGATCTCCAAACTATTTTCCAAGTCACACTTGAATTGATCTTTTGCCTTTTTAACTTCTTTTTAAAAGTCACTTTTGGTGATTTTATTAAGCTCTGTATCCCCACTCTTAAATGCCTCATGCTTCTCTCTCCACAACATTTTTTATTTCCTTATTGAACCATGGCTTATTGTTATTATCTATGGTGACAGACTTAGATGGTACACACACCATCTCACAAAAACGTATATATGAGATAGCCACCTCTGTATACTCATCCAAATGAAAACATGATTCCTTAAACACAGACAAATCAGTGATCTCTAAGCAGTCCATTAAAGTCTTCATTTCATCTGCTGACCGTTTTCTAACAGTTATCCTTATTGGTGCAATACATTTAGATTTGCAATGAATTGCAAAACAGGAATAAGAAAAACCATATTATGATTCTGACCTATGATGTATATGATTCTTATTTTTTTAAGTACTATGGTAATACCCCGATTTTGCCAATTGTAGGTATATGGACATTTCTTTCCACCATCAACCTGCCAGGGGCTACACATGAAAAGCCTAAATTTGGCTTAGCCTAAATTAAAGACTTAAGTGCTCATGTTATTTAATGTGCATTGTCCCTTTTAAAATAAAGAATTAAAAAGAATAAACAAAAATATGTCTGCCTACGTTCAGAATAGTACAATGTGTGTGTGTGTGTGTGTGTGTGTGTGTGTGTGTGTGTGTGTGTGTGTGTGTGTGTGTGTGTGTGTGTGTGTGTGTGCGTGTGTGTGTGTCTGTGTGTGCGTGTACATACATATTTCCAAAATATACATACACACACACACACACACACACACTATAGGCAATATATATATAACATATAAGTATACTTCGGGAATTGTATACATATCTTATTATACATTCACTATATTTATCTTACAACATAAGATTAGACATTTTAAACATCGGATACTTCAGGGGGGTATTCCAGAAAGCAGGTTATGTGACTTACCCGGGTAAGTTTAGGAGTAAGTAAGTGGATAACCTCTGCTTTCGGTTCCAAAAACGGAGGTAACTTTCGGGTTATATAAGTAACCATAGCAACGGACTCTGAGGATAGCCTGCTCCGGAGCAGGTTATGTTGCAGGGTTAGTTTGTTTCAGAGAGGTTTCCGAGCATGGCGTGCCCTTATGATGAGGATCCTGTGGACGTAGAGGCACAGATTATACGAGGGTTTTTCCGCCGTGAGAGGGTGATAAGACCACGTATCGATGTATTTTCTTATCCTAACGAATATTTGCAGGAACGCTATCGTTTTTCTAGGGAGTCGTTAATTTATTTAACAAACCTACTAAAACCACACATCTCAAACGCGTCAAACCGCGGGTCAGCGCTTAGCGCCGAACAAATTATTTGTATTGCTCTGCGCTTTTTCGCTACGGGGAGTTTTCTCTACAATGTGGGCGATGCAGAGCATGTGGGAAAGGCAACAGTGTGTAGAGCCGTTCGTACAGTATGCATGGCACTGAAATGGTTTCTACACACTTTTGTACAGTTCCCTGGCCTTAAACCTGTGCGCTTTATTAAAGAAGAATTCTACAGGGTTGCAGGTTTGCTCTCAGAAGTTCTGTCATCTACTTCAATTAAATTACATTTCTTAATAGGTTTATTTTGACTGCACACACATTAAGGCTACACAAACTTCTTAAATTTGTAATTAATCTTAATTTCAGGGTTCCTAAATGTGATTGGGTGCATTGATGGCACCCACATTCCTATTAAAGCTCCATCTATCAATGAGGGAGACTATGTTAATAGGAAGTCTGTGCATAGCATCAACGTGCAGGTAGCTATATTTTGGCTCCTTAATATTGGTGTTACAAATAGGCCTAATAAACTTATTGTTCTCCACAGGTAATATGTGATGCAACCCACCTCATCACTAATGTTGAGGCAAAATGGCCTGGGTCTGTACATGACGCCCGAATATTTAGAGAGTCATCTCTGTGCAACAAATTTCAACAGAGTACGTTTTGTTAGACAAATGCTTGTAGTCTTTATTACATTTACAAAACACCTCAAACATTACAGGACACTTCTATGGTTACTTGCTGGGGGACAGAGGATACCCTTGCCTCCCCTATTTGATGACACCCTACCCTGATCCTGAGCCCGGACCACAGACACGCTTCAACCGGTCTCACAGCAGAACACGGGCCAAGGTGGAGATGACAATAGGCATTCTGAAGGCGAGGTTTCAGTGTCTGCGTGGGCTCAGGGCCACTCCAAATAGGGCATGTGACGTCACAGTTGCTTGTGTGGTACTTCACGACATTGCCAGAATAAGAGGAGAGAGGCATCCCCCCTGTCCTGATGAAGATGACCTAGAACAACACCCAATGAATCTGGCAGACCACAGAGATGGCAGAAGGCTTAGAGGCATGATTTGTCAAAATCACTTTATTTAATGTGTTCTATTTCTTTATATCCTGAAATAAAAGAGACATGACAGATTTGTATGTATTGCTTTATACACACACAAAAAGAAATAACAGATTCATGTTCACATATGATTCTCACCTTTTGCGATGCTCCAGTAGTTCTATTTCAAGTTTGTCCTTTTTAATGGCCAGCCTTTTCTCCTCTGTCTGAAGCTGTATAAGGTCCATTTCCATGTCAGTTTTTTTAATTTGCCTGAATAGATGGACCTTATACAGCTCCTTTGCAGACAACTAGGAAGGCAAAGTAAATAGGATGGTTAAAGAAGAAAATCTGCCACATAGTAACATTATGTAAATAAGGACAACCAGGGACAAGTTCTTACACTGCTAAGTTTATGTGTAGAGGTAGATGGACCATCATCTGCATGTACATCCCCAGCTAGATTCTGTCACAGGACAAATTACACATTTTTCACTCCATCTAAAAAGCTATGCATTGTCCAGTATATGCATCATACCTCTGTGGGTCTCCCAGCACTTTCTAATTCTGTCACAGCAGATGTGGTCTCTTCATCATCATCATCCTAGAGTGGAAATATGCAAGGTTACTTTGTCTGGCAGACAAAGTGAAAGATCTAAAAGCAACTGGTTCTTAAAATGCATCACTAACAATTGTGACAGACTGTGTGGTTTCAGGAGGATCCAATAATACAATGCGTCCATCAGCAACTGCAAGAAAAAAAAGATACTCAATGTGAAAATTACTAAAGTATGACAGACACTGAATAAAGGCATTAGGAACATGCAAGAATAAAAAAAAACGATTACTGTATACAGCATATGCGGTAAAATAGAATATGTATGCATAATGCACAAGTGAAACAATGACTGCATTTGGGAAGCATTTAGCCTTCTTCCTAATGACAAGAGTTAATGATCGTTTTGTCCAGACGTATGACTAAATAATCATAAGTACTAATATGGTATACCTACATTGTACCAAGTCACTTGAGTTGTTGTGGGAGGTAGCTAAGTCTGACCTTTATTAAGTGAGAGAGCCAACTCCTCAGATGAGGTGGACCCCCGCCAGTTAGACGGGCCTCATCCTTCTTTCTATTAGCTATATAGGAAGAATACTTTAAAAGTAACTTAAGACATTGATCTTACAAAAGTTAAAATAAAATATTACCTTTTTGGAGAATGTTTTTGTGTTTCATTTTGACTTGGGAAAGAGTTATTTTGGCTCCAGAAGGATTACACCTTATAAAACAAGAGGCCTAAATATTTCTTGTCAATATACATTGCACTGTATTCTTAAGAAACTGATGTAGAGAAAAGTAAATGCTCGCCGAGTCATGCCACATGCTCAAAAAGACAATTGTTCAACTTTGCAAATTAACAAAAGAAAGGCAAGCATATTTAAAATGTAAAAATAAAAAAAACGTACGCATTTACTCTGTCAGTTATTTTTTGCCAAGCCAATTGTCTTTCCCTCGCATATGCAGCTGTATTGCTTTTTTTCATTATAATGGGCTTGTACTCCTCATAAGCCAACATTAAAACTTCTAACTCTGCTTCGGAGAAGTAGGTGGCACGCAACTTTTCACCCTTAGTTTCCATGGTGACTCCTGAATTTGGCGTTCCATTGAAAATGCCTTTATATGTTCGCCGTGCACGCGCATTAACTTGAGGTTATTAGCAGTAGGTTGATTAAACTTACTCGACACAGGTGTTTTGGAACCGACATACCCCGAGTAAGCAGGTTATGGGTTAATCAACCCAGAGTTCAGGGTTAATCTGATGGTAAATTAACCCAGCTTTCTGGAATACACCCCAGGTTGTCACGGGTGTGCAGGGACAATGAGAGTTAAGGATCTATTAGCAAGCAGTCTTTAATCCATTGGTACACAAACACAAAGATAATCCAAACAATGACAACATTGGAAACATAGGAGACGCAGACAATGACCAACAAATAAAGAGTTTTTTTAATATATATTAAAAAGAGGTTATATACAAGGCACAGGTGAGACTCATTAAACACTAACAAGGTTAACTAAGGAAACAAAGGCAAACAGGAACTAAACACAGGCACAGCAAGACAAAAAAATATCAAAATAAAAGTCAAGAAACACTAAACACAGGGGTTCATTACGCATGTACATGCGATTATATTTTATAAATAGATGTCACATTCATTATATTTATGGTGAATAACTGTAAAGGTGGACACTTTTAAAAAAAATTGCCATTAGCAATATAAATACGATGCCAAATAATTTAATAAAATAATTGATTACAATAATATAAACTTAAATGTATTAATAAACCCCAAATCGACATTGTCCAAACTTCGACACCTAGATTTATTGTCAAAATGGGACACTTCGTTATTTTTTCTTTTTAAGCACAACAGTATTTAATTGGGTAACACTTTATTTTGATGGTCTCTTTAACACATTCTGGTGACTAGAAGTAACTTTGCAACTACATGTCAACTGACTCTCATTAGAGTATTAGTGACTGTCTGCTTAATATCTGATAACTCTTTATTGTGATGGTCCTCCAACAGACAGTCTACTGACTATAAGAAACTATGCAACTACATGTCAACTTATTCTAACCCTAACCCTACCAGTCTACTAATACTCTACTAACACATAATAAGAGTTAGTAGACATGTAGGTGCAACGTTACTTAAAGTCAACAGAATGTGTTACAGGGACCATCCAAATGAAGTGAAACCTTTTAATTGCATATGTAATTTATAGAATGCATGTCAACAAACTATCTTTGTCTTATTAGATTTACAGTTTTAATTTCCTCCTCTGAGTAACATCTTCTCTGACTGCTAGTCTTCCCTCTTCTTCCCTTTCCCTCTCCTGTTTGTTCCCTGCCACTGGATTCAGATTATTATTATAGCGAATGAGTCATCATACCAACAGAACTTACAAGCTTAAGTATAACATATGGTTTTAATCTTCTGGCTGCACTTTAATGTTAGAGTTAGGGATGGTGTGTTTATGAAGGGAAAATCCCCCATTAAAATGACTTAAAGGACAAAAAAAACAAAAACAAGAAGAAAATTATTTTAGGAAAATCTTATCCACTATTGCATCCCCAAACACAAACTGCACACCACATCTGACTGTTTAATGACCTTAACATGATTTTGTTCAGACGACTTTGTCATTATGTTGGGGTTTAAATAGTCAAATGGGGTATGACACCCCCTTGACCTGCACTTGACATGCAATTAACTCTGTAATATAGAGACTAATTTGTGGTCGTCTCAGTCCCCTTTAAAACTCACATGAAACTGACAGCAGGCTTCGGCTCATCCCTGTATTTAGTCATTTAGTATTTAGGTGTCATTCCGAGTGTTCTTCAATCCGCACCAGTGGCAAAAGAAGAGGACAATGTGCATGCATTTATTTATAGATTGTTATTCATCTGCATCTGTGTAGTTCTTTGCCATACATTCAGCTTACATGATATGATGTAGGAGCAATTCAAGATGGTTTCCCATTCACTGTAAAATCTGGGCTTAACTATTTCTTTATTTTATGAGCTCCTGAATATTCTGTGTTCGCGCAATTTCTTTTCTTTACAAAGATACATATAAAGTTCCCACCTCAATAATAAGCTGTGAGTGAGGGCATACAGGCACGTCTGGCTCATAATACAACATTAAGAAGATATTTTGTGAATAAACGTGTCGTCCTCGCTATGTGGTGGCTTGAATTCAGAGGGGAATCAGATTAGTGTGTTTAGAGTAGGTCGGATACGTACAGATATCGGACATGTATCAGTCAGTGTATCAGTGTTTGCTATATCTTACATGCTAGCAGATCTAGGCCACCAAGACCAGATTTAACATTGTCATATTCAATGCTAAAACTATTTTGAGAGTTGTCATGATTGAAATAAAATGAGATACATAGCTTCTAATACTGTAAATATTGCCAAATAGGCCTATAAACGATCTGGCCTAGAGATCTTTACCTATAATATACTATAAGTCATATACAATTATAATATGAATATTAAATATATATGAACTGTGTACAAGAAATATAATATTTTCTTATACTTGTAGTATAAATGCATATATTTAATATATAATCTTATGCAAATAAGCGTGGGCAGATCAGCTGGTATAGAGGGCAGCGGGATCATGTGTGCAGATGCGCGGCACCTGCGCGCGGGAGCAAATCTGAAGCGAGCTCGCGGAGATCTCGCGCTGGCCCCCGCCTTCACGCTCTGCACCATCAGCACCATCAGGACCATCAAGGAGAATGAGCCCCTAGCCAGTCACCGCATCCATACGTTAATCTCGCGCTATTCCATAGACCAACTATGAATCATGTATGTTCTAGTACTGTCAAATCTGCTCGCGTGCATCCTCGCTTCTCGTCTCGAGCCGTTCGTGGCGTCAGCGTCAGCCGGTACGTACTGAACATCACTCTCTATTGAACTCGCACAGACCGCCAGTGCAATCCTGGTAGTTGGAATATGTTTTATAAAGGAATGCGATTTTGCTTTCTTTTCGCGAGTGTCCGGTTCGGGATGTTTTCAGGGAGTTGTGCTTCTGCAAGGGCATCCGCGCGCGCGTGTGTGTGTGTGTGTGTGTGTGTGAGAATGCGGAGGACAGCGGGGAGCAAAGTGTCCTGACTGAGAGAGACAGAGACAGATATGCGGATGCTAACACATCTTCAGTGTGTCTCTGAGACTTGATGTGGTCTGGGTTCACAGAGGAGACTGCAGAAGTTGAAATGATTTATTTTTGGAGCCTCAATCTCTTTAACGCCTCGATACTATTGCTTATGGTGTCCTCCTGTGCATTTTATCTTGAGAAATTGACTTTAGAAATCTCAAATTGAGTCTGGTTTTATTTCTCAGAGGGAATTTCATGAAATCCAGGAATGCTTGTAGAGAGGGATCCCAATACAAGTCTTCAATGGTATAACTTATTCATTGGGCCTATAGGGAAAAAGGCAAGGCACCCGTATCATGTCTTGCCTCTTAGCAATACATTTGATCATGCAATAATAATGGCATAATGTAAGAAATGATAACATGAGCACCAGAGCTTTAAGGCATTGTTATGAACAGTCTAAATAGATCCAGCTTTTCCCGATTATCTTGTGACGCATGTATTGTAGTCTGCATACAGTACACCTGACACCAAAGCCTTCCTGTAAAACCCTCACTGATTTCTTTGAGGTTCAGTGTCAGATTGGCCTAGTTTAGATGGTGTTAGTGTCAGGAGTGCTCATCGGACGTGGAGACGGTTTCAGTCGTGTGTGTGTGTGTGTGTGTGTGTTGTCAGTGTTGGAGGCTGAGATCCCCAGGGAAGCGGTGTCAGATGATACTGCAGCGGGACAGACGCACAATGCCAGCGTCCCGCAGGAGTCACAGAGCACACTCACATACCCCTCTCGCCTCATCTACTACCTGAACGAAGCCTCTGAGAGCACCTTCCACGACCTGAACACCCGCAGTAAGATTCCTGACCCACACAGACAGGTGAGAGCAGCTCCACTTACCTCCACTGACAGAACATGATACATCTGCTCATGTCCATAGAAATGTGCGTGGATCTAAATGAGACACTGCTGAGGCAGGGTAGGGGACTTGTTGTGTTCGGTAAGGATCACACTTTCGTATTATCACATTCTCTTTACTTCTTCTCATGGACCTTCAGACCCAAGTAAACGAACGCATATATTTGTCAGGCATAACATAATGCTTCCAGCACAATCAAACTCTATGCATCACTGAACACTAACTCATGCATTATTAAACCCCACTTGACAGAACACAACAGGACTGTTTTATGAAACAAACATTCCCTCTTTCACCTAGCCATGATCTCAGCTAACAGGGAATGTGCCAAATTCTCTCCAAATGTGATATTCATACACTGTGCAACAAGATGAAGCATTAGACGCTCATTTCTTTACATTAAACGCAATGTAGAACAAGAGTTACCATCTAGTAAGGTGGTCAGATTTTTACAAATAAAAACAGAATATTTAGAGTGCAGTGGTCCATATATGAATTAAATTTCCAGTGCCGTTATATATGAATAATAAACTGGGACAGTTCCATTATACCATTATAAATGTAGTGCTGAGAACTCATACTCTTCATACTACTTTTATTATTAAATGCATTTAGTAATTGTAAATGCCATCCGTTATTCATTACATTTAGTCAAACTAATGCTCATTGAATAATGACTGCGCAACAAAAACAATGTGTGAGCATTTAAAGCTGTAATGCAACTAAATAAAATATTTGCATCAACTAAATATTGGCAGGATCTTTATATTATTATGGTCTGCTGTTGCTGTGTGCATATTGGCACCCGTTACTCTGCGACCTTTAGCCTCACAACTTCAGAATGGTCACGTTTACAATGGCAAGCAAGTAAACAGGAGAGGAAGAGGAACGATAAGATGACTGAAGCTGCTACAGCGAGCGGATCCTTCTGGTGGCCAACATAAGCAGTCACACGGAAGCCAGAGCTACGCACACAGGATCCCTTTATTAGATCCCTGTGAAAAAGATGTGCACCTAATCTTATTAAATGTACACTTACTTTAAACATTAAAAGTACATTTAAAAAAACAGTGCTTGCAAATAGTATACTATTAATGAATTAAATGCCTCTTATTTAAAGTACACTTTCAGTACTGTTTCTTAACACACTTAAAGGGATAGTTCACCCAAAAATTCAAATTCTGTCAGTAATTACTCGCCCTCATGTTGTTCCAACCCCGTGAAACCTTCGTTCATCTTCGGAGCACAAATGAAGATATTTTTGATTAAATCTGAGAGCTGGATCACTCCTCCATAGGCTTCTTAAGGGATCGAAACTGGCCGGCCCAAAAGTTATGAAAGACGTCGTTAAAATAGTCCGAGTGACTGCAGTGGCTCAATCTTAAGTTTATCAAGCGACGGGAATACTTTTTGTGCGCAAAAAACAAACAAAAATAACGACTTTATTCAACTACTCATTTCCTTCCCTGTGGGCCTTGAGATTTCACGTAGTGCAACTGCACAAAGCTTCTGTGTCGTACGTCACACGCATCACACACACATGACCAGCGTTGGCCAATAGTGAGCCTACGTGTGACGTGAAATCTCGCACTTTGTAAAAATGTCGAATTAAAAGTTTTACTTTAAAATCCATTTTAAATAATTATGTTTTAATAATCTGTTGTGCTTTAAAGAATTACTCTTACTTTGATGTGTAAAGATCACGTAAAGTATTTACTAATGTGTAATTAGAAATATATTTTAATACATGACATTCAAGTTTCAATAGAAATTACATGAAAGTATATTTTATTTAACCATAAAAGCTTGTCAGTTCATTCATCTTTACACTTTAACCATATTTCGAAGACAATAGAAGTAATTATGATATTACATATAAAGATGTGCTTAAGTCCTTCTGAAGTGGCTCAAAAAGCACCATAAAGTCATTTACTAAAAAATTAAGCCATAATACATTTTAATTTAATTACAATTAACACATAATTAAGTGTCCAAAAATGTTACATTTAGTGAATTCTTTTAATATATATTATTTCCCTAATAATTACTCTAAAAGTATTCTAAAGTGTACACACACACCCCTTATTTGATAATAATTATTTTATTTAAATGAGGCTAGAAATTCATCCCAAAGTGCCATATTACACAACCATTTGATAAAAGCCAGCTTATCAACCAGCCCTGATAAGAAGGCATGTTTGTGATTATTACTAATGACATCGCTCGGACATTGCTTTAGAATTGCTTAACAATGAGTTGATTGTACCATAGAAATGAGTGCATTTCCTATGACAGCTCGAGAGGACTTGATCCTTAAGCGTTTGGTCATTCTAGCATCCAGCTGACTCTAAATCTGTGTTTTTCTTTCCTCAACAGGAGGTTCATCTCGCTCAGGCTTCATTCCAACTTCAGGCCTTTGGATCCCAATTCATTCTGGACCTCACATTAAACAAGTGAGTATTGCTAAGTCTAATCAGTATAAGAGTAACTTATCGGCCTCTCTCACACACACACACACACACGTCTCTGTGAAACTAACACATGCACTTATGGGAATGCAGGTCCTCTCTTTTGTGTTACTGGAAGCAAAGTTTGTGTAAAGGGATCCATTTCCATTCAGCGTCGCGGATTTACACTGGAAATAACTCCATATCCTTGTGTCCCCTCCACATAAAGTGGTATTGAGCGCCTGAATGGTTATTGCAGGTTTTGTAATCAAAACGCTACATAACTACACCCCTCTGTCATCACACACAATCTCCACAGCCAGACATTCATCTGAAGGGAATGTGTTTGTGTGTGGTTAACACATGCACACTCACAGACACGGCATCCCTCCTGAAAAAGAAGTGTGCACTTGTGTGCGCTTGTGCAATTTCAAATCTTAAAAGTATATATTTTTTAAACTACTTGCTGATAATATAACATTAATGAAATAAAAGGCCACTTTAGTGTACTTAAAGAGAGCACACTTTCATGACTCTTAACACTTTAAAAACTTTGTAATAAAGTGTATTTCTTTTCTACAAGGGATTGTTCTGCATCAATGAAGTCTCTGGAAATCATTGTATTTTCACAAAATTGTGATCATTTAGTGCTTGTTAAAGCATACTATTGCTCAAAATGAGGGTTAGGGGTTTCTGAATATTAAACTTCATTGTGTAACTTTAGCCACTCCATTTTTGTTAAGGACTTCAATGAAATTTCAAATCATGTTGCTTGCTGATGACTTTTCTAGTGTTGCTTGCTGATGTTATTACTTTTCTAAGCGATCTGACTTTGAATTTTTGCCTGCTGCCATATGATAAATCGACCAAAAAAACCTCTAAAATAACTATCAGAAAGTTATTGTCATGGTTCCTTTGCTGCACCTTAAGCTTGAGTTGATTGAGGAGGCGATTTTGACATGAAAATGTGTGTGTGTGTGTGTGTGTGTGTGTGTGTATTTACAAATATATACATATACTGTATAAACATACATACATATACACACACACGGTAGGCTGTATATATATATACTCAACTAAAGGATTATTAGGAACACCATACTAATACTGTGTTTGACCCCCCTTCAGAACTGCCTTAATGCCTTAATTGCATTGATTCAACAAGGTGCTGAAAGCATTCTTTAGAAATGTTGGCCCATATTGATAGGATAGCATCTTGCAGTTGATGGAGATTTGTGGGATGCACATCTAGGGCACGAAGCTCCCGTTCCATCACATCCCAAAGATGCTCTATTGGGTTGAGATCTGGTGACTGTGGGGGCCATTTTAGTACAGTGAACTCATTGTCATGTTCAAGAAACCAATTTGAAATGATTCGAGCTTTGTGACATGGTGCATTATCCTGTTGGAAGTAGCCATCAGAGGATGGGTACATGGTGGCCATAAAGGGATGGACATGGTCAGAAACAATGCTCAGGTAGGCCGTGGCATTTAAACAATGCCCAATTGGCACTAAGGGGCCTAAAGTGTGCCAAGAAAACATCCCCCACACCATTACACCACCACCACCAGCCTGCACAGTGGTAACAAGTCATGATGGATCCATGTTCTCATTCTGTTTACGCCAAATTCTGACTCTACCATCTGAATGTCTCAACAGAAATCGAGACTCATCAGACCAGGCAACATTTTTCCAGTCTTCAACTGTCCAATTTTGGTGAGCTATTGCAAATTGTAGCCTCTTTTTCCTATTTGTAGTGGAGATGAGTGGTACCCGGTGGGGTCTTCTGCTGTTGTAGCCCACCCGCCTCAAGGTTGTGCGTTGTGGCGAACAGGACGGCCGAGGGACGTGAGAGAACGGCGCGAGGCCGGTGGTGCGATTGCTAATGAGCAACACCTGTGAAGCAAACCTGTCTAGCATCTCTCACGGAGGAGCGGAAGCATAAAGGAGGAGGGATGACGTTGATGATCGAGAGAGAAACAGGCCTGTGTTTTAGTTTTAGTTTTTGTATTTGTTTTTTATTTTAGCCAGCAGTCGTCCGCGAGGGGCTGCTGGCAGTTCGTTATGTTTATTTTCGGTAGCCAGCAGTCGTCCGCGAGGGGCTGCTGGCGGTATTTTAGTTTGTTTGTTTTGTTTTAATAAAGTTTATTTGATTGTTCGCCGGTTCCCGCCTCCTCCTTCCCTGAATATTGTTACACTAGTGCCGAAACCCAGGAAGAGGGAGGAACGCGCTGTCAGAGAGTCCTCGCCGATGTGGGGAATCCGCGGTGCCATCGAGCATGGTGCGCGAGTCGCCGCCGCTCGCCGTGGGCCGGAGCCTGCTGCCATCCGCCGAACGAGGGGAGGAGCAGGGAGCGGGGGACTCGCGGCCACGGACGCTCGAGGCGGTGCGCTGGAGTGAGATGCCGGTGGGACGGTCGAGCTCGCTGCCGGCCGCCTGGGTCTTGGAGGGGCGGCTGCCATCCGGGAGGGAGAGGAGGAGTTGCCGCCGCTCGCCGTGGGCCGGAGCCTGCTGCCGTCCACCAGTGAAGGGGAGGAGCAGGGAGCGGGGGACTCCTGCCGTCTCCCCAAGGCACCCGAGGAGCCGTCGCCGTCCACCGGGCGGCGGAGGAGCGTCGAGCCGTTCACCGAGGGCTACCCAGCGTCACCGCCAGGCACCGCGGAGGAGATCGCCTAGCTGGTGGGGGACCAGATGGCAGCGCGTTGTGGTAACCAGACCAAGTTTTTTTTTTTTTTTTTTTTTCTCTCTCCCCTCTCTCGATCTGTCGCTCCTCATGCTTCCGTCTCCGTTTCCCTCGGTTTGTCTGTCCATACTCCCCCGGGATCGCCGCCGCCGGGGGGGAGTAGGCACAGGCTCGTGGGTACCCCCCGGCCTGTGAGGGGCGATGGGGGTATGTGGCGAACAGGACGGCCGAGGGACGTGAGAGAACGGCGCGAGGCCGGTGGTGCGATTGCTAATGAGCAGCACCTGCGAAGCACACCGGTCTCGCATCTCTCACGGAGGAGCGGAAGCATAAAGGAGGAGCGATGACGTTGATGATCGAGAGAGGAACAGGCCTGTGTTTTAGTTTTTGTATTTGTATTTTATTTTAGCCAGCAGTCGTCCGCGAGGGGCTGCTGGCAGTTCGTTGTGTTTATTTTCGGTAGCCAGCAGTCTTCCGCGAGGGGCTGCTGGCGGTATTTTGGTTTGTTTGTTTTGTTTTAATAAAGTTAATTTGATTGTTCGCAGGTTCCCGCCTCCTTCTTCCCTGAACATTGTTACATGCGTGTTGTGGCTTCACAAATGCTTTGCTGCATACCTCGGTTGTAACGAGTGGTTATTTCAGTCAAAGTTGCTCTTTTATCAGCTTGAATCAGTTGGCCCATTCTCACCTGACCTCTAGCATCAACAAGGCATTTTCACCCACAGGACTGCCGCATACTGGATGTTTTCCATTTTCACACCATTCTTTGTAAACCCTAGAAATGGTTCCCAGTGGAAAATGGAAATGGAAAATCCCAGTAACTGAGCAGATTGTGAAATACTCAGACCGGCCCGTCTGGCACCAACAACCATGCCACGCTCAAAATTGCTTAAATCGCCTTTCTTTCCCATTCTGACATTCAGTTTGGAGTTCAGGAGATTGTCTTGACCAGGACCACACCCCTAAATGCATTGAAGCAACTGCCATGTGATTGGTTGATTAGATAATTGCATTAATGAGAAATTCAACAGGTGTTCCTTATAATCCTTTAGGTGAGTGTATAACATATAAGTATACTTCGGGAATTGTATACATATCTTATTATACATTCACTATATTTATCTTACAACATAAGATTAGACATTTGAAACATCGGATACTTCAGGTTGTCACGGGTGTGCAGGGACAATGAGAGTTAAGGATCTATTAGCAAGCAGTCTTTATTCTATTGGTACACAAACACAAAGATAATCCAAACAATGACAACATTGGAAACATAGGAGACGCAGACAATGACCAACAAACAAACAAAGACTGAAACAAAGGGGTTTATATACTACAAAGAGGTTATATACAGGTTATATACAAGGCACAGGTGAGACTCATTAAACACTATGAAGACTAACAAGGGTAACTAAGGAAACAAAGGCAAACAGGAACTAAACACAGGCACAGCAAGACAAATGTTATGATTCTGCCCTTGTGTCTTTAATACTTCTCTTGTCTTAGGGTAGGATCATAACAGACTCATGTTTAGTGTGCAAGGGCGTGGCTCTTCGGCCATGTGCTTGTGTTGTCTCGTTACCTTGCCCCGCCCCCTTGTTATCCTCTTTTTGTCATTATTGCTTTACCAGTGTCACCTGCTGCCATTATTAGTTTCTCCCTATTTAATCCCCATGTGTTTGCTGTCCTGTGCTGGTTCATTGTCATACTTTGTGTGAATCAAGCTGTGAGTAACTTGTTGAAAGTCTTGTCTAAAGCAGTGTTTTATCCTTTCTTAGTTGTTAGTTTATTGTCTGTGTCTAGTGTAGTCTATCCTGTCTTGTTTTGCCCCCTTGTGGGTTTTGTTTTCTGTTTTTGTTGTTAAAAACCCTTTGTGAATTATTTGCTGTCTGCGACTGGGTTCATCCTTCATCCACATAACAACAAAAAAAAATCAACATAAACACAGGGGTTCGTGACGCATGTATATGCGATTATATTTTATAGATAGATGTCACATTCATTATGTTTATGGTGAATAACTGTAAAGGTGGACACTTTTCAAAAAATGTGCCTTTATCAATATAAATATGATGCCAAATAACTTAATAAAATAATTAATTACAACAATAACTTATGTGTTTGTTGTTAGCATGTCAGTGTGTGTCTATACTGTGCGCCTGTAGCTGGTGTTGTGGTTTGCGATAGTCTTGATCTAAATATAGCCGTCCCACAACATGTAGTGACTGTAGATCAGAGTCACTGCACCTGTAAAACATCACTCATCTCATCCCTCCATCTCTGAAGTAAAACTTTTCACTTGATATTACAAAGTGCACTTTGAAAAAATGTACAGCAACTTTTTTTTGCACTTTATTTTGATGGTCCACTTTAACCAGAGGTGCAAAGTCCAGGTTCAGGAAGTAAAAGTCCTCCTCAATATTTTGTTCCAATCACCTGGATTTGCTAATTAGCACAGTATTTCAGCAAGGAGATTGAACTAATTAGTGAAATCAGCAGGCTGAGTAAATAACTTTGCAACTATATTTCAACTAACTCTCATTAGAGCAAAAGTAGACTGTTAAGTTAAGGTTAGCAGAATAAGTTGACTTTAAGTAGCCTACTATGTTCTAACTTTAAAATCAATCATTTGATAAACTGCACTTATTGTGTACAAATGTTTTTAAATTTTTACTTGTATTTAAAAAATACCTGCATGTAATTACAGCTGTATTTAATTTCTGTAATTACATCTATAACTAGATTAAAAAGTTTGTCAAGACAGCTGGACTTAAACTTTGATGTTGGCTTGAGAGCCTGACCAGAAAGTTTGAAGAAGTTTTAAAAGCTTGAAGTTTGAAGGATTTCTGTTTGAAGATACAGATAGAAAGGTTGCTAGTATTTTAGCATGTTGCTAACATGGTTTAACACATTGCTAGCATGTTTTAACATGTTTGCATTATTTAACACACTGTTAGCATGAATTGACACTTTGCTATCATGTTTCTAGCATCAGTTAACACAGACCATGTTTTAGCATGTTGTTAACATGAATTAGCAAATTGCTAGCATGTTTTTTTAGCATGAATAAGCACATTGCTAACATGTTTTAGCATGTTTCTAGCCTGCATTAACACATTTCTAACATGTTTTTTAGGATTTTTCTAACATGATTTAACACGTTGCTAGCTTGTTTCTAGCATTTGTACATTGGTACGTTTTAACATACACTCACCTAAAGGATTATTAGGAACACCTGTTCAATTTCTCATTTTGCAATTATCTAATCAACCAATCACATGGCAGTTGCTTCAATGCATTTAGGGGTGTGGTCCTGGTCAAGGCAATATCCTGAACTCCAAACTGAATGTCAGAATGAGAAAGAAAGGTGATTTAAGCAATTTTGAGCGTGGCATGGTTGTTGGTGCCGGACGGGCCGGTCTGAGTATTTCACAATCTGCTCAGTTACTGGGAATTTCACGCACAACCATTTCTAGGGTTTACAAAGAATGGTGTGAAAAGGGAAAAACATCCAGTATGCAGCAGTCCTGTGGGCGAAGATGCCTTGTTGATGCTAGCGGTCAGAGGAGAACTGGCCGACTGATTCAAGCTGATAGAAGAGCACCTTTGACTGAAATAATCACTCGTTACAACCGAGGTATCCAGCAAAGCATTTGTGAAGCCACAACACGCACAACCTTGAGGTGGATGGGCTACAACAACAGAAGACCCCACCGGGTACCACTCATCTCCACTACAAATAAGAAAAAGAGGCTACAATTTGCAAGAGCTCACCAAAATTGGACAGTTGAAGACTGGAAAAATGTTGCCTGGTCTGATGAGTCTCGATTTCTGTTGAGACATTCAGATGGTAGAGTCAGAATTTGACGTAAACAGAATGAGAACATGGATCCATCATGTCTTGTTACCACTGTGCAGGCTGGTGGTGGTGGTGGTGTAATGGTGTGGGGGATGTTTTCTTGGCACACTTTAGGCCCCTTAGTGCCAATTGGGCATTGTTTAAATGCCACGGCCTACCTGAGCATTGTTTCTGACCATGTCCATCTCTTTATGGCCACCATGTACCCATCCTCTGATGGCTACTTCCAGCAGGATAATGCGCCATGTCACAAAGCTCGAATCATTTCAAATTGGTTTCTTGAACATGACAATGAGTTCACTGTACTAAAATGGCCCCCACAGTCACCAGATCTCAACCCAATAGAGCATCTTTGGGATGTGGTGGAACGGGACTTTCGTGCCCTGGATGTGCATCCCACAAATCTCCATCAACTGCAAGATGCTATCTATCAATATGGGCCAACATTTCTAAAGAATGCTTTCAGCACCTTGTTGAATCAATGCCACGTAGAATTAAGGCAGTTCTGAAGGCGAAAGGGGGTCAAACACAGTATTAGTATGGTGTTCCTAATAATCCTTTTGGTGAGTGTATTTTTAGCATGAATAAGCATGTTGCTTGCATGCTTTAACACATGGCTAACATGTTTTAGTATGTTGTCCTAGGTTAGTTGTTAAGCTTTGATAGTGATAGAAAGCAAAGTCGGATCAGTTAGAAAAGATATAACAACGTGAGTCAGAACAGTCTGAAGGTGTCACCCAAGTTTGGTAGTTGTAGCTTGAAAGCTGTATGAGTTCGAGACAGAAACTTTGGTTTCAGGAGAAGAAAAATTATTTTGTTCTCAAGCGAACATAATTACACTGTTGACCCTGTATGATATCTAAATACATGGTACTAGTCAGATGTTGATTCCAGAGAAAATAAATATTTTCCTTTGTAATAATTCATGAAAATCTAACTATTCCTCTTGGCGGCTAAGATCACCTAGATAGTTGATCACTGTTTTATCTACAGTTGTATATATACATATTTCAATTAAATACATTTTGAAATAAAATAATAATAATAAACAAGGCTCAAACATCAATTTCGTAAAACATACATGCGTGTTTAAGCACTTTCGTCAATGAAACATCACACTAAAGCCTGTAAAGCATTAAAATAAATCAGTAAATAATATTAACTTAAATAATATAATAAAGTTAAATATTTAAAAAAACATTAGTTTTCCTCACAAAGACGCTTGATATAGCTTCCGCTCTGCGCTTTGAGAGGATCAGGGATGTGAGACACGAGCAGAAAGACCATCTATTTTTTTTGTATATCTTCATGTTTTCTACTTGTTGTAAAAGGGTTTTTATCTTCCACAAGGGCAAGGGCACCACCGGGGGTGCGTTGTCAAGTTTACCGGCACAGCCCATAACAAGTGACTCATAAAAGAAGTCTTGCTATTAGAGTACATTGAGATTGTGTTATTGTTGAGTTACTTTATCAGTTCATGGACGGATTAGTTTGGAAAACTGGGTCACAGTGGGTCAATAGCATTGTTATATCAAGGCCATACATGCACACAGTTAAAGAAGGATGTAATGAATTTCTTTCTATCACAATATGTCCTGATATTCCCTCACATATGCACGCGCACTAGCCTAACCCCCATTAATGCTAACAATGTTCTAATATTCTGATCTGAGCCTTCAGACGCTGCTGCAGCCCTGTTTGCTCCCGAGGAAACCTGACTGTGTGTTTGAGTAATTTCCACAAGGTTATAGGAGAACGGCATTCTGAAAGAAAGTGGCCTCTCTTGAAGTGACCAGTCAGCTAAGATTGAGACATCTAGCGGTTTTTCAGCCCGAGTGCATGTTTGTGTGTTCTGCCTCGCTGACTCAAGTCCAGGCTTGTGATGATTAAAGGACGTTGAAGGTCAATCAGTGTCACCTCCTGACACACCCACACAGACACACACACACTAAACACGGCCTACCTTTGTTTTACACAAAAACAAACAAGATGAAAGTGTTAGTCTCAACCTAAAGCACCTCTTAGATTCATCTGTTTTGACACAACATTATCAGGTGTGCGATGACAAGGCAGACAGTTACAGTATGTGATCCTGAGTGTGGCCAAAGTCCCTATAAAGGAAAGTATATTCACACGATGGCCATGTTTGCAACACCTCCGGGCAGCTATTTCGGCCATCCAAGACCTACTTAAAGGGGGAATTAGTCAACTTTGGGTACACAAATAGTTTGACAGATAAGTTTTTCTTTTGTATTGTAACTACTTTGAACTATGCTGTTAATTGACTATTTACTGTATACTTCTAGCACGCTTTTTATATATCAAAATACATTAAGTATACTCTCTTTAATACTGCAATATATAATACCTTTCGTGGGAACTCACACTGCATCATATTAGTGACGCTATGGGAATGCCTCTGCGTCACTACGTCTGTAGACACGTGTGAAATCAGTCCAATGCCATGGCGGGAGATCATAGATGGGTGATCTCATGACCAGGAAGCTACAAAGTGCACCCGGACCAAACAATAACAGCTTCTGTGCCTTCAGCAAGTGCTCTATGTGAAATTGTCTCTATTTATTGTTTGTTTGTCACAAACACTATATATTTAACTTAGACAGGAGTATAATGGCAAGCACACAGCAATTTAAATCGTATGTTCCTCGCTGCCATCGCTACATTACAGGTGAGGGCGCTCTTTATGACCTGCTGACCTGCTCTTTAAGGAGGGCGCAAAGGCTTGCGTTCCTTGTTGCTCAGGTCCCGCTCCTGCTGAGGCAGAGTGGCGTCTCAGATCGTAGGGTTCACAAATGGATCTAGTAGAGGGGTTAGAGACGGGCTCTGCCTTTTCTCTGCCCTCACCTGCTGAATCTAGCAACTATTCTCTGGGTTGGGTCTGCAGTTTCTTCCACCCCGAGTGAGGCATCGGCACTGCAGCTATCCATCTCTGAGGAGTTGGATGTTGTTAGCATCGAGGCTGGAGATGTTGAGGACTAGTCACTTCACCCTCTTGCTTACAAGGAGGTTATGGAGGTTGTGAATCGTGCCATTGCTAAATTAAATATCAATTGGCTGGCCGAGAAGCAGAAAGTTTGTCAAAAGAGTAAATTAGATACTTCCGAGGTTATATCCAGTGTCTTAATTTCCCAAAGGTCAAACTACTAATTTATTATGAGGCTGATAGAACACTTGTATGGTGGATAAAGCGTCTTTGGCAGCGGATCAGGCCAGGGCATGTCTGCACACTATGATTATACTGCAGGCATACCAGGCTGACCTGCTCAGAGACCTGGATGAGGGGGAGAGTGTGATCCTATAAAAAGAGCACAATAAAAGAACTGCGCCGGGCAACAGATTTATCCCTCTGGGCCACCAAGGAGAAAGCCAAATCAATCTGCCAGTCGATGGCAGCTCTGGTGGCCTTCAAGAGGCATTTATGGTTGTACTGAAGAGAGATCCTGATGCCAGAAGGGTCAGGTATTTGAGGGAAGACCCCTTCAGAGGCAAATGGATAACACCTCATCATATGGTGCCCATCTTCCTTAGGTGCCCTCAAGAGGCCAACCCTGCCACCTCGGGTGCTTCAGGGCACAGTGGTCTCCAGCGAGTTCAAGTCTCAGTGTCCGCTCAGAAACGTGGCACTGGGAGGCTCGCCCCCTCTGAGGAGGGTTTCAGAGGAGTCAGTTAGATTATTCCCTGCCGGTCATCCGCTTCATGGTGCCGAACTGGCTACTCAAGTTATGCCAGATTCCAGTTTCGAGAGGCTGGTTCCCTTAGTAGATTTTTTGGTAGCGTAGGAACTACTGCCAAACATCTCTCAATGGATCCTGCAGACCTTAGAGAAAGGCTACAGAATCCAATTCTCGTCCTCCTCGGTTCAATGGGGTCCTGCCCAGAGTAGTAAGCCTCGAGCAAACTCTGGTTATGGAATCAAGGGAAAGAGACCATAGTCTGGGTTTTACATGCGGTATTTTATCATTCCAAATGAGGTTTGCTTTCCGGGGCGAAGCATACCAATATTCTGGTTCTTCCTCTATATGCGTCTTAGGAAACAATACTACAGCCCCGCTTGGGTTGTATGCCATGGTACAAACATGAACAAGGCTGCTTCTGTATGCTTTACCCCAATCACTCTTCTCCCAAGAGTTATGGAGGGAGTTTGCCAGGATGGGGCCTGTAGTATTGGTAGTTTCTCCTTTCTGGCCGGCCTGAGTTTGGTTCTCAGGACCTCGTCTTTCTTCGACGGTTCTCTATGGGAGATTCTGTTCAGGGGGGACCTTCTTACTCAGGCAGGGGGCAAAATCCCACACCCCCGGCCAGACTTGTGGAGGCTGTGGATTTGGCCTCTGAGGAAGCCCAACTCCTAGACTCTGGTCTCTCAACTGAGGTTGTTGAGACCATTCTCTGGTCCAGAGCTCCTTCCATGAGGAGACTATATGCCTTGAAGTGGAGAATATTCACTTGATGGTGCAGGAATCAGCAGCTGGACTCAGTTGACTGCCTGGTTGGCACAGTGCTGGAGTTCCTGCAAGGTCGGTTCTCCGCAGGGTTAACCCCCTCTACTTTAAAGGTTTATGTAAGGCTGCTTACCATGCACCTTTAGGTGGTGAGTCATCTGGGAAAAACCCGTTGGTGTCGCATTTCCTCCATGGTGCCTTGACACTGAGGCCTGCAAATTACACTGGGTTACTGGCCTTGGATTTGGCCGTTGTCCTGGAAGGCCTGTCTGAGGCTCCCTTTGAGCCTTTTGAAACTGTTCCAGAGAAATTTCTCATGTTAAAACCTGTTTCTTCTGGCTTTAATGTCTCTTAAGACAGTGTTTCCCAACCGGGGGTACGTGTACCCCTAGGGGTACGTGAGTAGTCCCCAGGGGGTACGTGGGATGATTCTCAAAAGACTAAAACATTTTTTTTAGCCATTGACTATTCTCAAAACATTTTATTTTAGGATTGCTTTTACTTGATTATTAATTTTATTCGTTTATTTTTGTATTTAAAGTTTGTATTTTTCTCTGTTGTTATGTTTGCCAGTAAAGCGCTTAGAGAAAGCAACCTTTAAAGGCGCTATATAAAATACATTTATTATTATTATTATTATATAAAATGTGATCTTTGTTTTTGTATAATTGGTCTGGACATGTGAAGATGTGAAAAAGTCATACAAATATTGAACAAAGACAAGTATTATATTATGAGTTATTATAGGAAGTAAAAATATCATTATTTACAGGTAAATTCAGGTATCACCTAAAATGTACACCAAATCTAAAAATCCCACAAATCGCATGTGCTTGTGGGGGTACTTCAGGCAGGATAAAGTGTTTTGAGGGTACAGTACCCTAAAAAGGTTGGGGACCACTGTCTTAAGAGAATAGGAGATCTTTAGTCCCTGTCGGTTGCCCCTTCGTGTTTAGAGTTTGCACCAGGTATTGTGAAAGCTTTTCTACACCCTAGACGGGGTATATTCTAAGTTCCCCACTTCGGGACTCCTAGACGAGGGTCCCCAGCATCTAAGCAGAGTATGAGCAAGTGGATAGTTGAGGCTATCTCTCTTACAAATGAGGCATCTGGTCAGTCTTTACTTATGGCTTTCAGAGCTCATTCAACTAGGAGTGTGGCAGCTTCTAAAGCCTTATTGTGAGGCGTATCATTTCAAGATATGTGTGATGTGGCAAGCTGGTCCTCTCCGCACACATTTGTGAGTTTTTTTTAACCTAGACTTGGGCTCTACACCAGGGTCCCAGGTGTTCATATCGTTCCCATAGCATCGCTACTATGACACAGAGTGAGTTCCCTCGAAGGGGAATGTCTCCGGTTACGACTGTAACAAGACACTGTGTTGCCCTACCATACCTCCTGCATGCCAGTTATCTACTTGCTTTGACATATCAGAAGCTGACATTGTTTGGTGCGGGTGCACTTTATAGCTTCCTGGTCCCGCTATGATTTCACATGTGGTTCATGACGCAATCACGCAGAGGTGTTCCCATAGCGTCACTACTATGACACAGCATCTCGTTCACTTCTCAGGGAACAATGGTTAGAGTCGTAACCTGAGACGTTTCATTTAGGTAAACTTAACATCATACTTGTACTTGCAATTTATGTATACTTCTAGGGTTCCTATTTAGATATTAATTGTTATACTTAAAATAATAAACCTTTAAATGTATTTGAATTAGATTTTGTTAACTCCTATATGTAAACTACCTATAAGTTATGCCAATGGTTTATGTACTTCATAAAGAGGCTTGCTCTATTTGATAGTTAAATACAAACTAAAAATGTTAAATAGAACTACAAGAAAAGTATACTTTTAATACTTATTTATAATTTTCTTAAGCATTCCTCGATCACAAGATTAAGTACAATTATAGGCTGAAGATACATATTTTTCTGTATAGGCTACTTGTCAGTATAAGGCAAGCATTTTCGTCAAGTATATTTCTGATAAATACAAGACTATCTTCTATACTTCTATATTTTTTGTTTATAATAAGTATACTAATAGTCCTTGAATACTTCTGTGTATGGGTATGTTACAGAAATGCTGAAAATATGCAAAAAACATGTGTTGCACATGAATGTATGTTGAACTGAGTGTAGTGAAGTTTCACCTGGATTATAGGCTCTGGTCCAACAAAATTGGATTCAGATACTTTCCTTTCAAAGCAAATACTCTTTAGCCGAAGGTGGCTGAGAAAACAGTCCCAATGCGTAAACCTGAGCCAAAATACCAGTGTTCTGATATCCAGAATCAACAGATGATAATAAGTTCGTACCAGTTCATATTTGTGTGTGTTTGTGTGTTCCAGTGACCTGCTGTCCTCAGACTATGTGGAGATACACTATGATGAAGGGAAGCCCATCCTCGGGAAGGTATAAACTAGGCCTTTTCAATTCATTGTTTGTCACTTCACTCTGAATTGTATAGCTGCTTTTCTCCCGTCAGGCCAAACTGTTCTCGTTGCTTAACCTTTCCATTCCGTGCTGATTTGTTTAAATGTAGTAACTGCACTTGCTGATAGAGTAGTAGTCTCGGTCATTGCTGTGCAATTTCACAGATTTTAAACTTAAATTATGTTTTATCAACAAAGTTCGGGAGGAGCACGTCTACCCAATCAGTGCGAGAGTAAGCTTATATAGAGCCAACTCCTTACTCTCGATTATTCTTATCCTAGCCAGGGATGGGGCGGGGGTGCTCTGGGTTTTGGCCAAATTCAGAGCTCAGAGCCCTTTCCTTGGACAGCACGCCAAATATGCATATTTTATACTATATCTGATTATATAAATAAGTGTGAAGTCATGAAATGGACTGAGAAAATCTGTATCCTCAATTGAAATGAGTTATCCTAACTCGTTGGGTGTTGCAGTGTAATAATTTAACTGCCTACAGTGTTGTGTGACAGGAGAGATGAGATTTTTCTGTAAGATGACAGATGTGACACAAAGATTGTGAGAAAGGGGAGAGTAACAGAAAAGAGCATGACCGAAGGGAGAGAGAGAGAAAGAGTGGATGCTGATAAGTGCTGAATGCGGTAAATCAAGACTTCACTCCTGAATCAGCACGGCTTGTTCACCTGCAGGTCAGGTCACATGACCAGCAAACGTTACTTCACAAAGCAGAGAGAGGCTGAAGACCAGTCGCTCTGTGTTCCTTGAAGAATCACTTTTATATACAAACATCAAACTGTTAAACATTTGCATTCATGCATTTGTACACAGTTACCCACAATCCAAGAAAATGTATACAAATCCGATCTTCACTTCCCACGCTATATGCAAATTTATGTCAATGAAAATAACAGATAATCGAAAACAATCAGCTTATTACAAGATCAAAGAATGCAATAGGAGAGAGAAAAAAATGAAAACAAACCTTTTTGGAGGGAAAAGACTAAATATAAATGGAATCAGTACATAAAATGCTCAACTTTAAAGATGAAGAGATACTGAGCTACTTATCTGTGACGGGCCATATCGTATGTACACAGAGATATAGTCTTTAATTATAGTTATTATAATACTTCTCTATCTCGTTGCCGACACTCTCCACTACTGGATGTAGCGACGGACTTCACTATTATTGATTGTCGTTCATTTCAATGGAGAGCTGGCAATTTCCGGCGGCAGTGACCTTTGGCGACAGGATGTAAACAATGCGACAATGTTGAGATATGTTTAACTTGATGCAAGTGAAATCCTGTCGCTCAAACAGTAGAGCGGTGGCGCTTGCAACGCAAGGTCATGGGTTAGATTCCCAGGGAAAGCAAGAACTGATACGAATGTAAATGTGTATCTTGAAATGCAATGTAAGTCGCTTTAGATAAAAGCGTCTGTCAAATGCATAAAATGTAAATGGAAAGAGTGAAGTCAGAGGAGCACACGTGATCCTTCACATCCTGTAGTGTTGGCGGCAATATGGAGATGTTCATTTTAGCAATCAAAAAATTATCTAATTAACCTGACCTCATACTCGCCATAGTCGTTCATCTTTAATATAAAAGTCCCCCTGTGGTGAAAATCAAGCTTTTAATGTGGTTTATACTGTATGTCTATGTTGTGTGTTTTTATTTGCTTTAAGACAAACCATGTGTAAACTCATAAGTCGACAGCATTGCTGAGTATTTTCTGCTTAAAACTGCAGTGAACCAAAGACAGTCTCAAAAACACGGTGTGAAATCGCTGGTGTTTCTGACGTCACATACTACCTTGTAACCAATCAGATCAACGTGTGATCGCCAACCAGTGGATCTCTGAGTGAGTGAGTGAGTGGAGGCGGGGCTCATTTGCATATTCATAGATCCCCGTATACTAAATGAGGCAAGGGTGTCGAGTTACATTCAAGCTGTTTTAAGGCATGACGAAATAATGTTATTTTGGTGATTAAAGGTGACTTTTAAGGGATACAATTATTGACTACAGTCGTACTTTGAGCATTTTAATTATTGATTCCATTTACATTTAGTCTTTTCCCTCCAAAATGTTTGTTTTATAGCAGCTAGAGAACTTATGGAATAACATCCATGTCTGTCATTGTATCCAAGCTCTCACACTTTTTGAACGCATTTAGAAGGAGTAAAATGTACATATGGCTTTAACAACCAGATGCATTTACTCTTGTCCAGTTTCTTCTGGAAAGCGTCTCAGACCACCTCCTGAAGTGGTTTGAGTGATCAGATTTATATCGAATGCATTTCGGAGGGCATTTACACCTGGTCTTTTCACGATCTAGCTGTCCAATCAGAGAAAACGCATGAAGTGAATGTGTCCTAAGGCCCTAAATGTGTGTGTTGTCAGGGTGGAGAGCACTGTTACTACCACGGCCAGATCAGAGGGAATGACGACTCGCACGCCGCTCTGTCCACCTGTGACGGTTTACAGTGAGTACTGCACTCAATCCAAACACGTAAATCATGTCTCAATACCGACTTATTCAGGTGGGTCTGTATTTTTCCCCAATTTTTAAGTTACTTTGTGTAATGTATGCTTATGCTACAAATTATGTTCCTATAACTCATTGTACTGTGGTTTGTAATGTGTCTGTATTTTTCCCTCGTTTCTAAGTTGCTTTGGATAAAAGCAGCCAAATGAATCAACATAATTGTTTGTCTCTCTTTGGTACCCAGTGGCATGTTTGATGATGGACTGCATATGTACACGATTGAGCCACTTAATCAGACTCACTCTATTGTAAGTTTTCTTTTTTATACACTATCATTTTTATACACCAATTAAGAGCAACTTTTATGCAACTCAAGCACATTATCTAATTATAATATTATTATGTAGTGATGAATAAATAGTAAATTCATAGAGTTAGATGTGATGTTCCTGCAAGAAATTAATACTTTTATTTAGCAACGATGCATTAAATTGATCAAAAATGACAGTAAAGACATTTATAATTATAAAAATATATACATATAATATATAATAATATATATTATATATTTATAATATATAAAAATATATATATTTCTATTTGAAATAAATGCTTTTCAAACTTTCTATTTATGAAAGAATTGTGAAAATGACACTGCATTGCATTTTCCACACTTTTCCACACAATTTTCAAATGTAATTATAAGAAAAGCAGATTCTTGAACATTAAATTATCATATTATTTCTGAAGTATCATGTTGCTGACAATGCAGCTTTGATCACGGGAATAAATTACAGTTAATATATATTCACATAGAAAACAGCTATTTAAAATTGTAATAATATTTCACAATATCCAGGTAACATACTAATATTACTGTATTTTTTATCAAATAAATGCAACATAACGGTAATGGATCTTTGGGAAACCTGATGAAAATGTAGTATGAAAATAAGTATTTACTGTAAGCATACAAAGATAGCCTAATTTTCCATTAGATTACTTAATGAATATTATTATTTTAATAATTAGGTATGATTTGTAGGCAGCCATATTTAGCTTCTGCAAGTTTTAAAAGATTATTTTGGTCATATGAAGTCTCCAGTAAGTATGTACAAATTTATGTACAATAAGAGTCGTTCTGTTACTACAGCTCTAGTGTAGCTATTTCCTCTGCACATCAACTCTAAACACTTTAATAAACTCCACACACACTCTCCTTACACACAGTGACTAAAAACAAACTGCACAATTCATTATAAACACTAATCAAAAGCACAAGCACTTTGGATGAACTTGGTGAGGTTTGGCGGCTCATACTCTGTGTTTTTTCATTAGGAGGGAACAGCGAGACCACATGTCTTACGCAGAACGAATATCCTGCAAACCCCTCCTACAGGAGATGAAGGTACGCACAATGCACATCTAAAGGAATAGTTCAAAAATCTATATACCAAAAATTGTGAGGGGAAAAAAGAGCATATAATTGTATTTAATGCGCACTTGTAGTGTACTTCAAATCTTAAAAGTATATTTTTTAAAAACTGAAATGAAAGGCCATTTCAGTGCAGAAACTTTCAACACTGTTTTAACACACTTAAAAAGTGCACTTTGTAATAATGTCAAACTAAACGTTTAAAGTTTTAATATAAATACATCTAAATCATAATATTTTAATAATCTTTTGCCATGCTTTAAAGAAGTACATTTTTTTGCAGTGTTGACCAATATACAAAAGCACATGTAAAGTACTTGATTATCATCAGAAGAGTTGATGACGTGCAACTCAGGCGCTCTTTTATACGCACAGGCACTGCGAGTGTGTGACATCACGGACTGCCGTCTGCCAATACAATTTGTGCGTTTACAAAAATAAGTCTGTTCAATGATACTGTAGACGGTGAAAAGTAAAGCGTTTAGTCTCTCCTGCATGACAACAAATTTAGCTGTCTATCAAACTTAGCTGTCTACAAAAATAGATTGTTTTTTTTAAAGTTTGTAGTCATGCAGTATCATGAGTAGGACGAGATATTTGAGTGTCCCTTAACAATTAAAGACAATTTCATGACACATAAATTTCCGCTGAGAGCACTGAATGTTCAGATTTTCTCAGTTAGTCTACATCTTGTTTGGAGAAGAGAGAATGTGTGCTTTTGTGTCACTGAAAACAACGATACACTCTTGTTAGAAGATTTCTGTTTTGGGAAGGAAGCTAAGAATTGAATCACTTAAGAGCATTACAAACAAAGGAAGAGCTGACGAACAAACGTGTGTGTGTGTGTGTGTGTGTGTGTGTGTGTGTGTGTGTGTGTGTGTGTGTGTGTGTGTGTGTGTGTGCAGGCATGGAGGAGGATTTGTCTTGGCTTCGACGGAGGAAAAAGCGAGCTGTAAGAGTTTGAGCTGATGGATACAGGCCACAAAGGGATCCACTGTAGAGCAGAACAAAACACTGTCAATGCAAACCAACACACACCCCATAATGTCAAACAGATAGACTCAGCCTTGTTTATACTCTCGCCTGGCCAGACTGCGTGCGCACCTCCCCATGAGGTGTTTATACTTTATACTACTAGTCTGTGAAGCGACAGGGGGCGACGCGAGTAATTGTCCTCTTAACCATCAGGAATCAACAGTGAGAAGAAGGAAGGTCCACACGTGACAATGTTTATTAGTACATCCCCACCAATAACACTACAAAAAGAATCGTGGAAAATCCAGTCAACCCTGAGATTATTTGTGACATTAGAACAAAACATGTGGATTTAAAAACATGTGTGTAGGCTAACTAAATTAACAATCTCTTAAATATTTTCTAACTTCACTAAACATTTCACTAAGTTTCGTGGACATTTTATACATGGATTTTTATGTTGATTAAAAAAGGCTTATTATGCTATTGTAGGCTCATTTTGTAAATATAAGCAACTGATTGAGACGCTCAAACTGGGTGCCGGTGCGATGAGATGTACGCGCTCGGGCAGATTCGGCTCGAAGTCGTTCCTCTGCGGATGTGGTGCTGCGCCGTGCACACCGCCAAGCGCTCGCGGCACGCGTCGAGTATAAACAAGGCTTTAGAACATTAAGCAGCTAATTATGAATAAATTATGCCATTTGTTTATCAAAATGCTGACTGTTATGCTAATGCAAACAATATTTGATGCAATTTTATTAACTAGTACAGAATTTTTCCCAATAATGGTGTGCTTCTGAAAATGAATTGTTTGAAATGTTTGAAATGTCAACAGGTGCATCAGTGTAGCTACTTTCTATTTTTATTAATTAAAAGAGAAACAATTGTACCTGTGATGACAAAATCCTATGTTTAAATTCATAAATTAATACTTTCATTCTGCAAGGATGCATTAAATTGACCAAAAGATACAGTAAAGGTTAATAATGTTACAAAGATTTCTAATGCACTTTCTGTTCATCAAAGAATCCTGGAAAAATATTTGTATCATGCTTTCCACAAAAATCTGAAGTAGCGCAACTGTTTTCAACATTGATAATAATCATAAATGTTTCTTAAGCATCAGATCCTCATATTAGAGTGATTTCTGAAGGATCATGTGACACTGAAGACTGGAGTAATGATGATCACAGGAATAAATTACATTTTAACATAAAGAAAACAGCTTTTAAATTGTAAAATTTCACAATTTTGCTACAATTTTATTGTATTTTTGATCAAATAAATGCACCCTTGGTGAGCAGAAGAGACTCCTTTAAAAAATATTAAATAATCTTACCAACCCCAAACTTTTACTTTCCCCTCACCAGAAAAATGCAAGCTTTCACTAGGCAAAAAAGTTTGTTTTTGAGGCCATGAACTAAATTATGTGGTTGCAGAGGTTTGTAATTTGGGATCCATCCAAAAACTTTGATCCAGAACAGGGCACATTCCTTTATCTATAAATGTAACTGCAGCACATGTGAGAGTTTGTAATGTATGAAAGTGTTTGTAGGAGCATTCATGCAGAAGCTGAGGCATGCTTGTGTTTTCCTTTTCCTCCAGATCCCGAGGAACCTGTTTGAGGAGATGAAGTACATAGAGCTGATGATCGTCATCGACCACAACATGGTGTGTTTAAATGCTGTTTGAATATAATAGTGTGTGAGTCTCTTTGGTACATGATTTCCATTGTGAAGAAGTACAATTTAGCAGTACTTTTAAAAAGTATGTCTTACTTAAAAAGTAAGTGTTTCATATTAAAAAATATGACAAATTGTATGATCAATAAGACATGACAACTTGTGTCTTTCCATGTTCCACTTTAACTCATCAAAATAATTTTTTCGTTTTTTTAACTAGTTATACAAGATTCAATTAGGCAAGATAAATAAAATAAAAATAGTTGAAATGACTTGAACAGCCAACTTACAAATTTAAGTAGAATTAGGGGGCCCCTTTTTACTAGATGTAATCTATGGTGTCCCCTGAATGTGTCTGTGAAATTTCAGCTCAAAATACCCCCAGATCATTTATTATAGCTTGTCAAATTTGCCCCTTTTTGGGTGTGAGCACGCCTTTTTTGTGTGTGTGTTTCCCTTTAAATGCAAATTAGCTGCTGCTCCGCCTCCGCTCTGAAGAGGGCGGAGCCTTTACACCAGCTTCTGATTCTCTAGCAATAACAAAACATGCAAATCTCACTCATCTAAAACCTCATTGATAACCAGTAGCGAGTGCAGGAGACTCGGGAAGAGGCACGCACGTGGACATGAATGGACGGGGAGCGAAATCTGATCGGCTTATTTTTTGACATGCTTGCAGGGAAAGACTCACCAAAACAAAGTTACTGGGTTTCACTTTTCACGGTTTCTGCGTTGTTAGATGCACTGGGGACCCGATTATAGCACTTACACACGATTATAGCACTTATTGCACTTACACCCTTAAATGTTTATGGACACTTAATTTCATGTTAATTGCAATTAAATTAAATGTTTTTAAAATTTTAATTAAATGCAATTAGCTGCTTTTTAACCAAGTTAAGAAGGACTTCTTTATGCAATTTCATAATTACTTCTATTGTCTTTAAAATATGTAATAAAGTTACTGCTAAATGCACTAAGCATTTATGGTAAACTAAAATGGATTTATTTTATTTACTAAATGTAATTTCTATTGCATTTAAATATACCGGTATTTGTAATTACACAACTGTAATGATGAAGTTGAAAATAAAATATATTATTTTAGAATGATCAAATAATATCAAATAACACACTACAGTTAAAATGATAATCAACTTTTGTATGTGTTTAGTATGTAGCCAACACATCAAAACAAGTGTACTTAAACCATGACAAAATATTATTAAAAAATTATGATTAAAAATATAATTTAAGGCCTTAAGTGGCCTTTTATTTTATTCAAGTACAGTACAGTTTTTTTTAAATAAAAAAAATAAACTTAAAGTCCCCCTGTGTTGAAAATCAAGTTTTTAATGTTGTTTATGTGTCTATGTTGTGTTTTTAATATGCTTTAAGACACACATGTGTAAGTTCACAAGTCGGCAGCATTGCTGAGTATTTTCTGCTTAAAACTGCAGTGAAACAAAGACAGTCTCAAAAACACGGTTTGAAATCGCTGGTGTTTCTGATGTCACAAACGACCTTGTAACCAATCAGATCAACGTGTGATCGACAACCAGTGGATCTCTGAGTGAGTGGAGGCGGGGCTCATTTGCATATTCATAGAAGCACATACTAAATGACACAAGGGTGTGGAGTTACGTTCAAGCTATTTTAAGGCATGAATTTTAAATATGTTATTTTGGTGATCAAAGATGAGTTTTAATGGATAAAATGATTGACTACAGGGGGACTTTAATAGAATAAGTAGTTTTTAAATAAATAAACTTAACATTTGAAGTGCACATTCAATACATTTAAGCACACTTCTTTTTCACAAGGATTAGAGGGTAGAGTTGGTGTTAGGGATAGTCAATTGACTATTGTTTAAACTGAATGCGTATGCAGTCTTCCTGAGTAAATCTGCCCGTCGTCTCAGAAGGATGAGATGCAGTAGTGTCCACTGGAGGGCGCTCTGCTTCTTTACAGAGTTTGTTCTCCTCACTAATTCTATTGCAGTGAATGCAGTATTAGAGTTGAAAGTGCTGAATGGCCTCACTAAAGGCACATTTAAGTGTGCTGAGTTTCAGTGTTTGTTTGATGTTTTTATAATCAGGTTATAACTATATCAACATTATCCCACAGTTTAAGAGACTGGGGACCAAGCAGCGCACACTCAACTTTGCCAAATCTGTGGTCAACCTAGTGGATGCGGTGAGTTTTTGAACTATTGATCACTTTTCAGAGAATAGTTTGTGTTAATGATCAATTCAACAACCCATAGAGCTGAATTTCAGAAACCCATAATGCTTTTGATAAATGCCAATTCCGATTTAAATAACACAAAAAAGTATATATATTAAATGGAAAGATGTTGTTCATGTCCCCTTGTTGCTCTTTCTCTCTGTCTCCTGGAAGAGTTTTAAAGATCACCTGTACACGCGTGTGGTCCTGGTCGGCCTAGAGATCTGGACGGACAAGGATCACATTCCCATTAGTGTGATTCCTTTCGATATGCTGCGAAACTTTTCCAAATACCGACAGCAACACATCAGGAAGCACGCAGATGCGGTGCATCTGTTCTCGTGAGTTCATATTTGTGCATAACTGCTTACACATGTGCAGAAATGACGTGTGCCTAACGGAGCGTCGGTGTGTGTCTGCAGGAACGTGACGTTTCACTATCCTCGGGGCTGCGCGGCGTATTTTGGAGGGATGTGTTCTGTGAGTCACGGGGTTGGAGTTGTTGAGGTGAGTGAGTCACTGACTCACAGCAATCATCCACAATGAGGAGCTGAACTCACGTTTTCTTCATAGTAGCGAATATTACAGCTGATTTTACAAACTTGGGTATTTGCAAACTTGCATAACTGAATATACGTTCAAATGTAATTTTGCTCAAAAAACATTTCTGATTATTATCAATGTTGAAAACAGTCGTGCTGCTTCATATTTCTGTGGAAACTGATATTTGTTTCATGATTCTTTGAATAACTGCATTTTTTTAAATAGAAATCTTTTGTAACAATATGTGTCAAAATGTGTCTCATTACTGTTACTCTTGACCAATTTAATGCATCCTTGTTGAATAGAAGGATTGAGTTGTTTTGATTAGGACAAAATGTCCCACATAGGTGGCAATATCCAAAATCCTTGGTCAGCTTATAAATCATACTAAGTGATGTTTTTGAAAATGTAAAAATGCAGAAAGTTTTATGTGATGGTTAGTTGTCGATCACCAGTGAGAGTGCCTGTGGTTACCACCAGAGGGCACTCAACATAATTTACTGAGGATATTAGAAGACATGTTTGTGTAAGTTTTATTGTAAAAATATAGGATATCAACATAATGATGTAGTTGTTTATATTTTTAGCTTCATTGCAAGTGTAGCCTATGACATTTGGTATAGAAATAAACAATGGTAATTAAGTGCTTTTCCTAAAAATGAGAAAGAAAATACAGGGTAATAAAACTGTATGAACTACAAATAAAGTCAGTATGTGAGGATAAATAGATGTGTTTTAGTCTGAATTAGTTCAGATGTGTGCTTCAGTTTCAGCAATCCTTCACTCGATTGGGATGTTCTCTGTGTTCTGGGCAGCAAGTGCAGTCACTGTGACATCGGGCATATTTTGTAGCATTAACACATATTAATACCGACTTCATCAAGCTCTGTAAATTCTTCACAAAGAGCTCAAAGAATGTCCTTCTCAGCTGCCATAGTTGCAGCTCTTGCGTCATCAGAACAGTGTTCAACGCATCACCGTTTCTGTTTAAAAAACGTTGTGCAGCGTTTTGTCGTGGCTGAACGCAGCCTTGGTTTTCTGTATCTTAATTTTTCAATCTTCTGTCCGGTTTTCTTGGTTTCCTCTGTCTTTGCCGTAGGTTTTCCCTGTGACCCTGTTATTGTTTGGACTGGTTACCTGGTGTTTATGGCCTTTGCCTGTTTTTTATTACGATTGCGGATTACCCATTCATTAAAACTGCATTTGGATCCTCAGCCTTTGTGTCTCGGAGCAGTTTCGTTACATTAGTATAAGGGGAGAGAATATACAGTTAGTACAGTGTAAAATAATTATATGAAAACCCAACATGTCTCTCTCTCTCTCTGTGTGTGTGTGTGTGTGTGTGTGTGTGTGTGTGTGTGTGTGTGTGTGTGTGTGTGTGTGTGTGTGTGTGTGTGTGTGTGTGTGATGAATGTGCAGTATGGCTCTACGCGGACATTGGCGCTCGTGCTGTCCCAGAGTTTGGCTCAGAATCTTGGCATTCAGTGGGATACAACATCAATAAAAAGTACACACTCTTTCTCATAATCTTGCTCAATTTACTTTTATTCTGAGATGTAAAATATTGAGCATTAACTCACTGTGTGTCTGTTCTGTTTTGTCAGATGATTGTGGGTGCATGAACTCTTGGCTAGGCTGTATCATGGAGGACAATGGGTGAGTTACTCCACACAAACACATTGTGTGATATATGACAAGTTTCCATAAACAATATACAATTTACTCATTAAACTCCTCTGATATGTTGTGATAATTTAAACAGCTGTTTAGTTCTGAAATCACTTTATAAACACTGTCACTGTCATGTACTACACACAAACACCATCAAAACACAATAATTCAACAATCAAAGTGCCCCATTATGCTATTTTAAAGGTCCAGTCTGCTGTGATTGGTCTACTCTGCTCTGATTGGTCAGATGACCCAGTCTGTTGTGATTGGTCTGCTCTGCTCTGATTGGTCAGATGGCTCAGTCTGTTGTGATTGGTCTACTCTGCTCTGATTGGTCAGATGGCCCAGTCTGTTGTGATTGGTCTACTCTGCTCTGATTGGTCAGATGACCCAGTCTGTTGTGATTGGTCTGCTCTGCTCTGATTGGTCAGATGACCCAGTCTGTTGTGATTGGTCTGCTCTGATTGGTCAGATGCTCCAGTCTGTTGTGATTGGTCTGCTCTGCTCTGATTGGTCAGATGGCTCAGTCTTTTGTGATTGGTCTGCTCTGATTGGTCAGATGCTCCAGTCTGTTGTGATTAGTCTGCTCTGCTCTGATTGGTCAGATGACCCAGTCTGTTGTGATTGGTCTGCTCTGCTCTGATTGGTCAGATGGCCCAGTCTGTTGTGATTGGCCTACTCTGCTCTGATTGGTCAGATGGCTCATTCTGTTGTGATTAGTCTGCTCTGCTCTGATTGGTCAGATGACCCAGTCTGTTGTGATTGGTCTGCTCTGCTCTGATTGGTCAGATGGCCCAGTCTGTTGTGATTGGCCTACTCTGCTCTGATTGGTCAGATGGCTCATTCTGTTGTGATTGGTCTGCTCTGATTGGTCAGATGGCCCAGTCTGTTGTGATTGGTCTGCTCTGCTCTGATTGGTCAGATGGCCCAGTCTGTTGTTATTGGTCTACTCTGCTCTGATTGGTCAGATGGCTCAGTCTGTTGTGTTTGGTCTAATCTGCTCTGATTGGTCAGATGGCTCAGTCTGTTGTGATTGGTCTGCTCTGCTCTGATTGGTCAGATGGCCCAGTCTGTTGTGATTGGTCTACTCTGCTCTGATTGGTCAGATTGCTCAGTCTGTTGTGATTGGTCTGCTCTGCTCTGATTGGTCAGATGGCTCAGTCTGTTGTGATTGGTCTGCTCTGCTCTGATTGGTCAGATGGCCCAGTCTGTTGTGATTGGTCTACTCTGCTCTGATTGGTCAGATTACTCAGTCTGTTGTGATTGGTCTACTCTGCTCTGATTGGTCAGATGGCCCAGTCTGTTGTGTTTGGTCTACTCTGCTCTGATTGGTCAGATGGCCCAGTCTGTTGTGTTTGGTCTACTCTGCTCTGATTGGTCAGATGGCCCAGTCTGTTGTTATTGGTCTAGTCTGCTCTTATTGGTCAGATGGCCCAGTCTGTTGTGATTGGTCTACTCTGCTCTGATTGGTCAGATGGCCCAGTCTGTTGTGATTGGTCTACTCTGCTCTGATTGGTCAGATGGCCCAGTCTGATGTGATTGGTCTGCTCTGCTCTGATTGGTCAGGGGCACGTTCAAGCTCAAACCGGTGTGCAACGTTTTGCCACTGTTTCTGGGTTGAACAACATGTTTCCTGGAATGGTGTACAACGGGTTTTGAGATACGTTTTCTCTTGTTTGGTTGGTGTGTCAAAAATGTCAGCCCAATCAGCAGCAACATGTATACAAACCACTTGGTATTAAAGAGACAGCTCGCACAATGGGTCCAAGTAAAGTCGTTTACAAATGTGTCCGCTGCAGCTCGGTATACGCACCTATTGAAGATATTAGAAGACATGTTTGTCTTTTCATCCTGACATGCGAGGCAAATGTTGGATCACAATAATTAGGAACCACAGTTTCCACAAATCTCCTCTTCTCTGATTGGTCAGATGGCTCAGTCTGTTGTGGTTGGTCTACTCTGCTCTGATTGGTCAGATGACCCAACACTTGCGAAGACTTCAGATGACGCTAACTCTGAATGAACATGCAGCAATGCAACATTTTTCATATATTGTAAATCATTATGTCCACAAGTCGTAATAATTACTTCAGTGAGCTCATTGTTTCTGCCTTAAATTATACATTGTTAGCTAAATGCGTGATTTGTATCTGTACTTTTCTGATATACATTACTTGGACACAGTCAATGAATAACAAACCTCTGATAACAGATCTCTCTAAATTGTGATGTAGACTCAAGCATGTTCTGTAAAGCTCCTTTGAAATGATATGTATTGTTAAAAGTGCTGTACAAATAAATGTGAATTGAAATGGTCTGCTCTGCTCTGATTGGTCAAATGGCCCAGTCTGTTGTGATTGGTTGACTGCTTCGTGTCGTAAATCAAGCGCCCATCCTAATTTCAGCTCCTCATCAGCTCTTGATACACAGTGACACGAACAGTAATGATGTTGTCGGTTTTACCGTATAAATCTCATCACAGTGGATTTGCTTTGGCAGCAGAAAACGGCGTCTTCTCGACATGAAGAACACGAACCAAACTCTTCCAGTCTCAGATAAACTACAGTGTTTTAGGGTCAAAGTAGACGTTGTTCACCAGCAGCCAATGAAGACCATAGACTGGCATTATGCAAATGTGCAAATACAAATATAAACCTTTAAAACTTTGAAGCCCTTTTTCATTCACAAACAGGTATATCACAAACTGCATGAAAGGTAGTATTCGAAAAAGCATAATAGGGCACTTTAAGACAAACACTCATTAATATCAACTCACCTGTTACCACACACATGCACACAATCTATAAAAACACACAATTATTGTTATAAATTCAATTATTTCCTATTCATTTTATAAATGTTTTCAAATAACATGCATCTCAATGGGTCAGTGGGACAAAATTGTTGCAAAACCGTTTTTCCTCTTTTCATCTCTACTCAGGGTTCAGCTCACACGGATTTTCTCTAAGTGCAGTATCACTGGTTTTAAAGAGTTCCTGCTGAAGGGAGGGGGATCCTGCCTCTTTAACAAACCCACCAAGGTCGGGCATCATTAACATCCAAAAATAAGGAACAGCATGAGAAAGAATGAGGAGACAGGCTGCCCCACCTTTCATTTAAATATATCTAGGTCATCTCATCTGTGACATGCTGCACATTACCACAGAAATTGTTTTCTGTAATAACTCATCTCTTGGTTTGTATAAACAAACGAATATGATGTTTTTAGGGTGAGGTATTCCGGAGAGGTTAAAGCAGAAACTGTAGTTTAAACTGGACACGTCAAAGCCACCGTTCTTTCACTCTTCCATTTGTCCTGTTGTTGACCGACTCAAGCGCATGAGTGTCAGAAGCTGAACGTGCATCTGCATACTGTATCACTGTAGACAGCTCATTATATCAGTCATTATAATGGCTTCTGTTTGCTTTTGACTGCGAGGCGACACTCATAACAACTTATTCTACTCAGCTGTGCCAAAACACCTAACCTAACAGTCTACTACAGTCTACTGAGACACTAATTGATAGTTGACACTTGCAAAGTAAATTGTGACCCAGTTTAAAAAATATATATATACTTTTAAGATTTGAAGTACATTACAAGTGCACTTTCAATTACAATTAAAGAGAACCCCCAAAATTATGAAAATTCTGCCAGTATCTACTCATCCTCATGTCGTTTGCATGTATGTCCTGCAGCTGTTTGAAGAGACAGAGTGTGGAAATGGATATGTAGAAGTGGGAGAGGAGTGTGACTGTGGACCAAGAGAAGTGAGTTTATGTGATACTCTACACAGCACATATACGGTAAATTATATAAGCTCACTACAGTGTCACAGCAGTATTCAGCTGTTATATGTGTCTTCTGTGTATGTGTGTCATAGGAGTGCATCAAAGAGTGCTGTAAAAAGTGTTCTCTGTCTAACGGTGCGCACTGCAGCGACGGACCCTGCTGCAATAAAACATGTCTGGTGAGAGTCAGTCACACAGTACACTGTAAAAAAAATGATCAGTTGACTTAACTTAAAAAAGTGAGTTTTATATTATTAAATAAATGTCATGTAATTGAAAAAATTAAGTTGTGAACTTAATTAGAAGAATCCCTATTCCAGATAACTTAATTTTTTCAATTACGCATGTGTCCCCATTCTGTTCAGTTTAGGGTACGTTTACACAACAGCGATACGCTTAAAACGGAGAAGTTTTTTTTCGCGTACAGACAAAACGAACAGCATGTCAAAACTGTTTCGCATTGTCAAAACGATCCCCATCCACACGGATCCGCGGAAACTATTAAAAACGCTGTATTTTGCTGCCAGGCCATTAAATGGCGATGAAACACAATAGATTGAACACGTAACACGCATGTGCATGATGTCATCGTCTTCAGAGATTGGTGTATTTGTTGTTTAAACGGAGACCTTTTCAAAAATGTGCACTTTGAAATCCGTTTTCAAAAGTTTGTGTTTTCAGGCATCCAAAACATTGTCGTGTAAACGAACGACCAAAACGGGTAAAAAGTTTTACGTTTTTAGTTTAGTTTAGTTTTCATGGACTTTGAGTTTGTTTTCATTTGTCATGTGTCTTTGTTCTTATTAACGTCACACATCATCAGTTTCCTTGGCTACTGTCATTATTAGGTCATCCGTGTCAGCTGTGTTAGTTTAATCATCTTGTTTGAGTTTGTGTGTATATAGGTCACCTTATCCAGCACTCTTTGTCCGGTGTCGTTAACACTATGGTGTGCGTTTGTGTTCTTTGTATGGATCACTATCTGTTGGATTATTATAAGTAAAGTTTGAATCTTCATCTTCTGTGTCTAAGTCTTCCTGTCTGCACGCATCTGTTACAGAAGGAAGTTTATTTACTTAATCATTTTAAGACAAAGGGTTTAACACTACTGTTAAAACTATAATCAAGCAACTTTACATGTGCATTAGTATGTTAGTCAACACGTCAAAATAAGTACTTCTTTAAAGGGATAGTTCACCCGAAAATGAAAATTATCCCATGATTTACTCACCCTGGAGTCATCCTAGGTGAATATGACATTCCTCCTTCAGACGAAGACAATCTCTTCTCCTCTTCCAAGCTTTATAATGGGAGTGAATGGGCACCAAGTCCATTCAAGTGCATCTATCCATCATAAAAGTGTCTCAAACGGCTCTAGAGGGTTAACAAAGGCCTTCTGAAGCAAAGCAAAGCGCTGCATTCTTGCAAGAAAAATCATGGATAGATTCACTTTTATCATGGATAGATGCACTTATATCATGGATAGATTCACTTTTATCATGGATAGATGTACTTTTATCATGGATAGATGCACTTTTATCATGGATAAATTCACTTTTATCATGGATAGTTGCACTTTATCATGGATAGATTCACTTTTATCATGGATAGATGCACTTTATCATGGATAGATGCACTTTATCATGGACAGATGCACTTTTATCATGGATAGATGCACTTTTATGGATTTAAAAAAAATGGGGCCCATTCACTGCCATTATAAAGCTTGGAAGAGCCAGGATATTTTTAATATAACTGATTGTATTCGTCTGAAAGAAGAATGTCATATACACCTAAGATGACTTGAGGGTGAGTAAATCATGGGATAATTTTCATTTTTGGGTGAACTATCCCTTTAAAGGACGACAGATGAATATTAAAACAATGAATAAAAAAAAACTAAGCGTGCAGATTCAGTACAGTAAAGCACAGGTAATCTTTCACAAGAGGTGTGTGGGATCTCTATCTGTTTCTCCCTGTCTCAGTTCTACCCGCGAGGTTACACCTGCCGCTATGCAGTGAATGACTGTGATATCTCAGAGACGTGCTCAGGAGACTCAGGGCAGGTCAGTGACATATCAGCACTACTCCAAACACATATAACAGTCTGATTATGCATGTTTTAATGAACCTTTCTTGGCATCTCTTTGTGTCTGTGCAGTGCCCTCCCAATCTACACAAGCAGGACGGTTACTTCTGCTCTCTCGAACAGGTACACACCACAAAAACTGTTACTCTATTGAAACATGGTTATTTATTAGGGTTTGGCCAATGAGGGTTTATTTAAATTCCCCCTGTAGTCAATCATTTTATGCTTTAAAACTCATCTTTGATCACTAAAATTACATATTTAAAAGTTTTTTCCATGAAAAAAAATTCTTCATGCCTTCATCAATTCTTAAAATATCTTGAAAGTAACTTGACACCCTTGCCTAATTTAGTATTTGCGGTATGAATATGCAAATGAGCCCCACCTCCACTCACTCCCTCAGAGATCCACTGGTTGATGATCACACGTTGATCTGATTGGTTACAAGGTCGTTTGTGACGTCAGAAACACCAGCGATTTCACACCGTGTTTTTGAGACTGTCTTTGGTTCACTTTGGATAAAATACTCAGCAATGGTGTTGACTTATGAATTTACACATGGTTTGTCTTCAAACATATCAAAAGCACCACATAGACATATAAACAACATTAAAAGCTGGACTTTAAATGGCCAGTGACAGTATCAAGAAAGCAGGAGGAGCAATGACCAGTCTGGAATTTGTCATAATCTGAAAGAGCTTCTGATATAAATGTCTTTATTTTAATTAAGATTTTCAAATGACCTGATATATAAGATAAAAGGAAACCCTTTTTAATAAGTCGTTAATAAGTCGTTATTTTTGTTTGTTTTTTGCGCACAAAAAGTATTCTCGTCGCTTGATAAACTTAAGATTGAGCCACTGCAGTCACTCAGACTATTTTAACGACGTCTTTCATAACTTTTGGGCCGGCCAGTTTCGATCCCTTAAGAAGCCTATGGAGGAGTGATCCAGCTCTCAGATTTAATCAAAAATATCTTCATTTGTGCTCCGAAGATGAACGAAAGTCTTACGAGGTTGGAACAACATGAGGGCGAGTAATTACTGACAGAATTTACATTTTTGGGTGAACTAACCCTATAAAGTAGAAATCTATCAAATTAATAAGTTAATGAATGAAATGTAGATAAATAAATAAATTGAATGGTAGTAAAAAAAAGTATTAAAAATAAATACAATGGTAGCAAATTGCATTCATTGCATTAAATTGATAAAGATGCTAAATAAAATATTTACAAATATTTTAAAATGTTCAGTAGCCATTGGAAAGAGTCAGCTTTTTTTAGCAGAGCAGGCACTAATATCAGTTAATGCTATTGATTTTAAAAGGGCCAGTAATCGTCTGATCAATCTGTTTGATTGTTATATGTAGGTGTTTAACTATTGATTAGTGAGATTGTGTTGTTTTTGCAGGGTCGCTGCTACGCTGGGGAGTGCAAGACGAGAGACAGTCAGTGTAAATATGTGTGGGGTCCAAGTGAGTGTCCATTACCTGTCAACATCAAGACGATGATGATACTCTGTCGTTTTTGGTCATACAGATAAGAGTAACGCAAACTGTAAAGGGTCTGCTGTTATTTTTGTAAACTCACATTAACAACAAAATGTTGTGCTTTTGTAAAATAATGGCGGTTTCTGTTGATATGGTCTCAGTGAACTTGAGCGGGTGACATAAATGAACCGAAACTCAGTGTATACTGAGCGTCCACTACTGTGGAGATGACGATCCAGCATTGTTGAGTTAATCCCTGCAGCCGTTATAATTTATCAATAAATTATCAATAAATTATTCAAATGTTTAACAGTCACATTCTGTTTTTTTTTCACAACACATTCATAATCATTACTTTTACCGGTGCGCTGTGACAAGCTTCATATGTGCATTTGTGCGCTGATTAGGCTTTATGTATTTTATAAAGGCACATTATTATGATTTATGGCTTATTAATATAAACGCGCGATTAGTCGACTAATGACTTACAGTAGATCTACATACAGTAAACTACCATTAATCAAACTAGCTTATCTATACTGATGTTTATTTTCTTTTTTACCTTGTTTCTCTCCCTTTTCCTTGTTTTCATACAGAGGCTGCGAGTTCTGAGAAGTTCTGTTATGAGAAGCTGAACACAGAGGGCTCAGAGAAGGGCAACTGTGGTCAAGATGGAGAGAAATGGATCCAGTGCAGTAAGCAGTGAGTTCAAAACCATTCAACCGTTCTGGGGGGTCGCTTATATTCTTATATTATAATGATATTCTGATCTGGACATGGCTCGGGTGTTATTGTTCAACAGGAGAAAATCGTATGCTTGCTTAGACAAGAAATAGCACAAACCTTGTCAACAAGCTGCATGTTGTGAAGTATAAATCATGTCTCAAAAATACTTTGTAACATATTTAGCCTCTTTCCCATATCTCTCACACTGTTGGCAAATTTGAATGTGCATATACAAAGTCTGCAATGGCAACACACATGATACATTGTATCAGATTTTGAGCAGAAGCATGTGCTATTGGTGTGAATTTTAGTATGACGTTCCTTGTCACAGTGTCGCTGTGATCTCTATATTTGCAGTGATGTGTTTTGCGGGTATCTGTTGTGCACTAACATGGGCCGAATCCCACGGATTGGAGTTATGAAAGGAGAAGTCACTCCCACAAACTTCAACCATCAGGGCAGACTGATCGACTGCAGGTGAGAAGCTCAGAGGCACATGCAGGGATTTATGTTTTGCAATATATCACAGTATTCATTACTGAGATTATGCTCTGAATGCTCTGATCTGAACACACACACACACACTGTTTTCTCAGCGGTGGCCACGTCTTGCTGGATGATCAGACTGATCACGGTTATGTGGAGGATGGGACTCCATGTGGTCCATCAATGATGTGTCTGGACAGGAAGTGTCTCCCCATTCAGGACCTGAACCTGAGCTCCTGTCCCACCAGACACAACGGACACATCTGTTCCAGTCATGGGGTGAGAACAATCCCGAATACACACTCTGAATTAGGGCTGTCACTTTTGAGAAAAATCTAATTCAAATGGATATCAAAATATCAAGCAATGTATTCAAATATATTCCAATATCTACGATGTATAACCCAAAATATTTCCTGACACTACTTTTTAGACGAGGTGGGGTCGTAATTGTCCGCTCAGGCTGGCCGTTCTGTGCGTTATCTTCCATTTTCAAAACAGCGAGGCTATTGGCTATTATTGGCTTGATCTGGTCGTGGGCCGACGCTACAATACGTTTAGAGCGCCCGCTACTGGATGAGATGGCAAACAATAAAATAAAAAACAAATGGTCTTGGACTGTAAAAAATGTGCTACACATGCCACTTTAAAAACCGGATAGGTTATTTATAGTTCGATTAGGGATATTTCACGTCATGTTCGAATGCATATTCGAATATGGAATAAAAAGTGACAGCCCTACACTGAATACATGCCATGCTGAGGTTTACTGACATACATTTTGCTAAATCAATTTCTCATTATACTTAGAAAGTAATACTTAGATATAAGTAATGTGATTTGTATTTTATGCATTGTTTTGGCGATTTTAAATGTAAACAGGTGTGCAATAATGAGGCGGCTTGTACATGTGACACAACATGGGCGGGGACAGACTGTAGCATGCCTGACCCTCCAAAAGAACCGGCCCCTAGTGAAGATGAGGAACCCAAGGGTTTGTTGCTTTGCTCCTACATAAACACATAGGCTTACACTTACAAAAACAATGGAGCTCATTCATAAAACACTGCTGGAGGGATTTCAGTTTAAATAGTTTTTCAATTTTGAATGGATTCATGATCGACTTACACAGAGCGTAATTTTGTGCTTAATGAATGAGGCTCAGAAGTTGGTTTGGTTCGATTTTTTCACTTTAGTTTTGGAATGCACTATCATGCATCATTCCGGAATAAAAGTATATATATATTTTTTTTTTTTTTTTTAAATCCTACTAAATCCAAACTTTTGAACAATAATTTACTATTATTGTTTTAGTAGAAATAGAATTTTTAGTAATTTAGTTGTCTGTCCACTGTTGTGCATATATGTGTTTCAAATATACAAGTTAATACATGACACATTTCCTAAAATCATAAAAAATATTAAAAAATCAAATAATTTGTTACATTTATATAGCGCTTTTTCTGAGACCTCAAAGCACTTTACATGGAAGGGAGAATCTCCTCAACCACCATCAATGTGCAGCATCACCTAGATGATGCGACGGCAGCCATTTTGCGGCAGTACGCCCACCACACACACACACACACATACACACACACACCGGCTTACTAGTGGAGAGGAGACCAATCAGAATATGGGGATGATTAGGAGGCCATGATGGACAGAGGCCAAGGGGCAATTTTGGCCAGGAAAAATAGACAAGCGCCACCCAGTGGCCAGGAAAGAATAAATCAGAGAGAGGGAAACTACACTTAGAAAAGTCTGTGAAAATAGGGCACATATGAAGGAATTTTCCAAATAAAATGTTACCCATATTTTGAATTACGCATTGCATTAAAGGAAATGTCTGTAATCTTAACAGATAATACAGTTCAAAGATTTGGGGCCATTTAGATAAATAAAAAAAATAGTAAAAATAATACTTTATTTAAATCATCCTTGCTGAATTAAAGATTTAAAAATCTTCCCGACCCCAACTTTTGAATAAAACTTATATTTCTCTTAAACGTAATTTAAATAAATGAATATTCAAATATTTGTTATTTATGAGCCCAGATATTCAAATACAATATTTTTGAAAAATGCGCATCCCTAGTTTGACCAACATGGGAAGTGACCAACTACAGGTTGATATGTTGTCGTTACATACAGTGTTATTAGGGCTGACCGGAAGAATTGAAATAACAAACCGCAAACATGGCATAAAATGCTGGATCTTTCTAAAACACCATATGTTTTGCTGGAACAGATATTTTGAGTTCTAGCAAATTAAAGCTCATGTCTCGTTTCCCTACACTTGCCCAAACAGGTCCTAGTGCCACCAATCTCATCATAGGGTCCATCGCAGGGGCCATCCTGGTGGCAGCTATAGTCCTGGGTGGGACGGGCTGGGGTTTTAAGTAAGCACCAGTCTGCATGTCTCTACGCTCTAGGCAACACTATACCTGCAGCTTACACTTATATGGTTTGGGTTTCTGCTGCAGATGCTGTACCAGGAGAGAAACACTCTGCAGATGCCAACGGAGTGAACAACTGAGAGCTAGGGCAAATAATGCAGAACTCTGAGCAGAACTTAAATTTCACTGCAGCAGAACCTCAAACCAGCTTGTAGGGCCCAGCTGAAATCCTGACCTGCATGTTAAAATGACACACAACTTCAGTTGTCATTCACCAAACTGGCATTCATAGCAAAGCTAGGGAGACTGAATCTACATACTACAGAAAATCCCTTGATTTATGTGGGGAATGGATAGTTTAGAATCAGCTGAAAATAAAAGCGTTAAAACTTTCACACAATAATTTAATGAATTGTAATAGATGTTCTGAGCTATTAAATGCACAATTAAATTCAGCTACAATATTCTACTGAGTAATTAGCAACTGTTTCTACGGACCTCTATGCATAGACCGTCCGCCATATTGAAACAGTCAAAGCCGGTCCATGATACCTTGAGAGCAAGTCGATTGTGAGACTGCAGCCTACAGTAGTTACTCACATTCTTCAGTATCCATAGCCACAATAGTCACAGGATTTAGTTTATCATTCATGTTAAAATTCTGTATATGCTAAATAAAAAGGAATATTGGTTAAAGCTCTGATGAATATTATTGATCATCAGAAAACCCTACAGCCAGATTGCTCTAAGCTTCTAATGAAAGCAGTGAATGCCTCAGGTTACGTATGTAACCCGGTTCCCTGAGAAGGGAACTAGACGGCACATCATGTAGTCCCAGGACGAAACTCAGCCATCTGGAACCATGCAAGAACCGAGACAACGGAGGATGCCTCCCAACAGAAAGTGGCTAGCTGAGATGGTGGCCACATATACCTTTATTGTTTACGGGGTCCAAAGGAACTCCAGCACTGAACCGACCGGGCAGTTGAGTGGGTCTAAGTGGTGCTGTTTGCACCATGATATGAAAAGTTTTCAGATGTCCAGCCTGGGGTGGTAGATTGTCCCTTGCACTTGAGACAGAAGATGTTTCTGAACTGGAACCTCCCATGGAATGCCGTCCAGGAGAGACATCAGGAACTTGAGAACCATACATGTGTCGGCCAGAACAGAGCCACAATGAGAAATGGACTTGGTCTTGGCGCACCCTCGCTAGAACCCCCGGGATCAGAGCCATCAGAGAAAAAAGGAATATAGATGCGGCCTTGGCCTTGTCTGTACCAAGCCATCCAGCCCTAGAGGAGTTGGGGGGGGGGGGGGGGGGGGGGGGGGGGGGGGGGGGGGGTTGAGCGCGAACCAGAGGGGACAGTGGCTCGTCTCCACAGAGGCAAACAGGTTCACTTGTTCTGCCATATGGACTCCACTATTTGTGGATGGAGTCACCATTCCCAGGGCCTCAGTCCCTGCCTCGACAGGATATCTGCCCCCAAGTGTGCATGCTTGCCTGAAAAGAGAATACTAAGGCACACTGCCCTGGTCATTTATGTAAGAGACTACCGATGTCTTGTCTGTGCAACACATGAAAGCCCCTCAGGAGTGGAATGAAATGAAAAAACACTGCTCTCATATCTAGGTATGTGCCAATGAAGATGAAGGTCCCCCCAAATCCCACTGGCTGGACGACCATCGAAAACCGCACCCCATCCTGTGAGAGAGGCATCCGTTGTTAAAGTGGTTATAACATGCCCGCGCCTGGCTCTTGTTCAGGAACCATGACTCCTTCCACAGTCATAGAGCACGTAGCCCATATCACGTGAACCTTGCTACCCTGAAGGGAAGGGTTTCAGAGGATGAAATCCCCTGCTTTTGAGCCAGAACTGAAATGGTCTTGTGTAGTTGGCCTAGTGTAATGATGTTGGCCACTGTCGCCATGAGACCTAACAGGCTTGGAGAACCGAGAGCTCCTGACCTAGCTTAATATCTTTCATAGCATTTAGAAACAATTCTACATGTGCGGGAGACAGACGTGCCTGTGTGGTCAAGTCCCAAACAACCCCAAGGAAAGTGGTGAAAGAGCTGGAGAAAGCAATCTCAATGTTGCGCCGTCAGCTCTTCAGATTGAGCCAACATCAGCCAATCGTCTATGTAGTTAAGCACACGGATGCCTTGGAGTCTCAAAGGAGCCAGAGCACCATCCATGCACTTGGTAAAGGTGTGTGGGGATAGAGCTAGGCCGAAGGGAAGAACTCAATATTGGTATGCTCGCCTCCGAAAGCGAACCTGAGAAACTTCCTGTGTTCTGGCAGAATCTTGATGTGAAAGTAGGCATCCTTTAGATTTGTCACAAACCATTCCTTGAACTGGATTTGCAACACAACTAAACTTTAGGGTGAGCATCTTGAATCTGTATATATCCGTATACACTCATGCAGAGTACGGATTCCTCCAAGACCTAGATCAAGGAAATCCTCGTGAGGGTACTTATTTAAAGTACGACAATTAAAGTACGATTATTAAAACATAATTTTTTTAATTGTAAATTTAATGTAAAACTAACTTACACAGTCATGGAAGTATACTCGAAGTACACTTAAATGACTTTTATTTAAAAAATACTTTTGTGGTATTTTTGAAAATTCATTGGTTCCCTTTCGAGGGAACTCAACACTGCGTCGAGATCGACACTTTGGGGACGCTCCCTAAGCGTGCGCCTCTGAAGTATGAATAAAACTAATCCAATCCTGATTGGTGTTGCGTCGTGACGTAACATGTGACGGCATACCCGGAAGTATAAAAGTGACGCTGTCACAACACACACTAGCTTTCGCTCTTCAGCAAGCGCTCTGTGTTGAAAAACTGTCTGTCTTATTTGGTGTTGTTTGTCCTTATATCAATATCTATCTATATATATGATGGCCAGCGAACAATTCAAGAAGTGTGTGCATCCTTGCCCTCGCTTTATTACGGGTGGGGATACACACTCTTTGTGTGTGAATTGTTTGGGAGCGCAGCACGCACGGGCAGCTCTCGAGGGAGCTGCTTGTGTTCACTGTGAAGCACTACCCATTAGAGTGCTGCGCTCCCGGCTGGCGTGCTTTGATGAGCACGGTCAGGCTCGCGCTCCCCGCGGTTCTGGTCCCGCGTCTGTTGAGGCGGCGCGGCGATTGAGATCGTGGGGCTCGCAGCGGGATCTTTTAGATGAGAATGAGGCTGCTGAGGCACCTTCTCATTCTTCGTCTGAGGATCCCGTAGCCCCTGAGAGTGGTCCAGGAGCCCGCATCGCGGCTTCTCCTGCCCACGATCAGGTCCCAATGCTTCAGCTCTCTGCTTCTGAGGAAGTAGATGTGCTGAGTATTGATGCGGATGACCGTGATTTTGGCGCGCCAGTTCACGGCCAAGCTTATGAGGAGCTGGTTGAGGTTGTGACTCGTGCAGTGGCCAGACTCAATATTAGCTGGCCACATCATGAGCAGGGAACGCAGGCGAAAAGCAAGCTTGATGAGCGTTTCCTGCAGCAGAGAGCACAACCTCAGCGCCGGGGTTTGCCGTTTTTCCCCGATCTCCATTCTGAAATCTCGAGATCGTGGGATAAACCGCACTCGTCTCGTGTCTCCAGTCCCAGTATGGTTGATTATAGCAATATTATGGGGGCACGGGACAAGGGTTATGGGAAGATGCCGAAAGTAGAGGAAGCTTTAGCGGGTTATCTTTCCCCTGAATCGGCGTCTTCCCTAAAAACCCCGGCGCTGCCTAGTAAGCCCTGCAGAGATACATCAGCTTTAATAGGCAGGGCTTACATGGCGGCAGGTCGGGCTGGTTCATGTCTGCACACTATGGCTGTCTTGCAGGCATACCAGGCCGACCTCCTGAAAGATTTGGATGAGGGGGAGGGGCCAACTCCTGAGGATATTGCGGAGTTGAGGAAGGCCACAGATTTGTCTCTCCGGGCCACAAAAGAGACGGCCCGTGCCATTGGCCGCTCTATGGCAGCTATGGTGGCTACGGAGAGGCATCTGTGGCTGAACCTATCTGGAATAAAAGATAAAGATAGGTCTTTTCTGCTGGATGCGCCGCTCTCGCCTTCTGGCCTGTTTGGCGACGCCGTTACTTCGGTCGTCGACAGGTTTCAGGAGGCGAAGAAACAATCTGCGGCGTTCCAGCAGTACCTCCCCCGTAAGGCTAAGTCCAAATCGAGTAGGGTGGGGCCGAGCGATCAGCCCCAGCCAGCAGCCAGCTACTCTCACCGGGCAGAGCAGAAAGAGAGCGTTTCCTCTAGAGCCCCTCCTCCTGGAGCTTGGCAACAGAGGAAGCGCTCTCAGAAATCGAAGTCCTCCAGCCAGAGGGGTGACCTGAGGGAAGTCATTCAGGCTAGGAGGACTTCGGGGAAGAGGTCCTGACCGGAATGGTAGGACCTCTGAGGGCGGTCCCCTCCACTGCAGGGCAACCGAGGTTGTTCTCGCAGCGGAGCCCTCTAGGAAACGATGTAGGTTGCCCGCCGTCAACGACGCTTCGGGCCGCATCTCTTTCCAGCGAAAATTTTCTAGTAAAGCATCAGTTATGGTTAAAAGAACCGTATCGACTACAGCCTGCCGGTATTCCGCTTCAGGCAGTCGAGAAAGATGCTCGAAGAACACCAGAGGCCAGTCTCGAGAGGCTGGTACCCCTAGTAGATTTTGTAGAGGCATGGTATCATCTTCCCAACATATCTGCATGGGTCCTGCATATAATAAAATCAGGATACAGACTGCAGTTTGCGTGCCGCCCCCCCAAGTTTTCTGGGGTGGTGCAAACTGCAGTACTTCCAGAGCAGGCTCAGGTGATGGAACAGGAAGTGCAGACTTTGCTGCTAAAGGAAGCCATAGAACGTGTTCATCCTTTAGACAGGGAGTCCGGGTTTTACAGCCGGTACTTTATAGTTCCAAAGAAGGATGGGGGGTTAAGGCCAATTCTAGATCTCAGGGTTTTGAACCGATCTCTGAGGAGGTTCAGGTTCAAGATGTTAACCATTCCTGCAATCGTGAGTCAAATCAGATCCGAGGACTGGTTTGTCACGATAGATCTAAAAGACGCCTATTTTCACATCTCCATCCTTCCATGTCACAGGAGATACCTGAGGTTCGCTTTCGGGGGCGAAGCTTACCAATATCGGGTTCTTCCGTTCGGCCTAGCACTCTCTCCCCGCACATTCACCAAGTGTATGGATGTAGCCCTTGCTCCACTGAGACTTCAAGGCATCCGTATATTGAATTATCTCGACGACTGGCTCATTCTGGCCCAGTCTCGAGAAATGGCAGTTCGGCATCGAGATGTCGTCCTTGGCCACATTCAGAAATTAGGGTTGAGACTCAATGTAAAAAAGAGTGTGCTAGAACCATCCCAGTCCACGATATTTTTGGGAATCGTGTGGAGCTCGATTACGATGCAGGCACGAATGTCTCCCGCACGTGTCGAGTCAATTCTGGCGATGGTATCTGGGTTAAGGCTGGGCCAGGCCATCACTGTAAAGCAATTTCAAAGAATGCTGGGTCTCATGGCAGCGGCATCCAACGTTATTCCTTTGGGCCTTCTGCACATGAGGCCCCTTCAGTGGTGGTTGAAAACCAAGGGGTTTTCTCCCAAGGGGAATCCGTTTCGTTTAATCAGAGTAACGCGCAGATGCCTTCGTTCTCTGCAAATATGGAAGAAACCTGGGTTCCTATCCCAAGGGCCGGTGTTGGGAGTGTCATGTCGCCGGAAATCCGTTTCGACAGACGCTTCCCTCACGGGCTGGGGCGCGGTCATGGACGGCCGCTTTGCCAGGGGTCTGTGGCAGGACCATCATCGTTCTTGGCATATAAACTGCCTAGAGATGATGGCTGTGTTCAGGGCTTTGAGGAGCTTCCTCCCAGACATCAAGGGTTACCATGTCTTAGTACGATCCGACAATACGTCGGTGGTAGCCTATCTGAACCGACAAGGGGGACTCAGATCGCGCCCTCTGTGCAGACTGGCGCATCAGATTATTCTTTGGTCCCAGGGGAAAATACTGTCTATCAAGGCAATGTATATTCCGGGGGTTCAGAATCAGGGAGCAGACATCCTGTCGAGGCAGGGGCTGAGGCCCGGGGAATGGAGACTTCATCCAGACGTGGTGAAGTTGATATGGGAGAGGTTTGGACCAATGGAAGTGGATCTGTTTGCGTCTCGAGAGACGTCCCACTGTCCACTTTGGTTCTCCCTCTCACTTCCAGCCCCTCTGGGGTTGGATGCCATGGTACAGGCCTGGCCGAGGCTTCGCCTGTACGCTTTTCCCCCGATCGCTCTGCTCCCGGGAGTCCTGGAGAGGGTCCGTCAGGAGGGCATCAGTCTTCTTCTGGTTGCCCCAATGTGGCCGACCCGAGTGTGGTTTTCGAACATAGTATCACTCCTGATAGCTCCGCCATGGCAGATTCCTCTGAGGAGGGATCTGTTGTCTCAGGCGGGGGGCACAATTCTCCACCCTCAGCCAGAGCTGTGGAAATTGTGGGTCTGGCCTCTGAGGGGGTTCAGTACCTGAATGCTGGTCTATCAGCTGGAGTGGTTGAAACTATACTTAGCTCCAGAGCTCCATCTACTAGGAGATTATATGGCCTCAAGTGGAATGTTTTTGCCACTTGGTGTAGAGAACATGAGTTGGATCCAGTAAACTGCCCGGTGGCTTCAGTTCTGGAATTTCTTCAAGATCGGTTCTCTGCGGGTCTCTCCCCTTCCACGCTTAAGGTGTACGTGGCAGCCATTGCAGCTTTCCACGCTCCGTTAAGTGATGGGCCCCTGGGGAGGCACCAGTTGGTCATTCGGTTTCTCCGCGGTACTTGGAGGATGAGGCCGGCAACCAGGTCTAGAGTTCCTGCTTGGGACCTGGCTATAGTTCTGGAAGGGTTATCCCTGGCCCCTTTCGAACCTCTAGAGTCGGCTTCGCCTAGGGATTTAACGCAGAAAATGGTTTTTCTCTTGGCCATTACCTCTCTTAAGAGGGTGGGAGATCTCCAAGCCCTGGCAGTAACACCAGCTTGCTTGGAGTTTGCCCCTGGCAGAGTAAAGGCCTTTTTGCACCCGAGTCCGGGCTACGTACCTAAGGTTCCTTCGAGCACGGCTCGGTCTGTAGTCCTTCAGGCATTCCATCCTCCACCTCATGTGTCGGCAGAAGAAGAGAAGCTTCATTTGCTCTGCCCCGTCAGAGCTTTGAGCGTGTACCTTGAGAGGTCCTCTTCTTGGAGAAGGTCGGACCAGTTATTAGTATGTTTTGGGTCACCTAAGAAGGGGCTCCCGGCATCTAAGCAGACTATTAGTAATTGGATAGTCCAGGCTATTACTGCGGCTTACAAGGTGCGCGGTTTGCCTTCACCTTTAGCCGTCAGGGCCCATTCAACTAGAAGCATGGCTTCTTCTAGGGCCCTTCTTTCGGGAGTACCTCTACAGGAGATCTGCGAGGCAGCCGGTTGGGCTACTCCGCATACTTTTATTAGGTTCTACAGTCTCCACCTTCCAAGTACGCCTGGCCCACACGTGCTCAGTCCTTGCTGAGTGCCTAGACAGTTTCACTCCGGGACAGGCCTATTCGGTGCGTGGCCTAGTGGGCACTCGTTCCCCAAAGTGTCGATCTCGACGCAGTGTTGAGTTCCCTCGAAAGGGAACGTCTCGGGTTATGACTATAACCCTTGTTCCCTGAGAAGGGAACGAGACACTGCGTCGTTCTGCCACGCCCCTCGAGGCCTTTGAGCGTCTTGCTTCATCGCGAGGCTAGTGTGTGATGTTGTGACAGCGTCACTTTTATACTTCCGGGTATGCCGTCACATGTTACGTCACGACGCAACACCAATCAGGATTGGATTAGTTTTATTCATACTTCAGAGGCGCACGCTTAGGGAGCGTCCCCAAAGTGTCGATCTCGACGCAGTGTCTCGTTCCCTTCTCAGGGAACAAGGGTTATAGTCATAACCCGAGACGTTTTTTATTGTGACTGAGTATTGTCTGAAATGTTGATGTTCCAAGATGGCGGACGCGTTGGCGTATCTGGAGTAGTCTAATGTGCTATCTAGAATAGATATCTATACATACAAAGTTGTGACTGGTCACTAACTTCCTACAATGAGCTTCATATTCACAATCAGTTTTAAAGGGCTATTTTACCCCAAAATGAAAATCCTGTCATTATTTACTTACCATCTTGTCATTGCAAACGTATGACTTTCTTTCCAGAGTGCTCTTTTCTACACAATGAAAATTATATATAACTGTATAGTGATTTCATTAAATTACGATCCTTTATCTTATGATTGAGATGCATCATGAAATTGACATGAAATCAGCCGTAATGTAAAAGTAATTGGAGAGACTATTTGTCTCAAATTTAATTTTGGTTCATTTGTGCTTGACTGACAAAAAGAAATTCATCCAGGTTTGGGGGGGTTTGTAAATGGTGATTTTCATTTTTGAGTGCACTGTTCCTTTAAGTGATGAAGTGTGTGGGTAATTAATGGAGGAGTGTGGCGAGACATCATGTTAACCCTTGCACTCTCTTTCAGTCTTGTGTAAACTCAACATGAGAGCAGGGTATCAGCCTTTGACATGACACGTGCTCTTCACTTGCTGTCTCCTTGCGGAGCTGCTGGCTGGCAAACCCACCTGGTACAGACAGCGCTCACTGGCACTGGTCTGCATGACCACGTCCAGAAATGCTGGCATTTCACTCTCGCACACAATTATCCCATCTGCATGGGGCTGTCCAGGAAATGCATCATTTTGGATGGGCGTTCACACTGACAGTGATTCACCGCGTTCGCTGGAGGTTGCCAAATTACGGTAGTGCTAGCAGATGCTTCTACTGTAGGTGGATCCTCAAACCTCTTCACTCCCATTTACGTGCAGTTTTGATTATTCTGATTATTTGCTAAAAATTATGCAAAAGACATTTCTGTGGATGTATTGGATTTTTTTGGTGATGCGCCTAGAATGTTTTCGTTTCAATGTTTTCAACCATCAATATACTCAATATATTCATGTTGTGTTAGTCACAAGTATATGCGCATATAGGCCTATACCATTATAGTAGGGTGACCAAACGTCCTCCTTTGCCCGGGCATGTCCACTTTTTACGAACTGTCCGGGGCGTCCAGGTTTTTTAAAATAAATTCATGAAAATGTCCGGTTTCCACTGTTTTTTTCATGGGTCCATTAAAGGTGCTCTAAGCGATGTCACGTTTTTTAGGCCAAATTTTTTTTTTGTCACATACAGCAAACATCTCACTATCCGCTAGCTGCCTGTCCCCTGAACTGTAAAAAGCCTCATTGGTCTGTCACTGCTCGTCAATGTCAGAATATTTGAAATGACCAATCAAATCAAAGTAGGCGGACTTTAAGTTCACAGAATTTTAGCAGCGTGACTCGACGCTTCAGTTTATGGTCAAGTGTGAGATAAGATGTAAGTAGCTAACAGCGTAAAAAAAAAACCCAAATGTAAATTCACAGATGATTTACAGAGAAAATGTTTCGTGTTTTCGTTTCGGTCGGGATCCGTGTAAAGCAGAACGCATGACCTGCAAAGCTGGCACGTACATGTCCGTGTCAAATAAAGGTGCTAGCGACCTAGAAGCCCACATAAAGAAAGTATAGGCTACAAGAGAACATCAGGAGGATTGAAAATGTTTTTTACTGAAATAGTGTAGAAGATGTTTTTATTTTATTTTAACCTATGGCCATGAAAAGAAATAGTGTCATGTAAAAGGTGTTTAAAGCTAAACCATTTTCTTTTTTGTATATTATTCTATTGTTGCGGGCTAAACGTTGAATGGAAAGGATGTATTACTTTATGTATTAAAGTACAATGATATAGTTGCTAGGTTGTGAATACATTTGTCAAGTATTTTTTTATGCATTCACCCATCAACCACGCCCCCGTCCTCTTTTCTGAAAACTAAAATATGGTCACCCTACATTATAGTGTTTTACGTGCCTGTTTATTGCATTATGAGGTTGCATATAAACATAGGTAATGTCATCACATCTAGTAAAATATCAGATAATTTGACTAATAATTTGGTTAGCTTATGTCGTAAAATGGCATATGGTGTGACCAAAAATAATGGTATTAAAAAAAAGTATAATAATGATTATTGCAATGTGTGCTCTCACATGTATTCAAAATGCAAGGAAAATATTTTAGCACTTTGGTTACACTTTACAATAAGGTAATTGCATTAGCTAACATTTAATAATTAATAGTTATTAAAAATAACAAATGTCATCGTTCGTTCAAGTTAACTAATGTAGTGTCACCATTATTTTTTACTGGGTGTCTGGAGCACATGACATTTTAGAGCAATTCAATTTAAAAACTAAATAAAAAAACTTTTTTTTTACCATATAAAACCAACATAGATACAAAGTGTACATTTCTACTACTTTTTTTTTTTCCTTTAACTTGGACATACTGATGTGTCACATCATGTCACCTCGTAACTGGTTGCTTGATCCCTGTAGTCAGTGTAAACGCCCTGAAGAGCGACACCGCTTCAGTCGATCACATGAACACTGAGTGTGTCTGTTCTTCTTCAAACTGTGCATTTCCACTGAAATAGTCCATTGCCAGTCTATCACTCTTCATGTCCTTGTCCACTGACGTGAGGCTTGTTATCTGTAGCGCACATGGTTCTGCTTCAGTTCCACAATGTGTAAACTGTATACAAATGCATACCTAAACAACACATTTCAGTGAGCATGTGCAGATACGAAGTTAAACTATAGAATTGGATTCTTCTGATTTGAATGCTGTGGAGCTGAAACAGAGTCTTGGTTACGGTACATTTCTATCTCTTTCTATCTGTTTAGCAGTGTTTTGTTTCCCAGTAACTTTTTTTCTTCTTTCCTCTTCTTCCAAACAACAAGAAACGTCAAACGGAAAGGATATAATCCCAGTGCTTCTGCCATCTAGAAGGAACGATCCAAACTCCGGAGCTTCTGTATTCTGGCATTATGAAAATATTATACATAATAGTGAAGAATTCAACCAACAATACCTTAGTTGTGTAGCTCCACCCCCTTTTATAAGCTCCACCCTCTCTCTCAGAGCCAATTTATTGACATATCCCACTCTCCCCCAACAGCCAATCAGATCATTCTTACATCACAGAAGCATGACATCACAACTCTGGCCTTGGCACCTCTTTGAAGGTTTTGCATGGCTTATGCCCATATTCAGCAGAACACACCATAATGACCTTTGTTGTCAATACGATCTCAGACCAGATCATTTCTTGATTGTTTATTTGACAGAAGTATTTGATAGCTGCATGGCTTAGCCTTAGAGAGACATGTTGAGTAGAATTATGGGATGGACTTGATTCTACATATAAATGGCCAGAGAAATCTATAGGAATAGTTCATAGAAAATTTAAAATTCTGTCATTATTTAGTCACTTTCATGTTGTTCCAAAACAGTGTGCCTTTCTCTCTTCAGTGTGGCACTAAAGAAGACGTCAAGCAGAATATATTGGCAACTTTGCTTACTGTGAAAGAGAATGGCAACAAGCTCTAATAAGGTTAAAATAGCACAGTGACAGTACCATAGTGAACTCTGGCACAAGGCACAGCAGCACTACACGTTTACATTGAAGACACCAGACAGACAAAACTAAATACATAGACCAAACACTGGAGCTAAAGACAAAAGGGTACATGATGACAGAATTTTCATTTTTGAGTGAATTATACCTTTAAGATGAATAATTTTTTTTTTTTTTTTGCTCTTTCTAATCCATTTTTTTTTAGCACGTTTAGTGCCCATTTTTAGGCTAAATTGTTATACTTTTTTTGCGAACATTAATATGTTAATATAAGTGAGAGTTGATTTAATAGTGTGTAAGTTGTCTGTTATCGATGGTCTTCTGTCTGATGTGGGGCTGTGCCGCTGAATGTAAGTGATCTATAGATGCTGTACATCACCGTCCACTGTGAATGAGGAGGTGATTCGAAGCCAAAGATCTAAAGGGGGAAAAAAAGTGAGTTTCCGATGTAATACACAGCACTTTCCAGAGAAATTTTCCACATGCTGGGGCGAGGTATTATTATGGTAACTGATCACCTGAAATTAGGGATGCACCGATACGATACCAGTATCCATACTGCGCTCGTGTAGCTACTCGTATACTGATAAAACTGCACCGACACCACGCAGCGTGTTTACAGTGTTTGTGTCCAGACAAAGAAACACTGACAACAGAGATGGGGATGAAAGAGAAGGCTATCTATGAAGTAAATGTATCTAATTAGTGAAATATTAAACACATTGTAGCAACGCCTCTACAGCTGTGGTGCGCGAGCTGATAAGCGAAAAACGCAGTGGATTGAGCATGCAGCGACTTGCGAGCTTTTCGAGCTTATCCTTTTTTCAGACATCACTGGAAAGTTTGTAATTTGGTCGAATATGGTGAAGAAAGGAGAGAGAGTACATTAATTAGGCTCTTAGATTTTGAAGAAAAGATTTTAGAAGCTCTTAGAAGAAGGCAAGTTTATTTATATAGCACATTTCATACGCTATGGCAATTCAAAGTAGCCAGACTCCTGACTCCGCCCTCTACATACTTCCATTTTTTTTCGTTTTTGTCTGTATTATATATGAGAATATTCATTCAGCTTGGCTGAATGTGTGTATGAGGTCCTGAGATCATACGCATCACCTGTTTGGGAAGCTTTCCCAGCTCTGCCACAATCAGCACAATAATGTTCCCCACGTCGTTAGTGCACAGCCAGCCGGCCTGCAACACCGACTTCATGTTCTTTGGAGCCTAAAGACATAGAAGCACAGCTGTTGAGAGGGAAGCGCTCACAGATATTGATTGGAGAATATCTTGGCAGTCTACATTGACATACTGTATATTCCAGTTAAAAACACACTTTTAAAGGGATAGCTCATTTACTCCAGCCTGGCTCCGCCCTCCTACGTACTTCAGCTCAATGTTCATTTTCCTTCGGTGCTACGTCTGGGACTGTGCTGTAGTCTTTGGTTTTCTCCGGTCAATTTTTTACCGGGCCAATCAGCGAACAGAGGGAGTGTCTGAGATCGATGACGTTGATGTCGAGCGTTATTTTGAGCTGTAGTTCAGTAATGGCAGTGGAGAAAGATGCGAGTGAAGCCATTCGGTCCGTTGTGGCGACGCTGCCGAATATCAAGAAGAACAATCTTTGCTTAGTTTTGTTGGTGGCCATGATGTTGAGGCCCTCCTCCCCACGGGGTTTCGGGAAAATACACGTCACGACCAAACGTTAGCGATTGGTTATTGCAGATCCAGAGTGACTCTAGTTTTAGACTTCAATAGAGTTCCCGCCTACAAGGAAGTTAAAGCTTGTCAATGGAGAGGCGCAGACTCTATGTACAAATGAAATGAAATGTACGAGAGTCTGGTGGGACCAGGCTACATTCAAAGTGCTTTGCATAGAAAATAAACACAAAATAAAAGCAAAGGTAATTAAAACAGTTGTATAATGTGACATTTCAGTTATAAAAATATCAGTATCGGCAAGTACCAAAAGTAAAAGTATTGGTATCGGCTGCGTTCTGGAATGGTTCTGTAAAAAGTGGTATCGGTACATCCCTACCCGAAATACATGCAATAACCCTGATCGGTTCTTTAAATATACCTTGTTTCATCTGCTTAACGCAATTGTAATTGCACACCCAATCTGTTGGTCAAGACATATTATTCAGACCTTATTATATGGCCTTTCTCGTCCATCTCCCTCAGCTGTCAGTGCTGCTAGCTCTACTGGAAACGATTGCTTTGCTGCATGAATTCACTATAGTGAGCATATTACTCCGTAAGTATGAAGTACGAGTGCCCGACCCCATAGCAATATGTATATTATATACAGAAACTGCTGTGCTATTTGTGCATGTCAGCTACAAAATGTTTATTTACTGTACTATGCAAAATAATTTGATGCACAAAGTGAAAGGTTAAAACAGTAAAATACCACATCTCAGTTGACCCTGTTTTAGCCATGATATGATAGTTATGCTGAGCTTCACATATCAGGAAAAATAACATATTTGTTGCTCATTATCCTTTATAAAAAAGGAATGAATGTATTTCCTTCTGTTAATAAAAAACTAATGCCCAGGTTACTTTTTCACATTTAAGGTTTCAGGTCCGATTTTAGACACTTGACTTTAATATTTTCTCTATTTTTCATCATCTCTGTTCATTAGCCTAAATGTTCCTCCATTTACCTGCTGCTGGTACTCTGAACTATAGAGAAAGTCATCAAATAAACAATAAAATCAACAGTATTTTACACCTCTGCCTGTGCTTTCTCATGTTAATTTAATCTGGGATAGGTTCCATGGTTTTAAGTTGGTGAGCTTTAAATAATCCATTATTGGTTAATGATTTAGGCATCCAAAATAAACAGTATACATGCTTTGTTCAAGATGAGCCAATCTTAAGATATTTTCTTAAGGTAATTAAATATTACTCTGAGATTCTCCGAATATTATGTGGAATATTATCCCTCCACGTTTTACACCAGTGCTATTTTGGAGAGATTTTGCCGCCTGTCTTTGAGGAGGAATATCGAAAACAAAACGTCTCGGTTACGTATGTAACTCTCGTTCCCTGAGTAGGGAACGGAGACGTTACGTCGGATGACGACGAATGGGGTTTCGCTTAGAACACCTATCGACTTCGAGTATACAAAAACGAGCCAATGGCAAAGAAATGCCATGGGTCTGCGGAATTTGCATGACGTAACTCCGCCCCACCTCGTGGGTATAAAAGGAGGACGCCGGCAACATGCAGTTATGTTTCTTCGCTGAGGAGCCAAGACTGAACTCAGGCGATCCCCGCGGTACAGCGGAAGTGGCAGGAAGACGTAACGTCTCCGTTCCCTACTCAGGGAACGAGGGTTACATACGTAACCGAGACGTCCCTTTCGTTGTCACTCCGTGTTACGTCGGATGACGACGAATGGGGTTACCAGTCAAATCACGCCACCTTCACAGCTGTCTTCCAGTGCCCTGCGTAAATCTGAGCCTCTTATAAGACTTGTAAGGACGAAGGACTCTTATTTAACACAGGAATACCAAGGTACACTGGGAAGCATATCCCATAGTTTAGAGGAAATATGCAATTAACACCAACCCAGAGGGGGGGGCATTTGGAAATACACATATGACCCGAAGGAAACATATGGAGAATACTGAGGTGTCCAGCCGCAGGTGGAATATTTCAACCTCAGGGGTGGCAAGGTGGCTTGCCAAGGGAAAGACACATGCTCAGAGAGGCTTACAGTGGAAATACACGTGTGGGGGTAGCTCCGGGGAGGGACCATGCACACGGGAGGCACCTATACGGGAGGCACGCATACTGGACAGAGCAGTGCCAAGGCTGGGTCTGCCTCCTCCAAGGGCAGCGCTTGCAGGTTCACCACCTGGTCCCGGAAGGGAGTGGTAGGAACCTTGGGCACATATCCAAGCCGGGGTCTCAGGATCACGTGAGATTAAGCCGGCCCGAATTCCAGGCACGCTTCGTCAACGGAGAATGCGTGCAGGTCCCCGACCCTCTTGAGAGAGGCCAATGCAACCAGGAGTGCTGTCTTCATTGACAGGAACTTAAGCTCCACTGATTGCAGAGGCTCAAAGGGAGCACTCTGCAGGGCACTTAAAACCACTGAGAGGTCCCAAGAGGGAACGAGAGGAGAGCGAGGAGGATTCAGTCTCCTCGCCCCCCTCAGGAACCTGACGATCAGGTCGTGCTTCCCTACGGACTTACCTTCCACTAAGTCGTGGTGTGTGGCAATAGCGGCAACATAAACTTTGAGGGTGGAGGGAGACAGCCTTTGCTCCAACCCATCTTGAAGGAAGGAAAGCACGAAACTGATCGAACACCTCCGGGGATCTTCTCGGCGAGAAGAGCACCAGTTGACGAAGAGGTTCCACTTCAACGGGTAGGCGTGCCTAGTGGACGACGCTCTAGCGGAAGTGATGGTAGCCACCACCGTAGGTGGTAGGGTACTCAAACCTGCCTCGACACGTGGAGGTTCCAGAGATCGGGACGAGGGTGCCACAGGGTGCCCCGTCCCTGAGAAAGGAGGTCCTTCCTCAGAGGAATTGGCCAAGGAGGTGTTGTCGCGAGGAGCACTAGTTCGGAGAACCAAGTCCGGGTCGGCCAGTACGGCGCAACCAGAAGGACCTGCTCCTCTTCCTCCCTGACCTTGCGCAAGACCTGCGCAAGAAGGCTCACTGGGGGAAACGCATATTTGCGGCCCCGCGGCCAGCTGTGCGCCAGAGCATCCGTGCCGAGCGTGCCCTCGGTCAGAGAATAATACTGGTCGCAATGGGTCGAGTCGTGGGAGGCAAACAGATCTATCTGTGCGTCGCCAAACTGGTCCCAAATCAGCTGGACCGACTGGGGATGGAGTCGCCATTCTCCAGGGAGGGGCTGAAGCCGTGACAGCTCGTCGGCTGCACAGTTCAGGGCTCCGGGAATGTAAATGGCTCGAAGGGACCTCAGATGCCTCTGACTCCATAAGAGGAGGTGGCGAGCGAGTTGCGACATACGGCGGGAGCGTAGACCACCTTGATGGTTGATGTACGCTACAGTGGCGGTATTGTCTGATCGGACTAGTACGTGTTGACCCATGAGCAGCGCCCGGAAGCTGTTCAGGGCAAAGCGTACTGCCAGCAACTCGAGGCAATTGACATGCCATAGGCGCTGGGGTCCTGTGCAGGAGCCCGCGGCAGCATGTCCATTGCACATGGCGCCCCAGCCCGTGGTGGAGGCATCTGTTGAGACAACAACATGCCGGGAAACTCGTTCCAGGGGGACACGAGCCCTGAGAAAACTGAGGTTCAACCACGGGGTGAAGATCTGACGACAGGTCGGAGTAACTGGTACTCGGAGCGTGCCTTGTTGCCATGCCCACCTCTGGACTCGGTCGCGAAGCCAAAGCTGAAGCGGTCTCATATGAAGCAATCCGAGCGGCGTCACCGCGGCTGCAGATCCCATATGCCCCAGGAGCCTCTGAAAATGTTTCAGTGGAACCGCACTCTTGCCCTGAATTTGTCTCAGACAAGTCAGCAGTGACTGCGCGCGCTCGCTCGTAAGCTGCGCGGACATGGCGACCGAGTCGATGTCCATACCGGGAAAAGAGATCCTCTGCACGGGGCAAAGTTTGCTCTTCTCCCAGTTGACCCGAAGGCCCAGACGAGCTAGGTGCCGGAGCACAAGGTCCCTGTGTTCGCAAACCTGATCTCGAGAGTGAGCTAGGATCAGCCAGTCGTCGAGGTAGTTCAGGATGCGAACCCCGTGAACCCGAAGGGGAACAAGGGCTGCCTCGACGACCTTCGTGAAGACGCGAGGAGACAGGGCTAGCCCGAAAGGGAGAACCGCGTACTGGTATGCCTGCCCCTTGAAAGCAAACCGGAGGAACGGTCTGCGTCGAGGAAGAATGGAGACATGAAAGTAGGCGTCCTTCAGGTCGATCGCTGCAAACCAATCCTGGGGCCAAACACATTCAAAAATGCGTTTGGCGGTGAGCATCTTGAACGGCATCCTGTGAAGGGAGCGATTCAGCACGCGCAGGTCCAGGATTGGTCTTAACCCACCGGTTTTCTTGGGGACAATGAAGTAAGGGCTGTAGAAGCCGGACCTCATCTCGGCTGGAGGGACAGTCTCGATTGCACCCTTCGCCAGCAGGGTGGCAATCTCTGCTCTCATGATGGGGGCATTGCCACCGACCAAAGTGGAGCGGACTCCCCTGTAGCGGCAACCCAGCGGGACAGACGGGGAAGCTCTAGCCAGGCTCCCAGGAACTGTACCAGCGGGGTCATGCGACCCACAGGCGTCCCCCCGGAGGGGCAGCGAGGCGGAGTAACTGGCCCGGACGTGGACGGCGTAGCGATCCGGTGTGGGGGCGCAGTTAACATCCGCGCCCTGACAGAGGAGGCCAGGGAAGGTCCAGCGTTCCACGGGGGCCTGCTCTGCCAGGGGTCTGGCGACAGAGTGGGACAGGGACGAAACGGTCCGTGGACGGCACGCCGTGTCAACCGACTCTGGGACAGAGGGGGACGAGGAGAGCACGGCTTGTGGGCGCCGCTCTGTGTTGTCCGAGAACTCTGTGTGCTCGGGGATGAGGGGGTTGTTTCTTTCTTTAACCACATTAGGGTGCTGCCCACCCGTGGGTGAGCAGCGGGGAGTGGAGAACAAAAGATTCTCCCCCCCGGCCCTCCACCGGGGGAAGGAGTGGTCCTGCTACCATCTCCTGGGAAACAACCATCATCCCTGAGCAGCCCGTCTCAGGAGCGCCGCTTGGCCCGGCGCTTGGCGGGGGGCGGGGCTGGAGAGGGCTGTGGCGCCTTCCTACGGCTTCCTCCACGACTGGGCCTGGGTGAAGGCTGCTGCTTTGGCCGAGCGGGAGGGGCGGGAGCCTTAGGAGGGCGCCCTCGGCGGGAAACAGGCTGAGGCGTCTTCCCGGCCGACGTCGAGGCAGCAGCGGGTCAGCGGGGCAGAATGTGTTTGATTGCCTCTGTCTGTTTCTGTGCAGTTGAGAACTGTTGGGCGAAGTCCTCAACTGCGCCGCCGAAGAGGCCGGCCTGGGACAGGGGTGCGTCGAGCAAACGTGTCCGCTCGGTATCCCACATGTCAGCCAGGTTCAGCCACAGGTGTCTCTCCTGGACCACCGCAGTGGACATCACCAGACCCAGGGAGCGCGCGGCTACCTTCGTCGCCCGGAGAGCGAGGTCGGTTGCGGCACGCAGCTCATCGAAGAGCCCTGGGTCTGTTCTGCCCTCGTGCATGTCTCTGAGCATCTGGGCCTGCTAGACCTGCAGAGTGGCCATAGCATGCAGAGAGGTGGCTGCCTGTCCCGCCGCTCTGTAAGACTTCGCCGCCATAGACGACAAAAATCTACAGGCCTTGGATGGGTGCTTAGGCTCGCCCCGAGAAGAAGCACTCTGAGGACACAGTTGCATCGCAACAGAGCGTTCAACCGGAGGAAGCCCAGTGTACCCACGGGCAGCCGCCCCATCGAGGGGAGGAAAGGCGGATGAGACCAGCGAGCGGTCCCGGGAAGACAGGGGGTCTTCCAGGACTTCGAGATCTCATCATGCACATCCGGGAAGAAAGGTATTGGGGTTTGCCGCCTTGCAGCCTTACCCAAAAACCAATCGTCCAGCCGCGAGCGCTCAGGACAGGGTGGAGGCCTCCACTCTAGACCGATGCTCGCGGCTGCCCGGGAAAGCATGGCCGTCATCTCCGGATCCGACTCAGGCACAGCCGTATGCACACCGGAAGGTGGCAGCTGCGCTGAATCTTCACTTCCAGAAGAATCAAGCCCACCTTGTGATGCTGCTACAGACATAGCATCTTCCTCTGTAGCTTCAACCGAAACCCTTCTGAACCACAATCCTGAACTAGATGGTAAAGTTCGTAGACAAACTTTAAGAAAAGTTTTAAAATGTTCTAGTATGGTTTAACATGATTTACCATGTTTTATGGTTATCGCCGGCGCCACCATTGACCATTGGCCGCTGTCGCTTGACTTCCAGTTACATGTGATTGGTTGCTACTACTTTGGAAGATACTGATTGGCTGCCACGAAATGGCAGGTCCATCCTAATATGGCAGGGCTTCCGGCTGTCAACGGCAGCTACTTCCTGCTGCCAGCTGCCGATTTTTTTGCTGAACCCCAACTGTGCGGAAAAGCGGAAGTTATGTGACGTCATTGTAAAAAGGGCCTATTCATAAAAGAGTTCCGGCAAGATGGCGGAGTGAACAATCAAAAGTTTCGAGCTCTCGGTACTTAATTTTTAGTAGGGAAAATTGTTAACGTAGCTGTCAGCAGAATTCATATATGCTTTAGATCGTAAGATATTCGGTGCCAATCTATGATATCTTTGACCTTAAACATGCCTAGATCTGCACAAAAAAGGTCCAGTGATTCCGGAAAACCTGATTCTCGTGTGACGGCTAAACATGGCCATGACCACGAAAGCAGTATGATTGAAGACGTTCATCAGGAAGAAGAGAAAGAATTTCTGCCATTCCCTGCAACTCTGAGCAAACCTCCACTTGCAAAAAAAACATCATTTGTCAAAGTTCACACTGGTAGTGCTTCTGATGCCGATGAGATTGTAACAACGCTCTCTAGTCTTATCAATACACGAAGTGATGCGCTAGAACCGATGGTTCAAAACTCCTGTGCAGAAATAAAAGAGCTAAAAAGCAAAATGCTGTACATGGAGAAACGAATGGACAGGGGAGAACAAGCATCCAGGGTATGTATGAGTCGGGTGATGGATTTGGAACGGTATGATAGGCGCTGGAACCTGCGGCTCCACAGTCTGCCAGAGACGCCCACAGAGAATGTACGAGAGGAGGTTATCCGCGTGTGCCAAGAAGTGCTCCACAAGAAGCAACGAAACTTCCAGACTCTATTGATGTAGCTCACCGGCTAGGAACCAAACGTGCTAATGAGACGAGCCCTCGTGCAACAATCATTCGGTTCATTGCCAGGAGATTCAGAGATGCAGTATGGAAGGCGGCTAAAAGCAGCGAGTTTCTCCGGAATCAAGGCATGCAGTTTAAGGAAGATCTGACAAAGGAGGACAGAGATTGCAGACAGAAGTTGTGGCCTCTAATCAAAAAAGCACGCGATGATGGCAAAACTGCTTACTTCATCGGAGGGCGTGCTTTTATTGATGGAACTGAAGTTACGGGGTGAGATAAAGAGCTTTTCTAGGTTATCTTTCTCAAGATTCTCAGGAATGTGAGTTCATTTGTTGTACTGAATGCCAAGATGCTGTTGTAAGCTTCGATCCCATTGGACAATATAACACTTACATCAGGGCAACAACCTGTGTTCAGAAAGGTATGGCCAGTTGTAAAAAAAAAAAAAAAAAAAAAAAAGTTTAAAAGCAGCCTATGTTAAATAGGACTACGGTTCTTTCTGTTTTGTTAAACTGTTAATGTTAAACAAGAAATTGTTCCTTTTTTTTCTTTCTTTTTCCTACACATAATTGCTGCAGTTATTCAATGAGTGCTGATTTCGATACCACTTTGATTTAGCGTTTATACCAGATTGACCAGACATTTTAGTTCTCTATTCTTTAACTAATCTGTCACATTTATATCACTTATCTCGTTCAATGCTAGGGGGTTACGAAATATAGTTAAAAGGAAAGCTCTATTTCTTTTTGCCAAACAGTTTAGGGCGGATTTTTGTTTTGTACAAGAAGCTCACTCTATTAAAGAAAATACAAAATATTGGACTTCACAATGGGGTAACTCAGTATGGTGTGCACATGGATCTGAACACTCCGCTGGTGTAATTACTTTAAAGAATATATTTAATGGAGTTGTTCTTCATACAGAATGTGATCTTGCAGGACATTTTATTTGCCAAGTAATTATGTATGATGATATAATACTAATATTAGGAAATGTATATGGGTATAATAACTCTTTGGAAAATAACAATCTTTTCGAATACATAGAATATGTATTTATTGGTTGGTTAAATAAATATCCAAATGCAATTTTGTTATTTGGAGGGGATTTTAATATTATACTTAATGGAACTATGGATAAATGGCCACCAGGTCGACCTAACATAAATAACAACAATCTTAAAAACTTCATGGATAAACTCAACCTTATAGATATTTGGAGAGACAAATTTTCACATAAGACATTTACATGGAGTAATAAATCAGGATCTAGTCAATCTAGAATTGACTTCTGGTTATTGTCTGAGAGTTTTAATAAAAATAATGGAAGTTGACATTATGTCTACTCCACTCACAGATCACAAAGCTATCAGCATTAAAATTAAATTCTCCGATACAAGTTGTTTTATGAATGGATCATATTGGAAGCTTAACAATTCTCTGCTACTATATGACGAAGTTAAAAAAGTAATCACTGGGTTGATAAATAGCTTTTATAATAAAGCAAATAAGGAGGATGCATTTTGTTCAAATTGGGAACTTCTGAAATTTGAAGTCACTAGCAAATATTTAAGGAAATTTGGCAGCCAGATAGCCAAACATAAAAGAGCTAAAGAAACCGACATAGTTGTTGAAATAACAAAACTAGCAAATAAATGTCCAGATGATTTGATGAAGAAAAATTACAATTATCAGATCTGCGAATCAAACTAGATGACCTATATAGAAAGAAAGCTGAAGGTGCGTTTGTCCGTTCAAGGAGACGTTGGCTCGAGGAAGGTGAACAAAATTCACAATACTTCTTTAACTTAGAGAAACTCCATATTAATAACAACATTGGTAAATTAAATGTGAATGGGGTTGTAACAAAGGATCATAAACTAATTTCTAATTACTGTTGTGAATTTTTTAAGAAAATATATACATCCAATTATTCTTCAGAGTTATCTGATGCCTTTCTGAGTTCTATAGAGGTGAAAACTATTGACAAAAATGAAAATGAACTTTGCGATGTGCCTATTTCTGTTGAGGAAGTGATAAAGGCAATTAATCACTTGAAAAATAATAAATCGCCAGGTACGGACGGTTTGACCGCTGAATTTTATGTTATTCATTAAAGATTTGACCCCTTTTTTGCTCAAGATGTTTATTGAAAGTATCAATAATCAATGCCTTCCTCCCACCTTGATTTAAGGATTAATCACTTTAATCCCCAAACCAAAAAAGGATTTACTCTGTCTTGATAATTGGCGTCCGATCAGTTTACTGAACAATGATTATAAAATATTTGCACTGATATTCGCTAAAAGACTCAAAGTTGTTTTAGATTCAATTATCGATGAAACTCAATCTGGCTTCATGAGGAATAGGCATATCACAAACAACATAAGATTAGTTTTAGATTTTCTGGATTATCCTGAATTTAATGAAGATAATGGTTTCATTCTTTTCCTTGATTTCTGTAAGGCCTTTGACTCCGTAGAGCATCAATTTATTTTTGAATCACTTAGAAAATTTGGTTTTGGAAATTTCTTCACTAGCCCAATTAAAACCCTTTATAAGAACAACAACAGTTCAATTAAATTGTTGGGTGGCACTTCTAGTAGATTCAGTTTGTCTAGAGGGATTAGACAGGGTTGCCCTGTCTCTCCTTATTTATTTCTGTTAATAAGTCAACTTCTTGCTAATCATATTAAAACTAGTACGATTAAAGGTATTTAAAGGACTATTATTGACAAAGAAATTGTTATAACTCAATTAGCTGATGACAACACCCTCTTTCTCCAAAACGATAACCAAATACCCATTGCAGTTAAAATAATAGAAGAGTTTTCTAAAGCTTCCGGTGTTTATTTGAATGTAAAGAAATGTGAACTTATGGCGGTCAAAGAATTTTCAGTGACATCTATTTGTAACATTCCAGTAAAGACAGAAGTCAAATACCTAGGAATTACAATAAATAAGAATCAAAAGAATAGAAGTTCATTAAACTTTAATCCTATTATCCAAAAAACTCAGAGGACGTTTAATCAATGGCTTCTAAGAGACTTGTCATTAAGAGGGAGAGTTTTGATTTCTAAAGCAGAAGGTCTGTCCCGGTTAACTTATACAGCTATGGCTCTTCAGGTTGATGATAAAATATCGAGGGAGATTGATAAGATCCTTTTTGGTTTTGTTTGGAAAAATATGATTCATTATATAAGAAAATCAGTTTTAATGAACTCGTATGAAAATGGTGGTCTTAATTTGCTGAGCTTTGCTACATTAAACAATACTTTCAAAATCAAGTGGATTTACAAACACAACTTTTCACCTCACAAATACTTTATATGGAATAATAAGGACATTCTTTTCAAACAAAAAACTATCTTCTTTGAAAATTGGTTTCATAATAATATTGTCTTGGTAGACCAATTATTTAATTCAGATGGCCTTCTTTTTACTTATGAAGAATTTATGCTCAAATATAATATTCCTATACCACCAAGGGAATTTGCAATCGTGTTTGGAGCAATTTCTCCTAAAATTTGTATGTTATTTAAACAACAAAAAAGATTACCAGACTACCAGCAATCTCCACCCCTCTCACCAATTCAATCTCTTGTAGGTAAAATATGTTTCGCATGTCATTATAATTATAACAGGTCAATAAGAGCCCTTTTTCAGAGAGATATTGTTTCAAGACCAAATGTTATTGCGTACTGGAGTCAGTTTGTGAGTGATGTTGACTCGAAAAAAGTCTGGCTTCTACCCAATAGCTTTCTATTAACCAACAAGGTCAAAGAAGTGTCATTTAAACTCCTTCATAGGATATACCCTGCTAAACACTACTTATCCAGATTTAAAAAAGATATTGATGAAAGTTGTAGTTTTTGCAAAAAGAAGCCAGAGACAGCTGTTCATTTATTTTGGCATTGCCCTCATGTGTCTTTTTTTTTTGCAAAATGTTCTTTATTTCATTGTTGGAAATATTGATGAAAATTTTACATTACTGTGGAAAGATGTTCTACTAGGTCATTTTAACTCAAAAGATAAAAAACACTGTACTTATTTTATTAATATTTTTATTTTGATGGCTAAATTTCACATTCATAAATGCAAATTTTTAGGGAAAAAGCCATGTTATATTGCGTTTAAAAGTGAAGTAAACGTTTATATTGAGTCAATAATGCCCTCGAAGAAACAAAAGGCTAGTCGAATTTTACAAGCATGTACAATTTTTAAACTATTCCTATAATACTATGTGTACCTCCCCCTAGCATTTGAAATGTATTGTATTTCTATTGTTTGTCTTGTTATTTCTTCAATAAAAAAAAAGTTCCTACCAAAAAAAAAAAAAAATAGAGTAGGGGAGAAGTTCCCGGATGGCTTACTGCTTCAGCACAGATTTTCGAGTGCTCGTCAGATGGATACTCTTCCATCCCAGGAGGCCACGCGAGAGCATACGTCATTATCAACATCGCGGAGATCAGCGGGCGGTTTCAAATGTGAGTAATCACAGTTCCTTGTGTTTAAATCGTATGTGTTAAACTACTGTAGAGTAAACGTTTTAACTGTTGAAGGTGTAAAGGAGTTAGACAGTATAGCATAGTTGTGATTTTGCTGTAAAAACATGTTTTATTATGGATAGCCAACAGGGGAGCTCCAGTAAGCACACGTAACGTTACGTTTCTAAAGTGTATTTGCATAACCATATACATCTTAAACACGCTTATTTAAAATGTCTATTTACATCTGAAAGGAAAATATTGTATTTATTGCAGATGAGCACATCCCAACATGAAAAAGACATCTGAGTGATGAATATGTGCTATTATGCAGGATAATTCACTGTTGTCAACACTGTTTACATTAGACAAATGTGCTATAAATCAGGTAAATAAACCAATCTATAAAGTAACTAAACATGTTATATATTTTATTTGTCCCTTATTACTGTTGATAAATTGAGGAACATTTAGGTTGGATAAAAAGTGAGTTAACACATCAGCTACAACCTCAGCATGTAATTATATTGAGCTCATAAATCACAGAGGTAACGTTAATGTGAATCTTGTCTGTATGTTACAGGAACAGAAGAACACGCGTGTTTATCCGATGGAGAGAGGCTCTCTAAAATCTATTAAATCTTAAGTTGTAGTTTATTTGAATTACTGTAATTTCATGGAGAGATTACAACACTGATTCTTGATTTCTGTGAATTTGCTGCAGAGCTTTTGTGGTGGAGCAGGACCTGCAAGGAAAGATGATGGCAGCATTTGTTGGGGAAAAAAAGGTTTTAGGGATTTTACTCAAATATAAAGTAAGGTCATTTTTGTTATTTTTAATACATAAATCAAATGACATTGTGCTGCTAAAATGACTGCTTTTGTATCATGTTTGTGCATTTTTGTAGGATCTTAAGTCTGCAGACTGGTGTGAGCACTGAGGATGAGGAGCCCAGAGCTGAATCCTGGAAGTGGTGCCATGGATGAGACGCTCCATCTTTCCATCTGCCCTTATGAGTCCCTCCCATCATTCCATCTGCCCTTATGAGTCCCTCCATCACTCCATCTGCCCTTATGAGTCCCTCCATCTCTCCATCTGCCCCTATGAGTCTCTCCATCTCTCCACCTGGCCTTATGAGTCCCTCCATCACTCCATCTGCCCTTATGAGTCCCTCCATCACTCCATCTGCCCTTATGAGTCCCTCCATCACTCCATCTGCCCTTATGAGTCCCTCCATCACTCCATCTGCCCTTATGAGTCCCTCCATCACTCCATCTGCCCTTATGAGTCCCTCCATCTGCCCTTATGAGTCCCTCCATCACTCCACCTGCCCTTATGAGTCCCTCCATCGCTCCATCTGCCCTTATGAGTCCCTCCATCACTCCACCTGCCCTCATGAGTCCCTCCATCGCTCCACCTGCCCTTATGAGTCCCTCCATCGCTCCATCTGCCCTTATGAGTCCCTCCATCTGCCCTTATGAGTCCCTCCATCGCTCCATCTGCCCTTATGAGTCCCTCCATCTGCCCTCATGAGTCCCTCCATCGCTCCACCTGCCCTTATGAGTCCCTCCATCGCTCCATCTGCCCTTATGAGTCCCTCCATCTGCTCTTATGAGTCCCTCCATCACTCCATCTGCCCTTATGAGTCCCTCCATCACTCCATCTGCCCTTATGAGTCCCTCCATCTGCCCTTATGAGACCCTCCATCACTCCACCTGCCCTCATGAGTCCCTCCATCGCTCCACCTGCCCTTATGAGTCCCTCCATCGCTCCATCTGCCCTTATGAGTCCCTCCATCTGCCCTTATGAGTCCCTCCATCACTCCATAAGCCCTCATGAGTCCCTCCATCGCTCCACCTGCCCTTATGAGTCCCTCCATTACTCCATCTGCCCTTATGAGTCCCTCCATCGCTCCATCTGCCCTTATGAGTCCCTCCATCGCTCCATCTGCCCTTATGAGTCCCTCCATCACTCCATCTGCCCTTATGAGTCCCTCCATCGCTCCATCTGCCCTTATGAGTCCCTCCATCGCTCCATCTACCCTTATGAGTCCCTCCATCTCTCCATCTGCCCTTATGAGTCCCTCCATCTCTCCATCTGCCCTTATGAGTCCTTCCATCTCTCCATCTGCCCTTATGAGTCCCTCCATCGCTCCATCTGCCCTTATGAGTCCTTCCATCTCTCCATCTGCCCTTATGAGTCCCTCCATCTTTCCATCTGCCCTTATGAGTCCCTCCATCGCTCCACCTGCCCTTATGAGTCCCTCCATCGCTCCATCTACCCTTATGAGTCCTTCCATCTCTCCATCTGCCCTTATGAGTCCTTCCATCTCTCCATCTGCCCTTATGAGTCCCTCCATCTCTCCATCTGCCCTTATGAGTCCCTCCATCGCTCCACCTGCCCTTATGAGTCCCTCCATCGCTCCATCTGCCCTTATGAGTCCTTCCATCGCTCCACCTGCCATTATGAGACCCTCTATCGCTCCAGAATGTGAAGCGCAGCTCAGCACAAGCTCCGGCACGAAGGCACGGCTCACCTCTGGTGAATTCATCAGAATAAACCCACAGATTGGGAACCGCTGTGTTGAGATGGCAGTAGGATTTGGGGTTCAGCTCCTGTAAATACATGCTTGTAGTTTGAATAAAGCTTTGTTTCATGTGTTGTTGACTTGTATATGCATTTGTTTATTGTGATGGTTACTTTTATTTGTTCTTTTACTCATTTATTCATGTTTTTTATTGTTGTCAGTATATAAAATATAATTATTTAATTAATGTATGCATTCATTCATTGCTTGACTGACAATTGAGATGTTTCACTGCATTTATCAATATAAATGTATTCATGCATAACTATGTCATATGACAAAACAAATTACTTTTAACTTGTTTTATTCAATTATCATTTTTAGTATATAAAAAAAGTAATATAATTTAGCATTGGTCAGCATTTAATATTATTACTTTGTTTAAGTTTTGGGGTGGGTTAACAATGCAATTCATTAATATTCATTTTTAAGGAGCGATACTTACATTTTTTGAGTATAAAATCAACAGTTCCCTTTCAGTCGCTCACGTTCGACGTGGCGACGTAATGGGATCACTTCAGGGAGCCCTATCAACTTCGAGTATCTACAGAACAAGCCAATGAACGTTGGCGTGCGTGAAAGCGTCACGCGCCCCCGCCCCGCAGCGCGGGTATAAACAGGAAGTGGGCGCACGCACTCATTGTCTTTCGCTTCGGAGCCGAGCTTGACTTCTGAGCTACAGACTGCTGATACAGGGAAGAAGAAGGCTTATCCAGTGCTGGTGTGACGGCGCGATCAGCGGTGGCCGCGAGCGTTTCACAACAGCTGTTTTCACAGCTTGGTTTGTGTGTGTGTGTGACTGTGTCGGTCTCGTGGGCGTTCCTACATTGAGAGTGTACCCCGATTACACTGCGGCCATCCCTGGGTGCTTCAGCACTAAAAGAGCTTTTTATTTTCTTTTTTCCTGTTTGTTATTTTTACTAAAAGAGCAACACAAGCGTGACCCTGCGTCCTTTTCAGGATGTCATTCCGCTTGTGCGTTTCTGGATGCGGTCATACCCTGGCGCCAGGCGACGGCCACAATAACTGCATCTCGTGTTTGGGCATTCAGCATGCTGAGGCAGCTTTTGTGAATAGCTCATGTTCCCATTGCGGGAATATGACTATGACAGCGCTTAGATCGAGACTCGCTTACCTCAAGGGAGGTGCAGTCCCCTCGCCTATGCCCCGATCTAGTGTCTATTCTGGACCTCAGAATAGACCTACTTCTGTGCATGACCAGGGTGATCTGAGGATTACCGTGAGGGCTACCTCGCCGAGGCAATCTCCGTCTCACAAGCGCTACCGCCGTTGGAGCCTTCAAATGAGCGTGCTGGTCCTTCTCTTGGACGACCACTCGTCTCCTTTGGGGCTCCACCTGACGATCAGATGTCGATCGCAGCATCGGAGGGGGAGCTTCGTTCCTCTGGAGATGAGGATTCGGCTGCATTGCCCCCTTCGGGGCGTGTAGCGTTCCCCGAGTCTGATCCAGAATGGACGGCTATGCTTTCCCGGGCCGCCGAGAAGGTCGGGCTTGTGTTGAACCCTCCACCACGTCCCGAACCTTCCCGGTTGGACGATTGGTTTCTCAGCGTGCCGCCCCGGTACCTTTCTTTACGGAAGTGCATGAGGAGCTTACTAGGACGTGGACGGCGCCGTATAGTGCCAGAAGCCGTCCTAGTGGCTCCTCCCTCCTCACCACCCTCGACGGTGGGGCGGCTAAGGGGTATGTGGATGTTCCGCCGGTGGAGCGTGCTGTTGCGATGCAGTTGTGTCCAGCGTCCGCTTCCTCCTGGCGGGGCAATCCACGCCTCCCGTCCAAGGCATGTAAGTTTTCGTCCGGTCTTACGGCGAAGGCTTACAGAGCCTGTGGACAGGCTGCTTCCGCCCTCCATGCCATGGCGCTTCTGCAGGTCCATCAGGCCCAGGCGCTCATGGACATGAACGAGGGTGGTTCTGACCCAGAGCTCTTCCGGGAGCTCCGTGTGGCAACTGACCTCGCCCTCCGGGCGACGAAAGAAACCGCACGTTCCGTTGGTCAGGCGATGTCCACCCTGGTGGTCCAGGAGCGCCATCTCTGGCTCAACCTGGCTGACATGAGGGACACTGACAAATATCGGTTCCTGGATGCCCCTCTCTCCCAGGTTGGGTTATTCGGCGACGCGGTCGAGAGCTTTGCCCAACAGTTCTCGGCCGCCCAGAAGCAGACGGAGGCCATCCAACACATCCTGCCCCGGCGGACCGCTGCTGCTCCCACCTGTCCGCCGGTTGCAGTCCCTCCGTCTACTCCTCGCCGAGGTCGGCCTCCTTCGGCGTCCTCCGCTCCCGCGAAGCCTCAGCAGCAGCCTTCGTCTAGGCCTCAGCGTGGAGCAAGCCGCAGGAAGCCGACCACGCCCGTCCAGGCCAGTGGTACCCACAATTTCAATAAAAGAGCAATTTCTGAAACCTCTGGGTCCCAAGACGGCGCGCTTGGCGTCCGACGACACTATGCCTTGTCACCCTCAGGCCCCTCTTCTATCGCCAGCGAGCAGCAGTGGCTGTGTCCCGGACGCAGTGTTGCCTCCGCACACTCACTCTGCCCTTCGACGGAAGCAGGTATGTGTCGCACCTCACACCCAGACCCCACTCCGGGCCGCTATGCCGTCCGAGTCGAGTCCCTGCATTCCGCCGCGCTGCCCCACCCCCGGGTACGTCTGTGGTCCCGTTGGTCCCGCTTGTGCGGTGTCTGGGAGCCTGGCTAGCGCTTCCCAGCCCGTCCCGCTGGCTCATCCGTACTGTCAGACTCGGCTATGCGATTCAGTTCGCCCGGCGGCCCCCGCGCTTCAGGGGCATTCAGTTCACCCGTGTTCTGGCGGACAGTGCCCCTGTGCTCAGGGCAGAGATCGCAGTACTACTGGCGAAGGACGCGATCGAGCCGGTCCCTCCAGCCGATATGAAGACCGGCTTCTACAGCCCGTACTTCATTGTACCCAAGAAAGGCGGTGGGTTACGGCCAATCTTGGACCTGCGTGTCCTGAACCGGTCCCTTCACAGGCTGCCGTTCAAGATGCTTACGCAGAAACGCATTTTCAAATGCATCCGTCCCCAAGGTTGGTTTGCAGCGATCGACCTGAAGGACGCGTACTTTCATGTCTCGATTCTCCCTCGACACAGACCGTTTCTTCGCTTTGCGTTCGAGGGGCGGGCATATCAGTACAAAGTCTTACCCTTCGGGCTGGCCCTGTCGCCCCGTGTCTTCACGAAAGTCGCGGAGGCGGCCATTGCTCCCATGTGCGAGCATGGTGTTCGCATTCTCAACTACCTCGACGACTGGCTTATTCTTGCCCAGTCGAGAGATCAGTTGTGCGAACACAGGGACATGGTGCTCAGTCACCTCAGCCACCTAGGGCTTCGGGTCAACTGGGAAAAGAGCAAACTCACCCCCGGGCAGAGGATCTCTTTTCTCGGTATGGAGCTGGACTCGATCAACATGACAGCGCGCCTCACTGAGGCCCGCGTCCAGTCAGTGTTGAACTGCGTGAGTACTCTCAGACGCAGAACAGCGGCACCACTGAAACTTTTTCAGAGGCTCCTGGGGCATATGGCATCTGCAGCCGCGGTAACGCCGCTCGGATTGCTTCATATGAGGCCGCTTCAACACTGGCTCCACGGTCGAGTCCCGAGATGGGCGTGGCAGAGCGGCTCGTGCCGGGTCCAAGTGACCCCGCACTGTCGCCAAACTCTCACCTTGTGGTCAGACCCTTCGTTCCTGCGGGCAGGTGTTCCCCTAGAAATAGTGTCCAGGCATTCTGTGGTCACCACGGATGCCTCTGCCACCGGGTGGGGGGCCACGTACAACGGGCATGCAGCTTCAGGTCTGTGGACGGGGCCTCAACTGCATTGGCACATCAACTGCCTCGAGTTGTTAGCAGTTCATCTTGCGCTGGGCCGCTTCAAAACGCCGCTACTAGGCAAGCATGTACTGGTCCGTACGGACAGCACTGCGACCGTTGTGTACATCAACCGTCAGGGTGGTCTACGCTCCCGCCGCATGTCACAACTCGCCCGCCATCTCCTCCTTTGGAGTCAGAAGCATCTGAGGTCGCTTCGTGCCATTTATATTCCGGGCCTGCTCAACCGTGCAGCCGACGAGCTCTCACGGCAGCAGGTGCTACCAGGAGAGTGGCGACTCCATCCCCAGGTTGTCCAGCTGATTTTCAGGCGCTTCGGGACCGCACAGGTAGATCTGTTTGCCACTCCGGACACGTCTCACTGCCAGTTGTTCTTTTCCCTGACCGAGGGGACCCTCGGCACGGATGCTCTGGCACACAGCTGGCCCCCAGGTCTACGCAAGTATGCGTTTCCCCCAGTGAGCCTTCTTGCACAGACCTTGTGCAAAGTCAGGGAGGACGAGGAGCAGGTCTTGTTAGTGGCGCCATATTGGCCCACACGGACCTGGTTCCCGGAACTGGTGCTCCTCGCGACAGCCCCTCCCTGGCCCATTCCTCTGAGAGAGGACCTGCTCTCACAGAGACGGGGCACCTTGTGGCACCCGCGTCCAGACCTCTGGAAACTCCATGTCTGGTCCCTGGACGGGACGCGGAGGTTCTAGGTGACCTACCCCAGGCGGTAGTTGACACCATCACTTCCGCTAGAGCCCCCTCTACGAGGCGCCTTTATGCGTTGAAGTGGAAGCTGTTCGTTGATTGGTGTTCTTCTCATGCGGAGAACCCCCGATCTTGCTCGGTCAGAGCCGTGCTTTCCTTCCTGCAAGATGGGTTGGAGCGAAGGCTGTCTCCCTCCACCCTTAAAGTGTATGTTGCCGCTATCGCCTCACATCACGATGCAGTTGTAGGTAAGTCACTGGGAAAGCACGACCTGATCGTCAGGTTCCTGAGGGGGGCAAGGAGACTAAATCCTCCTCGCCCGCTCTCTTTACCTTCTTGGGATTTGTCTCTGGTCCTTTCGGCACTTCAGAGACCACCCTTTGAGCCTTTGCAGTCAGCAGAGTTAAAAATTCTGTCCTATAAAACAGTACTCCTGGTTGCATTGGCCTCCATCAAGAGGGTAGGGGACCTGCATGCATTTTCGGTCGACGAATCGTGCCTGGAATTCGGCCCGGCTAACTCTCACGTGATCCTGAGACCCCGGCCTGGATACGTGCCCAAGGTTCCCACCACTCCCTTTCGGGACCAGGTGGTGAACCTGCAAGCGCTGCCTTCGGAGGAGGCAGACCCAGCCCTGGCTTTTCTCTGTCCCTTCCGCGCTCTGCGCCTGTACGTGGACAGAACTCTAAGCCTCAGGACCTCAGATCAGCTCTTCATCTGTTACGGAGGTCAGCAGAAAGGGAAGGCTGTCTCCAAGCAGAGGATGGCCCACTGGATAGTGGATGCTATCGCCTTGGCTTACGAAGCCCAAGGCGTGCCCTGCCCACCCGGGTTGAGAGCCCTCTCCACTAGGGGTGTCGCTTCTTCTTGGGCGCTGGCACATGGTGCCTCGCTGACAGACATCTGTAGAGCTGCGGGCTGGGCGACACCTAACACGTTCGCTAGGTTTTATAACCTACGTGTCTTCCTGTGTGCTCGCTTCAACCAGCCGGTAACACCGAAGTTCCCGCTCTTGTGTCGGCTTGCTACGCCACTCCCCTCCACAGGGAGCGGATACGTGCGCTTTTCTGCTCCAGTCGAATTCCCCACTCAGGCGAACCCTGTAGAGTTCCTCCGTACCCCTTCGGCAGTCAGACGTTGCGGAGCGTCCGACGCCAGGCCTAGTGCTCGTATGCTTGTTTAACTTGTGCTAGGCTGGGTTCCATATGTGGTGATCCCTGTGGCGATCCCATATGCGTATTCTTCCGCGATCAGCTCCCTGCGGTGAGCCCGTGTCTTCCCTTGGCAGACTCCGCTCTGCCTTCACTGTCTGGTGCTGCCTCCCCCTTCTCAGGCTGGAGCCACCCCAGTGACATTCCATATGTTGCACTGCCCCTCTGGCCAGTCCATATGTGTATTCTCCACATGTTACCTCCCTTCGGGCAGGATGTGGCTCCGCAGCGTCCCTCTCCTCTGGAAAGGCACGCTTTCCCAGTGTTATCCAAGAGTTCCACTGTGTGGGGTTTAACGGAACAGCAGTGAACTCCCTCTATGCAGGTCTTCCGCCCCAGCCATTTGGGGGTCTGAGAGTCTTCCGTAGGGCGCTGGATGTGGCAGCTACCGTGGCGTTTTCCATGGGATCCCATTACTAATCCTGAGGGAGGGAACGGGAGACGTGACGTCCCGTCGCCACGGTTGCTGACCATCGCTGTACGGCCATCTCAATCTCGGCTCCTCAGCGAAAAACAATGAGTGCGTGCGCCCGCTTCCTGTTTATACCCGCGCTGCGGGGCGGGGGCGCGTGACGCTTTCACGCACGCCAACGTTCATTGGCTTGTTCTGTAGATACTCGAAGTTGATAGGGCTCCCTGAAGTGATCCCATTACGTCGCCACGTCGACGTCACGTCTCCCGTTCCCTCCTTCAGGGAACGAGGGTTACATTAGTAACCGAGACGTTTTCTCCAAAGGAGACATCTTTGGAGAGCAGCTGCCCGTCTCCTGTGTGCATACATTACAAATGCAGAGGAAAACTGTTCTAGGTTGTGCTGTCGAGTTACTGATGTTATGAAGTGTTAGTGCACCTGTCGCTCATATCATTTAAACTTATTACATACAAGATCATGAAAAGATACCATAGTTGTATATAACAATGAACAATCATAATGACATAACAGAAAACATAAAGATCATTGGTTTGTGTACATCATAATATGATATTTATACACAGGAAAAAAGAACAATAACAAGGCTAAATATCATTAAATAGTTCTTCATACATAATACATAAAAAAATTGTTTTTATAAGTCTGAGAGATGAAACGAGAGGTAAATTCATCAAGAAAAAGAGGAAAACTTAAAGGAGAAACTTTTTGGGTATAAAATAAAGAAATTAACAACATATTCAAGAGATGACGATTTGGGGGTTTCTTAATAAAAAAATTATATCGTTATAGCCTAAGGATAAAACTGTGGGTCACATTAGTAGGGTTAAAAAACTTAAATCAACCCTAAATGTATTCACAAAATAAATGGGCAGCTGTTTCTTCAACAATACTACCACAAAATTAGCAAGTTTTATCAATATCAAGATATTTATAGATAGATGAATTAAACGTGTCGTTCATTTTAAGTTGTTGCGCTTGTGATAGCGCGTCGTAGGTCACATGATAACGTCAACATGGCAGATGTCCGATCGCATTCATACTCAACGAGATTTGGCTATAAAGTACTGTACCTACTCTTTTAGCGCTTGTTAAGTATGTACTTATTGATATTAAGTACCTATCCACTGAGTATGCGATTTCGGATGCAGCCCATGCATGCACTGAGACAAAAATGTGTTTGCCCACCTATCTAAATGTAGCGGAGATGGTGAAAAAGCCCCATTTCAAAAAAAGATGGTGTATTCCTTTAAATGATTAATCAAGTGATGATTGACAATTCTTTGTCCACATCCAGAATCACACTGTCAAAAACAAAGCAAAAAAAAAAAAGAAAGAAGTGAAATGCATGGCAGCACAGGGTGCCAAACGTTTACGATTACTGGAAATAACAGTCAAAGACCATAAAGTCAAGTCATCCTCATTTATATAGCACCTTTAACAGTGTAGATTGTTTCAAAGCAGCTTTACAGGGATAAACATATACTTTAAGGTAACAGAAATTGGTTTGGTTTTATAGCGGTTCTCGAATAATGTTATTTCCAGCTAAAGTTAGTTTTGATGGATTCAATTCCGGCGAAATGATAATTTGTTAATAACTTAGGGGCCGATAAGACGACACCGTTCTCTCATGTTTCCAAAACTTTAAGTAACATGTTTAGACTGAAGAAAGGAGAAGGGATGAGCAGAAACACAAGACTTTCAGGCTTAGATGAAATCAATTGAAGATAAAAGAAGACATTAAATCTCTGAAGATCTCAGCAGAGAATGATTAAACAACTCCACAAACAGCATTAACATTTTCACTTATTACTAGCCAGACTGACTTTATTTCTGTCACACGTCTACATAAGTTCTTATTGAGAATTAAAAGAGGTTCAGAGGTGGATGGTTTATTGTTTCATTTGATGTTATCATAATGTAGATCAGTGTTTGCTTTAGTTGCGCTCTTGAACTGCTCTTGCTATCTGGAAGTCAGTTGTATGTTTGGAGAACGTTCTTACATCGTATAATCTCAGGTGTTGACTGGGTAGCTACCCACCGCTCGTCACGCTGAACAACGTGACGCAACCCTCACCACAGGCTTCTACATGTCACATATTTGGACTGCCTTTAAATTCAGGTTCAACCTGTTTCTCATGTTTCCATAACTTACAGTTCCTGCAGTTTCAACTCTAAATTGAGCTCCAGTGAAGCAAAGTTATTGTCTGCCTGAAGAAAAGCAGAAGTAGAGGAGAAACCTTCAACATTGATGTTAGTTGTTTTATTTTAAAAAGATAGATCATAAACCACATTACCTCGACCTGCAGAACTAAAATCCACTTGTTGGGGAGGATCAGGTAACATTTTCATCCATTTTTTTATTATTGCTACCATTGCACTTATGTCTCAACAATGAGCATACCAGAAGTCATCTTAAATTATTTTTTGTTAGTATAATTACAAACGTCTCTGAAATGTATTCATGAATTGATAGTATTGATGTTTCAATACTTCCCACCATTAACGAGAGATATTAAAGATATAATGTGTTATCTTTTTATTTCCATGAATGCTTCCCACATACTAAAAGTTATGCTTTTTTTAAATTACTTTATGTTCTACATTCTCTGTTGTAGTATATAATGTGGAGATTGTTTGAATAGATCAAATGTCGGAGATTGCTTTTTTTCCTGGTTAGCAAAAGACAAGTCTTTGCTGTGTATCAGTCGTACGCTTTTAAAAAGGTTCAGATGAAATCTAGGTCAGAGGAATATAGAGTGTGTGAAATTGGATGTCACCCTCATTTAAGAATCGTAAAGGTGTAAATCAAATTGCAAGCATGTTAACTTTGTGAACTGGTTCAACCGGGTCGTCAACCGGCTGGCAAAAAAAAAAAAAAAAAAATTCCACTATCAGGTCTAGGAGTGATTCTCAAAGGTACCCATTACATGTTTGGAAGTAAAACTGTCCTAAAATTAAAGTCTGTACAACAGATTTCACATTAGCCATTGTTCTACCAGAAAGACTCAGGAAATAAATTGAAAAGCTGTATACATTTATTGACAGCTCAGCAAGCATGAATTTGAGTTCTTTGGCGTAGGCCCCGTCCTTAGCGAGGAAAGCGAGGTTAGCCGAATCTGCATGTGGAAGGCGGGGGCGCAGCAGACCCCCAAAGAGAAGTGGAAGAATAATTCCATGAGGACGGAGCCCACCCCCAAAGAACTGTAAATAAATATACCCACCAGTCGTGGGTCCTGCGGTTCCTGAAACGAGAAGAATACAGATAAGTTGATAAATATTTATTTACGAAATTATTTATATTTATTTATATAGAACCGGGCCCAATGGACCATCATGCTAGACCACATAAACACGAGGTCAGCTTGACCGCAGGCCATGATAGACCACATAAACACAAGGTCAGCTTGACCAAAGGCCATGATAGACCACATAAACACGAGGTCGGCTTGACCACAGGCCATGATAGGCCACAAACACGAGGTCAGCTTGACCACAGGCCATGATAGACCACATAAACACGAGGTCAGCTTGACCGCAGGCCATAGACCACATAAACACAAGGTCAGCTTGACCACAGGCCATGATAGACCACATAAACACGAGGTCGGCTTGACCACAGGCCATGATAGGCCACAAACACGAGGTCAGCTTGACCACAGGCCATGATAGACCACATAAACACGAGGTCAGCTTGACCACAGGCCATGATAGACCACATAAACACGAGGTCAGCTTGACCGCAGGCCATGATAGACCACATAAACACGAGGTCACTTGACCGCAGGCCATGATAGACCACATAAACACAAGGTCAGCTTGACCACAGGCCATGATAGACCACATAAACACAAGGTCAGCTTGACCACAGGCCGTGATAGACCACATAAACAAGGTCAGCTTGACCACAGGCCATGATAGACCACATAAACACGAGGTCAGCTTGACCGCAGGCCATAATAGACCACATAAACACAAGGTCAGCTTGACCACAGGCCATGATAGACCACATAAACACGAGGTCAGCTTGACCGCAGGCCCTGATAGCCACATATAGAAAAAAGCCATGGTAGGCCACACGGCCATGAGAGACCACAGAGACGAGGCCGCTTAGGAGCCACACCGGCCACTAATGCCTCATGAAGACAACCTATAAGACAGATCTGCTAAGCCACACAGAAGGTCGGGATGGACCACAGACCATGGATCGCCACATGTAGGACAGGCTTCAATATGCCACACATAACGAACTAATCATAGACACGGCCATGGAGCCACATAAAACCAAGACCCCTAGAGGTCACTAGGCCACGATGGATCTTAGAGGACAAGGACACGATAGGCCACACAGCCATGGGAGACCACAGAGACGAGACCGCTTAGGAGCCACACCGCCCGCTAATGCCACACGAATACAAGGCCAACGAGACACCGCCACTAGGCCACACAGAACCATGCCATAACTGGCCACGAGACCACGGGACAAGACCATAAAGAACACATGGGGCAAGACCACAACGGCTACTACTGCCACATAGAGACAAGGCCACATTAAGACAAGGCCACTAGGCCACATATAGACAATGACTCGTTGACCATTTGTAAATGCAAGCAGAATTTAAGACCAATTGTGAGAATGGATTATCATGGCACCACCACCAGTAGTTGTGAAGGTTATTTACCTGAACCGTTTTAGTGAAGAGCTTGCTGAGCTTCGAGGATGATTTTGAATCGGGTCTTATATAGACTCTAATGTAGAGGAAGACCATCTGCCCAGGATCTTAATAGCTGAAGTAGAAATGCCATGATCAGCTGCTGTAGTGGCTGCCCCGATCCTGAAGGAATAACCAGTATACTGGGAGGGAGATAGACTGCAGCTTTTGAGGACAGAAACTGATGAGTCCTGAACTAGGCTTAGAGAGAAGTGCTCCGTTAGTTAGGATAAATGGAGGGGAATTTAAAGAAATTAATCATAGATGAGAAGGGGCAGAATTTATAACTAATTAATAAATTGATAAGTGAAACGGAGCCTTGAGAGTCATTCTTAGAGTTCTTAAGAAAGAGAGTAAAGAAATTAGGTGAGAAACGCAAATCAGAAAAGACCATGGGGAAATCGGAGTATTTAGCTCCTGGAGTGAATCCCCTGGATGCATGAGCCATGACACTGTAACAGAAAGCTACAATCTGAATACCAATAGAAAAGAGACCATTGCGGACAGGAAGTAATAAAAAGGAGGTTGGATGGATTTTGCTTTTCTAACTTACTTAGTGTGAAATGTTGCCGTATAAACAACCAACATCTTAGAGGTTACAACACTCAAAGTTCAAGCAATGGGAGAAATTCATTTAAGAATTGCTTTTTAAAGACTACAACAGCGCTGAGAGGAGCTTACGAAATTCCTCCTTGGTTAGTGCATCACAACCTAAATTTACATGAATCCTGCCCACGGGATATGATTTAAAGAAAATCGAGACAGAATAAGCTAATTAGTGACTAGAGATAGCTACGGTGAGCTACATAATTCATCAACGACCATCCGGAATGTTGTCTATATGTTGACACTTCTTGAGTCTCTCCATCTTGAAAGATCTGTTGAGCTGTTGAAACTCCGACCCCTGTGCCGGGAGTAGCAGCCCTGCCACATCCAAAGGGATAGACAAAACGATATGCTTAATCACCTTCGTAATGACCATTCCAACATGCGATTCAAAATTATCTGTGGGCATTCTGAGCCAAACCCCACATACACACCGGAGACCCACCACATATCCTGCGAAAAGGGCACAATTATACACATTTTTATCTTTGTGATACAATGTGAATGGCAGGCGTTTATTGGAGGTTTACTACAGGTCTTGGCTATGCCTTAAGTAGCAAACAAACAGAAGGTATGGTGAACAGACTTGGATAATAGGTATTAAAATACTTGCATGAATTTGAATGCCTGCGAGCAAATTATGAATGGAAGGAATATTAAATTACGATTTCGTAATTGTAGACGAGGAAGGAACAATCGGCCGTGATCAGGATGTGAAAACAGGAATCTGAGAAGAAAAGCAAAACATTACTAATTTAACAAACTCTGTTAGAAGAGGGCAGGGTGATGGATCCGGGTTTGCTGAACAGCAAAAGCCGTCTGAAAGCCTGTAACAAAGAATGAAAGCGCGTAGCTATGGCTTTGCATTGGAAGGAATAAGCACAACCTTAATTATGAAATTGAAGACAACTGATAGCCAAATTAACGTCTCAGGAATGGCATGATCGCCTAACAATAAGATCTGCCTTGATGACAACTATGCTTTGTTAGCACGAGGATATAATATATTTTCCGACCACGTCAAATCCCTAAGGACGCTAACGACCGCTATAGGATGATTTTGTGAAGAGCGGACGAAACGAACCTTGAGTAAACTTAAAAGATTCATGTAGCCTTTACTGATCTAGATATCCGAATCTGAGATTGGACATGCACCCTTTGTCTAGTGTGTGTTTTTTGTTTTTTTTGGAAATTCTTAAACCGGCTAAATCTGACTTCTTAATACGGTACTTACCTGAAGTAAGGTGACGGCGTCCTGTCAAGAAGCTACTATCATTACCTAAAGATACTTGATCTGTTATCTTTTGAGCGTAGAATCCTTTTCTCAGATGCATAGCATATCCCTGACATGGCTCCCAAGTTGCTCTTTGCAGAAATAGCCCCATTCATTGCTGGCCACAACAGTTGAGACTCTTGAATAGAAAGATACATGAACATGTAAATCATACAGTTGAGCAAAGACAATGCCACTCAAGTCTTCTTCACTGATTAGTTCTGTTGATTGGTTTGACTTAATAAAACTAATATGACTGTTAATTCTACTGAGTTAACAGTTTTTGCTAAGGATATGTGGCCTTTGACAGGAACATCCTTAGTCTGCATTTTTCTGTAGATTAATGTGGAAATAAATACCTAATACATAAAATATCTCTATCACACATATCAGTGGATTAAGTAGTCACCAGGAAAGGTTGAATATTACAGCGATTGTACACATTTCCAATATTGTAGATCTAATTTTCATTAAGGGACTTATAATATTAATTTAAAGTAACAATATGTAGTTTTTCAACCTTCATAATCTATTTCCAAGACCCTTGCGATAGTACATCGACTTAAAATAAGTTAAATGACACGTCTGCCATAGCCTGACGTGGTCTGCATCGCTTTTACTGGCACTATGTAACTTCGGGTTTCGGGTTGGAACCGGAGCACAAAAAGAACTACAAGATTCGACTGCTTTACAGCATACGTCACTTCCCCCACTTCCTCAAATTGTATGTGGCCATTGCAGACATCCCAAGTCTGCCGGAATCTAGAGCGCGCACGCGAGACAGAACATACTGCGTGCATAACATACATAGTGCGAGCATGGCAGAGAGGGAGGGAGCGAGAGACCTTGCGAGTGTGCCTCACGACAGCTAGTCAACCCAAAAATTATTTACGACAGCAGTAATGGACAATTCTGCTTCCAACCTGTAGGGCGACCGCTGAGGAAAAGTTACTTGGTGTTGCTTTAAAGTAGGCCTAAATATGTTGAAAATAGTTATTTGTGAAATTACAACACTTATGTAAATATGTAATTAACTTGCCATTGTAGAGATATCCACTACAGTATGCATAACAGCCAAATGAACAACTTGCTCTCTTTAACTCAGGTTTATTTATATATTTATTTATTTTTAAATCAGTTACTCAGTTGTTAATGGTTATTTGCAAACTGCCCACGAGAGCGTGGTATCGATAACGCTGATATTATTAGATTAGTACTGTGGAATATTGGTGACGCGAAACTTGCTTACACTTGCTATGATATTCCCCTTTAAGGCGAGCTAACCGGCCCCGTTGCAGTCTGCAGAACAGTAGTAATTATGAATACGTACGCCACGTCACCGTGGACTCCAATTTGAACTCTGCCGCTGGTGTAGGAAGCAACGGAGAATACTTACCTGGATGAAGTTTAATCATGAAAGAGGGGACATATTAACCGTGACTGATGAAAGCGCCTACCAAAACTTGAAAAACCGACTTGAAAGCCTTGGAAGTGGATCTTCAACTCGAACCAGCGAGAGAAGATCGCCTCTCGTGACTTGCAGAGTTGTTGATTCATGACGGTGGATCGGTGATCTGCGGGATAATGCACCCGTGCAGACAGCGAGGTTCTTTTGCTGGACAAGTTGTTGATGATGACATAGTTCTCTTCCTGCCGGGAAATGGAAACTGATTGGTTACCCGGGGTGTTTTAGGCCTAGAGGAGCAGAACTTCTCATGAGAGGCCTTGGCTGATCAAAAACTCTACGAAGACCACTGTGCCTACGGGGAGATGCGGCACTGATCGCGGGAACCGACTGAATGAGAGCATGAATGGCAGCGTCAGCATCTGCGTACTCAGACAGGTGTAAGTACCAGTAAGTATATTTTATACTGTGACTGTTAACACCTGATTGGATAGGAATGAGGTAATACATGACGCGCTGATTGAGTCTTCCTGACAAAACTTAAGCTAAAGCTTTCATTTCTATGTACATTTCAAATGGTTAAATTTCAAGCACCGCCTGTATCAATAGCATTTCAACAATTGCTAAAAGACACACTAGGTGCATTTTGTTTAATTTCCTAGAGGACAACTTACAGAGACTGTAAATACACAATGCTCACTGTGTATTTTATAAGGTACACTTTGCTAGCACCGAGTTAGACCCACTTTTGCGTTCAGAACTGCCTTATTTCTTTGTCGCATAGATTCAACAAGGTGCAGTAAACATTCCTGAGAGATTCTGGTCCATATTGTCATGATAGAATCACACAGTTGCTTCAGATTTGTGAGTTGCAATTCCATGCAGCGAATCTCCTGTTCCAGCACACCCCAAAGGCGCTTTTTTGGATTTAGATCTGGGGACTGTGGATGCCATTTGAGTATAGTGAAGCGACAATACTCGGGTAAACTTTGGTGTTTAAAGAATGCTCAATTAGTACTAAGGGGCCCAAGGTGTACCAAGAAAATATATAACACACCATTACATCACCAGCAGCCTGAACCGCTGATAAAAGGCGTGATGGATTCATGCTTCCATGTAGTTTACGCCAAATTCTGACCTGACCATCTGAATGTTGCAGCAGAAATTGAGACTCCTTGGTTGGTTCTCTGACCTCTGACATCAACAAGGTTTGAAACAAGGCAAAACTGCTTTTCTCTTTTCTCTTCTGCTTTTCAAAATCCCAGTAGATCAAAATGCCGAAATACTCAGATCAGTCCGTTTGACACCAGTGGCAATAGCACTTCAGCAGATTTGACCATGTCTTATGGTGGCCGCGGGTCCTTAAAAAGTCTTAAATAAAGTTTTTCTAATAAAAAGCCTTAAAAAGTATTAAAATGCCTTAAATTCAGATTCGATGGGTCTTAAATATTTCTGGTCACATTGCCGCTAAAATTTCACCAATGCCCGTCAAATACCATGAAGCATTGAATCTTGAGAATGATTCTGATTTTATTACATAAACAGTGATTGATAATGATAATGCAGGACTCGACATTAACGCTTCTCCGCTTGTCCGGGACAAGTGGATTTTTTGAAGGGACAAGTAAAAGAGAATTTTACTTGCCCGACCGGACAAGTAGCCTAGATTAGAACATCAGTAACAAAAAATATATATATAGCTGCAAGCAGCCATCACCGGGGCCAAGCGCAAGAAGCGGCAACAGATGCCATCATGGGTGGGAGTGGCAGACCAACTGCAGCAAGGAGCAATTAAAGACATTTTAAGAGAACTTTGGCAAAATGGCTGAAAAATCATATACATTAACTAAAAGTATGATTTTAAGGGTTATCACTTTCGACCAATAGGTGGCGCAGTTACGAAATTGATGTGGTGTGGTCAGAGTGAGGTGTATGAAGGTAAAATGATGTCTAAAAGAATCGCATGCGCAGGGTAAGATTTGTGAAAGTGTGCATAAGATTGCAAGCTTAAATTAAATTAGCATTCGCAAGAGAAGATTTGTAAAGGTGTAAATCGTGTTTCAAGCGTATGAGAAAAAAATTGCAACATTTTGCTGGTTTTCGCAAGTGTACTAATTAATGTATTGTGAAACTGCAGCTTCACGTTAACGCAAAATAAACATGATCTGTACTCTTCTGACTTCCATTTTTCCGCGCTTACACTTTTGCCACGTTTATTTCGCCGAAATACGGCCAAAATCATTGCAAGCCTGTAAACAGTGATTTGCAACCGAAAACAACAGTTTAAAGAACTGCAAACCGGATTGAAAGTGTAAAACCAATCTGTAGGCGTAAAAAATAAAATGTTGCACTTGTCTAAATTACTTGTTGTGTGCGTAGGGTAAATGCTCCCGAAGTAACCTGGTTTGCACAGTTCCGAATTCTACGCTCACAGTTTTGACACGATTCTCTCACTGAGTTTTGCAAGCGCGAAGAGGAGGGCGGGTCCACCTTCATCATGTAGCCAATCAAACGAGCTTATCACTGACACTTGATTTACTCTGATCTGATTGGTTCAATAAACACGCCAGTCACCAGAACACATCTTTATCTTGATTTGGCTCTGAAATGTTCTCATTGCTAAGAATGGTAGTGTAATGTGTTCAAAATGCTGTTCTGTCACAAGTAAGGATGCATTAATGTTATTGTTGTACTTTATGCATTTTATGTGATTCGACGTTCAAGTTCAACATGGAATAAGGCTCCACCCCTTGGGGAGTTAGGGGGGGAACCGGAAAGATAGGGGGGAGAAGAGCGCCCCGGGTGTGTACGGTGTGGGCTGTGGCCGACAACAGCCTATAATAAACACCCTTTGTTATTTTAAAACGTCTCGTCTTTGCCTGAGAACGCTACAGTACTTTTAATGCACACGAATCATAAAAGAGTAGGCGAGAATTACCTGGCTGACGTACTAATTATCACGAGATTCGGACGTACGTATACTAATAGTGAGTTCGAATATGCCTACTTTCCTACTATATAGTTGGAGAAACCAGTACGGGAAAGAAGCAGTACGTTCGAAACGTCAGTATTCATAAAAGAGTAGGCGAGAAGTTCCCGGATGGCTGACTGCTTCAGCACAGATTTTCGAGTGCTCGTCAGATGGATACTCTTCCATCCCAGGAGGCCACGCGAGAGCATACGTCATTATCAACATCGCGGAGATCAGCGGGGGGTTTCAAATGTGAGTAATCACAGTTCCTTGTGTTTAAATCGTATGTGTTAAACTACTGTAGAGTAAACGTTTTAACTGTTGAAGGTGTAAAGGAGTTAGACAGTATAGCATAGTTGTGATTTTGCTGTAAAAACATGTTTTATTATGGATAGCCAACAGGGGAGCTCCAGTAAGCACACGTAACGTTACGTTTCTAAAGTGTATTTGCATAACCATATACATCTTAAACACGCTTATTTAAAATGTCTATTTACATCTGAAAGGAAAATATTGTATTTATTGCAGATGAGCATATCCCAACATGAAAAAGACATCTGAGTGATGAATATGTGCTATTATGCAGGATAATTCACTGTTGTCAACAATGTTTACATTAGACAAATGTGCTATAAATCAGGTAAATAAACAAATCTATAAAGTAACTAAACATGTTATATATTTTATTTGTCCCTTATTACTGTTGATAAATTGAGGAACATTTAGGTTGGATAAAAAGTGAGTTAACACATCAGCTACAACCTCAGCATGTAATTATATTGAGCTCATAAATCACAGAGGTAACGTTAATGTGAATCTTGTCTGTATGTTACAGGAACAGAAGAACACGCGTGTTTATCCGATGGAGAGAGGCTCTCTAAAATCTATTAAATCTTAAGTTGTAGTTTATTTGAATTATTGTAATTTCATGGAGAGATTACAACACTTTTCTGATTCTTGATTTCTGTGAATTTGCTGCAGAGCTTTTGTGGTGGAGCAGGACCTGCAAGGAAAGATGATGGCAGCATTTGTTGGGGAAAAAAAGGTTTTAGGGATTTTACTCAAATATAAAGTAAGGTCATTTTTGTTATTTTTAATATATAAATCAAATGACATTGTGCTGTTAAAATGACTGCTTTTGTATCATGTTTGTGCATTTTTGTAGGATCTTAAGTCTGCAGACTGGTGTGAGCACTGAGGATGAGGAGCCCAGAGCTGAATCCTGGAAGTGGTGCCATGGATGAGACGCTCCATCTTTCCATCTGCCCTTATGAGTCCCTCCATCACTCCATCTGCCCTTATGAGTCCCTCCCATCATTCCATCTGCCCTTATGAGTCCCTCCATCATTCCATCTGCCCTTATGAGTCCCTCCATCGCTCCATCTGCCCTTATGAGTCCCTCCATCGCTCCATCTGCCCTTATGAGTCCCTCCATCCCTCCATCTGCCCTTATGAGTCCCTCCATCACTCCATCTGCCCTTATGAGTCCCTCCATCCCTCCATCTGCCCTTATGAGTCCCTCCATCTCTCCATCTGCCCTTATGAGTCTCTCCATCTCTCCACCTGGCCTTATGAGTCCCTCCATCTTTCCATCTGCCCTTATGAGTCCCTCCATCACTCCATCTGCCCTTATGAGTCCCTCCATCTGCCCTTATGAGTCCCTCCATCACTCCATATGCCCTCATGAGTCCCTCCATCGCTCCACCTGCCCTTATGAGTCCCTCCATCGCTCCATCTGCCCTTATGAGTCCCTCCATCGCTCCATCTGCCCTTATGAGTCCCTCCATCGCTCCATCTGCCCTTATGAGTCCCTCCATCTGCCCTTATGAGTCCCTCCATCGCTCCATCTGCCCTTATGAGTCCCTCCATCACTCCACCTGCCCTTATGAGTCCCTCCATCGCTCCATCTGCCCTTATGAGTCCCTCCATCGCTCCATCTGCCCTTATGAGTCCCTCCATCGCTCCATCTGCCCTTATGAGTCCCTCCATCGCTCCATCTGCCCTTATGAGTCCCTCCATCACTCCATCTGCCCTTATGAGTCCCTCCATCACTCCATCTGCCCTTATGAGTCCTTCCATCGCTCCACCTGCCCTTATGAGACCCTCTATCACTCCAGAATGTGAAGCGCAGCTCAGCACAAGCTCCGGCACGAAGGCACGGCTCACCTCTGGTGAATTCATCAGAATAAATCCACAGATTGGGAACCGCTGTGTTGAGATGGCAGTAGGATTTGGGGTTCAGCGCCTGTAAATACATGCTTGTAGTTTGAATAAAGCTTTGTTTCATGTGTTGTTGACTTGTATATGCATTTGTTTATTGTGATGGTTACTTTTATTTGTTCTTTTACTCATTTATTCATGTTTCTTATTGTTGTCAGTAAATAAAATTTAATTATTTAATTAATGTATGCATTAATTCATTGCTTGACTGACAATTGAGATGCTTCATTGCATTTATCTAGTGTATTCATGCATAACTATGTCATATGACAAAACAAAATACATTTAGCTTGTTTTATTAAATTATATCATTTTTAGTATTTAAAAAAGTAATATAATTAAATATTGGTCAGCTTTTAATATTATTATTTTGTTTAAGTTTTGGGGTGGGGTAACAATGCAATTCATTAATATTAATTTTTAAGGAGCGATACTTACATTTTTCGAGTATAAAATCAACAGTTTTCTCCAAAGGAGAGATCTTCGAGCAGCTGCCCGTCTCCTGTGTGCAGACATTACAAATGCAGAGGAAAACTGTTCTAGGTTGTGCTGTCGAGTTACTGATGTTATGAAGTGTTAGTGCACCTGTCGCTCATATAATTTAAACTTATAAACTTATTACATACAAGATCATGGAAAAATACCATAGTTGTATCTGACAATCATAATGACAAAACAGAAAACATAAAGATCATTGGTTTGTGTACATCATAATATGATATTTATACACAGGAAAAAAGAACAATAACAAGGCTAAATATCTTTAAATAGTTCTTCATAATACATAAAAAAAATCAAAAGTTGTTGTTATAAGTCTGAGGGATGAAACGAGAGGTAAATTCATCAAGAAAAAGAGGAAAACTTAAAGGAGAAACTTTTCGGGTATAAAATAAAGAGGTTTCTTAATAAAAAATTATATCGTTATAAGGATAAAACTGTCACATTAGTAGGGTTTAAAATATAACAACTTAAATCAACCCTAAATGTATTCACAAAATAAATGGGCAGCTGTTTCTTCAACAATACTACTACAAAATGAGCAAGTTTCATCAATATCAAGACCCAGATAGCACAAGTCTATTTGGGGTGATGTTTACATCTGGAAGACGTATTTCTAAGAGTGTTTGCTCACCTGCAATACGTCTATAGGACGTTTCCTGTCAGATATCAAATAGACGTTTAGAAGATGTCAGTTTAACATGCATTCTAAATCATTACATCTTAAAGACATCTTCTAAATGTCTATTTTACATCTGACAGGAAACAAATAGACTTGTGCTATCTGGGGATATTTATAGATAGATGAATTAAACGTGTCGTTCATTTATTTTAAGTAGTTGCGCTTGTGATTGTCACGGTGTGGGTTTGTCTTGTCATGTTTAGTGGTTCCCTGTCTGTCTATTAGTCTTCCCAGGTGTTTCCCGTTAACCACGCCCCCTTGTTATCCTGTTTAGATTGTTTGCCCCGGTATTTAAGCCCTGTGTTTCAGTCCAGTCTTTGTGAGTTAATGTATTGTTGTAATGCTGTATGCACGCTGTCCTGTTCCTGAGTCTGGTTACCTTGTCTTTATTAAAAACACTGAGCTTCACGTCGCGCCTGCCGAGCCAGAGCTGGAGCCCTCTTCCCCGCTGGTCCCGTCCAGCCCACAGCTTCCTTCGCCACTGGTCCCGTCCAGCCCAGAGCTTCCTTCGCCGCTGGTCCCGTCCAGTCCAGCACCCTCTCGGAGACGGAGGAGGAAGAGGACTTCCTGCATCCTGCAATGCCCGGAGGCCCTTCCTGAGCCTCCGGTCGAGCCAGAGACCGCTCACGTCACGTCTGCCGAGCCAGAGACCGCTCACGTCACGTCTGCCGAGCCAGAGACCGCTCACGTCACGTCTGCCGAGCCAGAGACCGCTCACGTCACGTCTGCCGAGCCAGAGACCGTTCACGAGCCCGAGCCAGAGACCGTTCACGAGCCCGAGCCAGAGACCGTTCACGAGCCCGAGCCAGAGACCGTTCACGAGCCCGAGCCAGAGACCGTTCACGAGCCCGAGCCAGAGACCGTTCACGAGCCCGAGCCAGAGACCGCTCACGTCACGTCTGCCGAGCCAGAGACCGCTCACGTCACGTCTGCCGAGCCAGAGACCGCTCACGTCACGTCTGCCGAGCCAGAGACCGCTCACGTCACGTCTGCCGAGCCAGAGACCGCTCACGTCACGTCTGCCGAGCCAGAGACCGCTCACGTCACGTCTGCCGAGCCAGAGACCGCTCACGTCACGTCTGCCGAGCCAGAGACCGCTCACGAGCCCGAGCCAGAGACCGCTCACGAGCCCGAGCCAGAGACCGTTCACGTCACGTCTGCCGAGCCAGAGACCGCTCACGTCACGTCTGCCTGCCGAGCCAGAGACCGCTCACGTCACGTCTGGCCCCAAGAAAATTTTGGGGGGGGGGGGCAGTAGGTCCTGCTATGGGACCATGGTGGCCGCGCCGCCATGGCCTCCTGAACTGCCTGGTCCACCATGGCCTCCTGAACTGCCTGGTCCATCATGGCCACCTGAACTGCCTGGTCCACCATGGCCACCTGAACTGCCTGGTCCACCATGGCCACCTAAACTGCCTGGTTTACCATGGCCACCTGAACTGCCTGGTCCTTCTAAACTGCCTGGTCCACCATGGCCACCTGAACTGCCTGGTCCACCATGGCCACCTGAACTGCCTGGGCCACCATGGCCACCATGGCCACCTGAACTGCCTGGGCCACCATGGCCACCTGAACTGCCTGGGCCACCTGAACTGCCTGGTCCACCCTGGACCCCTGAACCACCTGCTCCACCCTGGTCGCCTGCACAGCCGGCTCCGCCCATGCTCCACGACCCAGGTCCGCTCATGCTCCATGATGGGACCATTGCATGCCCTGGTCCTGTTCCCCTGCACGGACCTGGCCCTCCATCCCTCCCCAAAGACCACCTCCGCTTCACCACCCTCCTGAACTGTTTGGTGTGTTATGGGCGTCAGGAGCCGCCCATAGGGAGGGGGCTATGTCACGGTGTGGGTTTGTCTTGTCATGTTTAGTGGTTCCCTGTCTGTCTATTAGTCTTCCCAGGTGTTTCCCGTTAACCACGCCCCCTTGTTATCCTGTTTAGATCGTTTGCCCCGGTATTTAAGCCCTGTGTTTCAGTCCAGTCTTTGTGAGTTCTTGTATTGTTGTAATGCTGTATGCACGCTGTCCTGTTCCTGAGTCTGGTTACCTTGTCTTTATTAAAACACTGCGGCATGTGGATCCTGCTTTTGTCTCTGCTACATAACAGTGATAGCGCGTCGTAGGTCACATGATAACGTCAACATGGCAGATGTCTGGTTCGCATTCATACTCAACGAGATTTGGCTATAAAGTACTGTACCTACTCTTTTAGCGGTCGTAAAGTAAGCACTAATATTGACATACCTTGACTATTGCCCAGCAGTTTGGTCAAATGCCACTGGTGAATATATGAATAAATTACAATTTACAGAATAGAGCTGCTCGTGTAGCACTTAGGTGCAGCTATTGGAGAAATATTATATTAATGCACAAAGATCTTAATTGGTTGTTGGTCGAAGATAGACTGTTGTATTCACTGTTAATTTTCATAAGAAATATTTCTATCTCAAAATTTCCTTCTGTTTTGTTCAAGCATCTTTCTTTTAGTGAAGACAATCATCAGTACAGTACCAGACATGCAATTAAAGGTAACTTCACCTTACCCATAGTAAGAACAAATGCCATAAAAAACACTGTTGTGTTCAGAGGTATGAGGGAATGTAATAAACTGCCAAAACATATTATGCTTACTAATAATGTCAATAAATTTAAATTATATGTAAAACAGCATCTATCAAAATAATATATCTGACTGTTTATATTAATATGTGTGTGAATATGTGTGTACATGCACATGTGTAGGTATGTTTATAGGCGTATGTGTAGAATGTGTTTTTATATATGTGTATATTTCATGCCCGTATAAGGGGATATATGTATGTTGATATGTGTATATACATGTGTATATGTATGTGTATTTACTTTTTCCATTTATTTGTTGTATTTTTAATGTACATATTTTTCAGGACCCCAGGAAGAATAGCTGCAGCACGGCTGCAAAGGGATGGGAATCGAGAACCGGTTCTTCTTCAGAACCGGTGCCGAGTGAACCAATTCCTTAGAACCGTTAGCATGCCAGCTTAACGATTCCGCTTTACAGTTCCGCTAGTTGCAAATGTGTCATAACGTCTCACACGCGCTGCGTTGTTTTGGTTCAAAACGCAGCAAACATGGCATCAAGGCAGAAGCGCTCTACAGTTTGGTTATATTTCACGCGAAAAGACGACAATTTATGAGGCGCCGTCTAGAGCTTGATCAAACTTCATTCACGCACACATATATGAAACACTTGCATGCATACTATTAGTCAAACATACATACTGCTGAATGCGCAAACAAATACATATGAAATGCACAACGACACACCTAAAGTCGCTCACGCACATACTGTACGCAAACTCCACACACACGAGATGCGCGGAACTCTCCAGGCACTCAATACTCATATGCGCGCACACACAAACTCTCCACGCACATACTCATATGAGACGCGCGCGCGCACACAAACTCTCCACGCACATACTCGTATGAGACACGCGCGCACACACACACAAACTCTCAACGCACATACTTATATGAGACGCAAGCACACACACAAACTCTCCACGCACACTCATATAAGACGCGAGCACACACAAACTCGCGCACATACTCAACGAGAGTATGACGGCGCCTCATAACAATATGGTCACTTGCAACACGTGTAAAATTTCCATTTCGTCAAAGGGGGGAACTACCTCGAATACGCAGAAACATTTGGCCACACAGCAAAACGTGTAACATTACACACTGGTGAGTGAGCACTGCTTTTAAATGAACTTTTTTTTTAAACAATTATTATTATTTTTTTGCATGAACAGACTTTAGTCCCTTGAAACTTAAACTGGAATGTCACTGTTTCTGTCACTGTGACTTCCCGAACAGGCGAACACGCACACATCACTTTTGAAGTAAAATTGAAAATTGATGATGCAGTGCATGTAAAACATCGAGATATCGAATTGAACTGAATCGATGACATGATAATCGTAATCGGAACGAACCGAACCGTGAGACCAGTGTAGGTTCACACCCTTAATACTCTGTGCTGTGTCTTCTGATCAGATATTAAAACAAGTTAATACAAACAAACAATTTGTACTTATTTCCTCACCCAATGAGAATTGATAAGAGAATCGATAAGGAATCAAATCGATAAGCAATATCGATAATGGAATCGGAATCGTTAAATTCTTATCAATTCCCATCCCTACGGCTGTAGCTAATGGGGATCCTTTCAATAAAAACTTCAAAAAAACGTATTGAAATTTAAGTACCTACTCATTGAGTATGCGGTTTCGAACGCAGTCTTAATCTATCAAGACCAGTGTCATTATAATAGACATATTTATTCAAAAGTTATTAGCATTTTTGGAAATTCCATTGTAAATTTTGACCAACAGGTGCCACTGTCTCGAAATCTTTTGAGTACCTTGATGGGATGGTGCTGGACAGGTGGCAAATTCCGAGTTTCATAATGTTACAGCAATGCATTTGTTAAGTATAGCATTTTACATCACAAAACTGTATTGAAGTCAATGGGAATTTCATGTTTTGTTCTATTATAGCGCCACCAAGAGGCAAAATCCCACAATTTTTTTCATGTGTCCTAAGAATGAGCCCATACATGTGTGTGCCAAATTTGGTGAAAATATCTCAATTCACTTCGGAGTTATAGACATTTATATAAAACAATAGGTCAAAAATGACTGACACGTGCACTTTGATTGAATTTTACTACCCCTTACTATCAATATTTTGGCATTTGGGCAGTAACATATAGCCAGTGACCTATGTTTCCAAACTTCTGAGAGGTGGTTCCGTCTCGATCGGGCTAACGGTTTCGAAGATGTTGGCAAATGATTTTTGAGCGCTAAATCACACCGCTACATAAACCGTAATACGAAACCTAGCATTTTTGGTATCTGTGGATTTGGCAAGGATTCAGGAACCCAACGAGATGACTCCAGTGAAAATCAGTCAACCACACCCAGAGTTATAAGCATTTGAAAAATAAATTCGAAACTTCTCAGGCTCCTTCAAGGCATCGTACCGAAGAAACGGCCTGTGTTGAGGAGGAATCGAGACATGAAAGTACTCGTCTTTCAGGTCGATCGCTGCAAACCAATCCTGCAATCGAATATGCGCTTCTGCGTGAGCATTTTGAACGGGAGCTTGTGCAGGGCCCGATTCAAAACTTGTAGGTCCAGGATCGCCCGTAACCCACCGCCTTTCTTGGGTACAATGAAGTAAGGGCTGTAGAACCCAGACCTTATTATTTAAAAGTTATTAGCATAATATGAGTGAAACTTTGGACAGGTGGTGGCGCTAGATGCAATGAGTTAGAGACATCAAAATTGGTGTATTTAATGTTGGGACTGTCTTCTATCAGAATGTCAAACCAAAACAACTTTCCCGCAAACGGTTCTATGGGCTACCCAGGCATTACTGCGGCCGAGAGAGAGGTCTTGGTGTGCGGGGCAAAACCTACCTGCTTCCACCGGGGGCCAGACGGCAGGGAAAGCCCGGAGGTGTTTGGCTGCTGGCTGTCCCGAGGCGAAGGAAGGAGGGGAAACAAGGAGTGAGGCCGGGGGTGTCGAGTCCAGGTTTCCGCGCCTCCTTGCCCAGCTGGAGACGAGAGTGACGAGGCCGTGGCGGCGAGACCAGAGAGGGTTGATTACCTAATTTAGTTTTATTTACTTAGAGTGATACTGGTTTAAAAATATTATCAGTTAAGGGTAAAAAGGCCACACAGTAGGTGCTGTTAAGGTAATTTTATTACAATTATTACTTGTCAGTATTAAGTGATCTTGTCCACATAACATCATTGTACCACAACATTAGAACTCAATCTGATTAACTAGTTATGGAGGGGGTGCAAGAGTCATCAGTCATCATCGTAACTGTATTCATTTTATTATTCATTTAAACGAGATTTGGTTTTCTCTGTGACACTTTTGTCCTATGTTGTAAACAGTAAATATTAAAATAACACAGTTGAGACAAATGTAGCATGTGACTTTCTGGAAAGCAGGATCACTACAGGCGGATGGCAGGTGGACACAGCGTAAAACAGAAGCGAGAGCGGGCGGGTCACTGGTGTAGGAGAGCACATGAAGTGCGGGACGAAAAAAGTAGTCCCTTGCAGACTTCTACACAGAACTAACTAAGCATTAGCAGTCAAAATGCTAAAATTTCTTGCATATACAGACATTATGAGTTCTTAATCTTACTTTATCTTAATCTTTCTTTGTGCTTTGTTTGTTGTTCCCTTTGCTTCGGTAATTGAAGTACCACAGAATCTACATGTCGCAGATGTTTTCCTTTTTAAAGTCTTACTTCATATGGATTCTTTGTGGCTCTATATGCAAACTGAATAATGGATGTTTTAGCAGACATTTTCAATACATAGTTGAGCTATAGGCTCATGACATCCTGACCTGACCTGAGTCCTGCTGCCTTTGCGCTAACGTTAGTCTAAGTCATGCGCAGTTTTGCACAAGAAAATGGAACAGAATGAAACAAAGATTCTCCTCCCGGTCCTCCTCCGGGGGAGGGAGAGGCGAGGACACCATCTCCCGGAGAGCAACTTCCTGCGAAACTTAGACGTCACAGTAGAGCTGGCTGTGACAGCTTTTCCACAGGGTACTGACACCCTTGGCAACAAACAGACCGAGGAGAAACCATGAGTGACCCGGTAGCACATCGGGTCAAGTTCCTGGTTTCCTCAGCCTGCTTCTGAACTGTGGAGAGCTGCTGGGCACAGTGTCCAATAATGTCGCAGAAAAAGGTAAACCTTGTGAGATAGGCGATGTCTCGCACCTCTGCAAGGTTTAGCCCCGGGACGCTTCTGGACCACCAATGTGGACATCGTCTGACCGAGGGCCAGTGCTGTGACTTAAACCATGGTCAGTCACTATGCACTGATCAACCTCGACTCAGAACTACCCTCATGCACTGTGTGTTTTGGCCTTACACAGACTTGTAGTGTGGCCATCACATGCAGGGAAGAGGTGGTCTGCCATAAGCAAAGCCACCCCACCACCAAGGGTAGTGAGAGAGGAAACAACTTTTTCTGCAGATTTTGGCATGTTTGGCTTTCCACATTGGCACCAATCTGTTCCATACTGCCAAAGTTTTTCACACACATCCGGACAGGCACGGGGCGGGGCAAGGCGATACGCGTTGCACTGCGCCCCCAGACTAACCCGGGAAGTGTGGCTGTCAAGTCTGAATCTGATTCAGCATCAGAACACACACCATTACAGTGGGAACTCCGCATCATCATTTCCAGAGTGTAAAAGCCCTCTCTCAGATGCAGTGATCAACATCTGATCCTCCCCTGGAGCCCTGAATGAAATACTTGGTCCCTCACAAGAAGGACCAGTAATTCCACCCGAATGCTGCCAGGCATGCAAGACAGTGAACGTGGCAATCAACCTTGATGGCACACGACACGCTGAGCGCCCAAGCCCTCGTGAGAAAGGCAAGACGAACAACATGCCGACGTGGTCATCCTCTCATAAGAGAGGACAAACCACCCATGAACACAGTCTCAGTATGTTTGTGATGCGCTAGAGGAGTGAGGGGCCCCGAGGAGGGGAACGCTCACTGTAATCCTCAGATCACCAAAGCTATTAGCCAAAGAAGCCCTTTTCTGGTGGCCACCAGAAGAGGATCAAGATTGGGGAATAGGCAAAGGGACTCAACCTCGTTTGAGGCACTTGAGTTTTGACCGCACATCTAGAGCACCGAATGACGCGCGCTGGGTTGCCGTGACAACCCGCGCTGTCAGCCGGCAGCTCGACGGCACACGGCACGCTGAGCGGCTCAAGCCTTTACGAGAAAGGGGAGACGAACAACGTGCCGACGTGGTCACATTCTCATGAGAGAACATGAACCACCCACGAACGCAGTCTCAACATGCTTAAGCCCAAGCATGTGAAACAGTGATCGTGGCCGTCAAATGAGGACAGGAAATGATCGCATCCAGAAACACACAGGTGAAACGTCATCCTGAAAAGGACGCGATTTTCACCTGTGTTGCTCTTTTACAGAAACGCTCTCTCATTGTGCTGAAGCACACAGAGATCAACATGGCAAAAACTGCAAGCCCGCTGTGTGCACTCAACCGAATACCAGCTGTGACAACAGCTCTTTGTTTGAAGATGTAGATCGCGTGCAGTAACAGCCAGCCCAGCGCCTGGGAGCTTGCGAAGATCACTGAAGCGCCGTAACACCAACACAGAGAGGTCTCGTGAAAACTGAGACTCGTTGTGTCATCCACTCAGAGGACACAACCGGTCGGCTCCGAAGCAAAAAGCAAATGTGTGTGCGCTCGCTTCCGCTTTATACCCGCACTGGCTGGCGGGGCACGGAATGCAAGTCTTGCATGCCAATATTCATTGGCTCGTTTTAGTTTGACTCGAAGGCAATTAGTCTCCCTAGCGTGATCCCAATTCATTGGAAACTCCTCCGACGAGACGTAGGAGTTCCCGAACGAAAGGGAACTAGTCTTTCACTCTGTGTCTCTGTGTCCGTTTGAGCCTTTTCAAATTGTGTGCTCGGATAAAATACATTCTAAAACGCTTAACATGTAAAACGTTTAACGGCTTATCGTCCTAAGACAGTTATATTAAAAGATCAAATTCTGCACACACCTTATTAATAAAGCATACTGTATAGCCCACCTACAGAAAACCAGATGAGCCCAGAATATGAACGCATCGTGTTTAATTAAATGCTAATTTTCCTCCCATTGAAAACCGTTATTATAAAGAAAATGCTTTACGTGACTTTCTATAGGAGGAATACGTTGCGTTCATATTCTGGGTTCATCAGCCTTATCTACACATAGTATGGTTTCTTAATAAGGTATGTACTATGCCACGTAAAAGTGCCCTTTAAACGTTTTAAAAGCTTTTTTCACATTAAGCGTTTTAGAATGTCCTGAGGAAAACAAATTTGTTAACGTTGGCCTATAGAAGTGCGATCATGGTTTTCCTGATGCTAAATCCAGGCTTGGAGAATATCCTTTCTGATGGTGTGCATCCACACTTTAGATTTTCTTTTCCCAGACATTTTTAAAGATTTAAATCCCTGCCGCCAAAACGCTCCTCTTTTGGTCACGGATCGAAAGTGAAACTTAAATCTGTCACGGAGTGTTTGGATTTATTCACGCACGTTAAAAATATTTATTAAAAGCTTCTTCCTTTGCACATTTGTATTTACAGCATTACCATAATAGGCTCCTATATTGATGTATTGACAGAAAATCAGTAGTTCTATGTGAAATCAGACATTGGGCACCCTCATATAACCTCTGCGAAGATTCAACCTTGAGATTGGTAGTCGAATCAGGCTACTCCTATCGATGCATCGAATCTTCGACTATTCGGGGTATCCCCTAATTTTTAGAGTTGTTTTTTTCTGAGTGACACACACAAAACGATACTGGTTACTAACGTAACCTCGGTTCTCTCTAGAAGAGGGAACGAGTATTGCATAAGTTTAGCTTACGCTACGGGAAAGATTAATCTTCTCAAGATATTGAAGCCAAAAAATTATCCTTAATTTTGTATATGTTGTCAACACAGTGCACCAGCTAGCTGACCTAGAGCGGGCATTCTAGCGCGCTCATAGGCTGCTCTGCGGGAACTGCACAGCCTACCAGTGAGCCCGGAGTGACGTCACGTCCATTCGAGGGCGCTCGCGTCTGGTAGTCTGCGCGAGATAATATCTGGACAAGACTAGCCTCTCATTTAAACGGACAGCAATCTCGCCTGAAGGGCGGGAACTTCTAGGTTATAGAACCTGACAAATGTGGACGGAGAGGACCAACCCGCCGCCACACATATGTCTTGAATGGAAATTCCGCTTGACCATGCCCACGACGAGGCCACGCCTCTAGTGGAATGAGCCCTGATGCCCAAGGGGCACTGCAGACATTTCACCGTGTAAGCGGCTGCAATCGCGTCTAATATCCACCTGGACAGGCTCTGTTTCGAGGAGGCGAGACCTTTAGTGCGCCCACCGAACGAAACAAACAGCTGCTCCGAGCGCCTGAATGAGGCGGAGCGCGAAATGTACAATCTCAAAGCTCTGACTGGGCAGAGGAGATTAAAATCGCTTTCACTATCGGATGCTGGCAGAGCCGATAGAGAAATTACCTGTGCTCTGAATGGGGTGCCAACCACTTTGGGAACGTAACCATGTCTAGGCTTGAGGATGACTTTAGAGTCATTCGGGCCAAACTCAAGACATGACGCGCTTACAGACAGCACGTGTAAATCCCCCACGCGTTTTACTGATGACAGTGCGATCAGAAAAACAGCTTTGAGCGACAGGTATTTCAGGTCCGCTGTGTCCAGGGGTTCAAAGGGGGATGCTTTCAGGGCCTCTAGGACCAGAGAAAGGTCCCAAATAGGAACCGAGGGGGGGCGCGGGGGGTTCATCCTTCTGGCTCCTCTGAGGAAGCGGATGATCAGCTCGTTTCTGCCTATTGACTGGCCGTGCATTGATTCCGAGAATGCTGCGACGGCCGCCACATAGACTTTGAGCGTGGAGGAGGATCTGCCCCTGTCCAGCAGCTCTTGAAGGAAACTGAGCAATTGCGGGACCCCACGTTCGCGGATTAAGGTTTCTGTTAGTGCACCACTTAGAAAACACGAACCATTTGGACGCGTAGAGCCTTCTGGTAGAATGCGCTCTAGACTGCAAGATTGTGTTCATTACTGCGTCTGGCAGGGATACCCGTTGATCACCCACACATGCAAAGCCCAACGCTCCGGGTGGGGATGCCAGATCGAGCCGCGCGCCTGAGAGAGGAGGTCTGCTCTCACCGGGACCGGCCATGGGGCTGTCTGTGACAGCCGCATCAGCTCTGGGAACCAAGTCTGGTTTTCCCAACGCGGGGCTATGAGGAGCACTGAATGGCGCGTTTTCCTGATTCTCTTGATCACCTGTGGTAACAGAGATACTGGGGGAAAAGCATATAACGGACGGCTGGGCCACATCTGGGCGAGCGCGTCCGTGTCCTTCGAAAAGAACGTCGGGCAGTGAGCGTTGTCTTGTGACGCAAAAAGGTTGACTTCCGCCTTGCCGAAAAGTCGCCATAATAACTGGACTGCTTGGGGGTGGAGGGACCATTCCCACGGGGGAACGTTGTCCCTGGACAGTCTGGGCCTTCGTTCAGGTGACCGGCACATGTGCAGCTCTCAGAGAGCGCAGATGATGCTGAGACCAAACGAGGAGGCGTTCCGCCAGATTGCAGAGGTTTCTGGATCTGACGCCGCCCTGGCGATTTAGATAGGACACCACCGACATGTTGTCCGAGCGGACTAGAACATGGTGGTCCTGAATGAGCGGGAGGAAGCGCTTCAGCGCGTTCTCGACCGCTATCATTTCCAGACAGTTTATATGGAGGAGTTGTTCCTGGTCTGACCACAGGCCGAAGACTGGTCTGCCCTCAGGGGTGGCGCCCCAACCTGAGTTGGACGCGTCCGTCGAGATGACCTTTCTGTATGCGACCGCCCCCATAGTCACTCCCCTCTGGTACCAGTCGGCCGCTAACCAGGGCTGCAGAGCTGTGATACAGTTCTGAGTCACTCTGATCCGCTCGCGACCCGACCTCCAAGCTCGGTGTGGCACACGTGCGGCCAGCCAGTGCTGTAGCGGGCGCATGCGCAGTAAACCTAGCTGTAGTACCGCCGAGGCTGAAGCCATCAAGCCTAGCATCCTTTGGAATTTCCTCAGAGGGGAAACGCTGCCTGCCGTGAATGACATGGCCAGTTGCCGGACACAGCGCACGCGCTGTGCAGACAGGCGTGGCGAAGATGGCCGGCTTCCCCAGTCACTGTCCTAGATTGCTTGTCGCTGTTTCGACGGCTGCGAGACTTCTCCAGATCCAGCGATGCGAGCAGCTTCGCTGAAGAGATGAAAATCACAGAACCAGCCTTCCGAGCCCCGTTTTATGCGCTAAGCCACGCCCATTCTGGTGGGCTAGGACGCTCGTGCCCTTGATTGGACGTGACGTCATGCCGGGCTCACTGGTAGGCTGTGCAGTTCCCGCAGAGCAGCCTATGAGCGCGCTAGAATGCCCGGTCTAGGTCAGCTAGCTGGTGCACTGCGTTGACAACATATACAAAATTAAGGATCATTTTTTGGCTTCAATATCTCAAGAAGATGAATCTTTCCCGTAGCGTAAGCTAAACTTACGCAATACGAGAGAACCTCTCGTACGGTAACTAAAGACTCATAACTCCAAAATTAGGCTATAGCAAGGAGAGTCAAAAGGTAGGTATCGTTTGATAGAAAACTTAAAAAAAAAAATACATAAATTACATTACATCTGGACATTCTCATGCAGAGAAACTGCTGATAAAAGACAAAAATATATATCGTTTTTTATTATGAATTTGCATATATTTCTTCTTTGACATGCAATAGCTCTGGAAGGAAATACGGTAGGAGGAAAATTTTTTTTTTTGGTGAAGTTCTCCTAAATGTGAGCTGCATCTGGATCAAATTTTCCGGGACAGTCAGGGTTTGGAGCCTGCACTGGACTCTGGTCAGGGAATGGAGCTTGCACTGGACTATGATCAGGAGCTGGAGCTGTCACTGGGCTCTGGTCAGGGGCTGGAGCTTGCTCTGGACTCTGGTCAGGGGCTGGAGCTTGACCTGGACTCTGGTCAGGGACTGGAGCTTGCAATGGACTCTGGGCAGGGACCGGAGCTTGCAATGGACTCTGGTCAGCGGCTGGAGCTTCCACTGGACTCTGGTCAGGGGCTGAAGCCTGCACTGAACTCTGGTCAGGGGCTGGAGCCTGCACGGGACTCTGGTCAGGGACTGGAGCTTGCACTGGACTCTGGTCAGGGGCTGGAGTCTCCACTGGACTCTGGTCAGGGGCTGGAGCTTGCACTGGACTCTGGTCAGGGACTGGAGCCTGCACTGGACTCTGGTCAGGGGCTGGAGCCTGCACTGGACTCTGGTCAGGGGCTGGAGTTTGCACTGGACTCTGGTCAGGGGTTGGAGCTTGCATTGGACTCTTGCCAGGGGCTGGAGCCTGCACTGGACTCTGGTCAGGGACTGGAGCTTACACTGGACTCTGGTCAGGGGCTGGAGCCTGCACTGGACTTTGGTCAGGGACTGGAGCTTGCACTGAACTTTGGTCAGGGACTGGAGCTTACACTGGACTCTAGTCTGGGGCTGGAGCTTGCACTGGGCTCTGGTCAGGGGCAGGGGCTTGCACTGGACTCTGGTCAGGGACTGGTACCTACACTGGACTCTGGTCAGGGACTGGAGTTTGCGCTGGACTCTTGGGACTGGCATTCCATTGGACTCTGGAGCTTGCAATGGACTCTGATCAGGGACTGGAGCCTGCACTGGACTCTGGTCAGGGGCTGGAGCCTGCACTGGACTCTGGTCAGGGGGTGGAGCCTGCACTGGACTCTGGTCAGGGACTAGAGTTTGCACTGGACTCTGGTCAGGGGTTGGAGCTTGCACTGGACTCTGGTCAGGGGCTGGAGCTTGCACTGGACTCAGGTCAGGGGCTGGAGCTTGCACTGGACTCAGGTCAGGGGCTGGAGCCTGCACTGGACTCTGGTCAGGGACTGGAGCCTGCACTGGACTCTGTTCAGGGGCTGGAGCTTGCACTGGACTCTGGTCGGGGGCTGGAGCTTGCACTGGGCTCTGGTCAGGGGCTGGGGCTTGCACTGGACTCTGGTCAGGGGCTGGAGCCTGCACTGGGCTCTGGTCAGGGGCTGGGGCTTGCACTGGACTCTGGTCAGGGACTGGAGCTTGCACTGGACTCTGGTCCAGGGGCTGGAGCTTGCGTTGGACTCTGGTCAGGGGCTGGAGCTTGCACTGGTCTTTAGTTAGGGACTGGAGCCCGCACTGGACTCTGGTCAGGGGCTGGAGCTTGCACTGGACTCTGATCAGGGGCTGGAACTTGCATTCGACTCTGATCAGGGGCTGGAGCTTGCACTGGGCTCTGATCAGGGGTTGCAACCTGCACTGGACTCTGGTGACATCCATTATCATGCCATGTAATGACAGAACCATAAAATATGAAATTTGACAATACTGAGTCAAAAGCAGAAGTTGACTGATACATTTATTTATCAGAGAAAATTAATTAACCTCCTAGGTCTCTACCATTTTGTTTTGTGACTGTATATTCAGTAAAGGCCAAATTTGGGTTGTGCATGTTAGAATAATTTTTGTATATGCCACTTAATTTACCGCATACCAAGAGTGTAATCTTTGACCATGGGTCACAAAAGCTCTCTTCAACCATCTCACACTATGTGCATTATGTTTCATTTCCTAGAGGACAACTTAAGACGGCTCTCTACAACACGTCATAGACACTTATGAGACACCATGGACCAAGACTCAGAGCGTAAGTAGTTACCACAGTAAAAGCAGAGATAGTCATATGAAAAATAATCTGCATTACACTGATTAAAAATGAAGTGGCTCAAAGAAGTACTTGCTACACTATAGAATATGCCGTTCTTGAATCTTATGAAATCACATTCTTCCTTATGAGCAGTTATCGTGTTATTATCTCTCTACCAGGTGCTCGGTTTGTGGACGCACACTGGCCGAAACTTGTCCAGACAGTACAGATGGTGATGCCGATAGCGGATGAGCTGCGGTCCCGTGGCATGCTGCACCGGGAGGCGTACTCTAAGATCAAAGCAGCAAATATTAACCAGAAGAAAATGAGAGAGCTTGAGGAAGTGTTGAACTCTGGAGGAGACGAGGTTAAATCTGCCTTTTATTCTAGCCTGGAAAAGCATGAGCCATATCTGTTTAGAGCCTTAGGTGAGAGCACACTAATTTTGGCTATTATAACACATTTATCTAGACCTACAGTATGTACTGAGATATGTACTGATAAAATATGTACTTTTACAGGCATTGCACAAATTGCAGAAGCTCTTGTAGAAACCTTAAATATTTTGTCTTAACTTTCCATCTTGTTAACTTATTTCTGTCAGGACCACTATCGTCAAATACGATTGACAATTAGCATATATTTTGGATTGGTGGTATGGTTCTGTTCTGGGCAGCCGAGCCTGGATAAGAGCAGCAATAACACCCTTAAGGGTAAACATAACAGAACCAACATGAATGTATTGCAGATATCATTAATGTCAATATTTTAATGTACAACATAATTCGAGAATTTAGTCTGACTCAAAGGGGAATCAGAAGACCAAATACTGACTGACGAGAGGTGGAGCTGGGGAGGGAGAAGGGTAATTCACTCCTGAGAAACGCAATAGCTGCTGATAATACTGGAGGAGCTTATATGTGAATACAGTGATGGGCGTCGTATTCCTATAGGTAGATGTGGATCAGCTGAGAGTCTGAGAGTCTTTGCTTTTCAAACTGGAAGTAGAAAATATCTTTAAAAAAATGCAAAAATAACGAATTTCCACTTATGGATAGACTTTATGAGTACTTTTAGTGTTTTCAATTATGTGCAGTCTGTACGTATTTGTTCCCATCTAAAAAAAAATGTGTATCACCAATTATTTTAGGGCAGTTGTGGCACAAACCTTACATTGGGTGGTGGTCTAATAAATGTGTTCATAGATAGATAGATAGATAGATAGATAGATAGATAGATAGATAATAGACAGACAGACAGACAGATAGACAGACAGATAGATAGATAGATAGATAGATAGATAGATAGATAGATAGATAGATAGATAGATAGATAGATAGATAGATAGATAGATAGATAGATAATAGACAGACAGACAGACAGATAGACAGACAGATAGATAGATAGATAGATAGATAGATAGATAGATAGATAGATAGATAGATAGATAGATAGATAGATAGATAGATAGATAGATACAGTCGTGCTCAGAATTAATGGTATCCCTGGTAAATATGATCAAAACTGAATGTAAAAAATAAATCTGCATCATTTATCCTTTTGATCTTTCATTCAAAAAATTGCCAAAAATCTAACCTTTCATTGAAGTAAAATAATTGAAAGTGGGAGGGGAAATCACATTATAAAAATAAATGTTTTTCTCCAAAACACGTTGGCCACAATTATTGGCACTCTTTTATTAAATACTTTTTGCAATCTCCTTTTGCCAAGATAACAGCTCTGAGTTTTCTCCTATAATGCCTGATGAGTTTGGAGAACACCTGACAAGAGATCAGAGACCATTCCACTACACAGAATCTCTCCAGATCCTTCTGATTCCCAGATCCATGTTGGTGCTTCTTCTCTTCAGTTCAGCCCACTCATCAGGTCAGGGAACTGGGACGGTCATGGCAGAAGCTTCATTTTGTGCTCCGTAACAAATTTGTGTGTTGATTTTGATGTTTGTTTTGGATCATTGTCCTGATGGAAGATCCAACCACGGCCCATTATAAGATTTCTAGCATAGTCAGTCAGGTTTTAATTTTTTATCTGTTGATATTTGATAGAATCCACGATGCCATGTATCTGAACAAGAAGTCCAGGATCTCCAGCAGAAAAATAGGCCCACAACATTAATGATCCAGCGGTATATTAAATTGTACACATGGGGTACTTTTTATCCTTGTGTGCACCAAACCCATCTAGCGTGTTTGCTGCCAAAAAGCTATTTTTTTAGTTTCATCTGACCACAGAACCCAGTCCCATTTGAAGTTCCAGTCGTGTCTGACAACTGAATTGGCTGGTTTGAGCGAGGAGGATTTTTCTTGAAACCCTCCCAAACAACATGTGGTGATGTAGGGGTTGTTTGATTTTCTTTTTTAATAGGCTTTCTGACCTCAAGACTCAACTAATCTCTACAATTCTCCATCTGTGATCCTTGAAGAGTCTTTGGCCACTCAAACTTTCATCCTCACCGTTCATCAAGGCAATATAGACACACGTCCTCTTCCTGGAAGATTCGTAACATCTTTAATTGATTGGAACTTCTTAATTATTGCCCTGATGGTCAAAATGGGGATTTTCAATTCTTTAGCTATTTTCTTACAGCTACTTTCTATTTTGTGATGCTCAACAATCTTTTGATGCACATCAGAACTATATTCTTTGGTTTTACTCATTGTGATGGATGATTAAGGGAATTTGGCCTTTGTGTTTCCTCATATTTAAACTCCTGTGAAACAAGAAGTCATGGCTGGACAATTTCATGTTCCTAGTCACCCTGGTGTGCTAAAAAAGGTAAACATTAATGGGAACATGGAATGGGATCCTTCTGATTCCCAGATCCATGTTGGTGCTTCTTCTCTTCAGTTCAGCCCACTCATCAGGTCAGGGAACTGGGACGGTCATGGCAGAAGCTTCATTTTGTGCTCCGTAACAAATTTGTGTGTTGATTTTGATGTTTGTTTTGGATCATTGTCCTGATGGAAGATCCAACCACGGCCCATTATAAGATTTCTAGCATAGTCAGTCAGGTTTTAATTTTTTATCTGTTGATATTTGATAGAATCCACGATGCCATGTATCTGAACAAGAAGTCCAGGATCTCCAGCAGAAAAATAGGCCCACAACATTAATGATCCAGCGGTATATTAAATTGTACACATGGGGTACTTTTTATCCTTGTGTGCACCAAACCCATCTAGCGTGTTTGCTGCCAAAAAGCTATTTTTTTAGTTTCATCTGACCACAGAACCCAGTCCCATTTGAAGTTCCAGTCGTGTCTGACAACTGAATTGGCTGGTTTGAGCGAGGAGGATTTTTCTTGAAACCCTCCCAAACAACATGTGGTGATGTAGGGGTTGTTTGATTTTCTTTTTTAATAGGCTTTCTGACCTCAAGACTCAACTAATCTCTACAATTCTCCATCTGTGATCCTTGAAGAGTCTTTGGCCACTCAAACTTTCATCCTCACCGTTCATCAAGGCAATATAGACACACGTCCTCTTCCTGGAAGATTCGTAACATCTTTAATTGATTGGAACTTCTTAATTATTGCCCTGATGGTCAAAATGGGGATTTTCAATTCTTTAGCTATTTTCTTACAGCTACTTTCTATTTTGTGATGCTCAACAATCTTTTGATGCACATCAGAACTATATTCTTTGGTTTTACTCATTGTGATGGATGATTAAGGGAATTTGGCCTTTGTGTTTCCTCATATTTAAACTCCTGTGAAACAAGAAGTCATGGCTGGACAATTTCATGTTCCTAGTCACCCTGGTGTGCTAAAAAAGGTAAACATTAATGGGAACATACTTCAGAGATATTTTCGTAAAAAATTTTAGGCGTACCAATAATTGTGGCCAACGTGTTTTGGAGAAAAACATTTATTTCTTATTGTGATTCCCCCCCCCCCCCCCCCCCCCCCCCCCCACTTTCAATTCTTTTACTTAAACGAAAGGTTACATTTTTGGCAATTTTTTGAATGAAAGATCAAAAGGATAAACGATGCAGATTTATTTTTTACAGCTAGTTTTGATCATGTTTACCAGGGGTACCATTCATTCTGAGCACGACTGTAGATAGATAGATACTGTAGATAGACAGACAGATAGATGGACAGAAAAGGAGATAGATAGTGAGATAGATTGATGTAAAATGTTTGAAAATTAATGTGAAATGCCTTAATCAATATATAAATTAATAAACCAATTAATGTGTTAATCAAGTGTGTCTAATGTTCTACAGGCTCCACAGGACATGACAAACGCTTAAAAAAAACACATTCCTCAGGTGACTAATGAATTTTATAATAATATGTTTTAAATTTTGCACTCCATCGACCTCGTAATTTAGTTGGTATTTGCCTGCTCTGGAATTTTTTACTGTATTAAATCAGAAAAAAAAAAACTTATTGAACATTGACCGTTTCTACAGAAATTCACAAATATATGAAGCGGATTTGCAGCGAGTATCAGTATGTGACTGAGTATAACTCACTGCCTGGTGAACATGTGCTGCTGTCTGAGCGCTTCACACAACCTCTGATCCTTCGGAAACATAGAGATCGAATAGAGAGAGCAGAAGAGATCCGCTCCAGTGGAGAGCGCTTCCAGCAGGTCCTCAGCTCCAGGAGCAGTGGAGACTCTGTCCATCTCAACTCTCTTTTCGACCCAGATGACCTCGGGATCAGTCCCCGTTCTGTGATACTGCAGGGAAATTCTGGAAACGGGAAATCTTTCACTGTGCAGAAGATCATGATGGACTGGGCATCTGGTGACCTCTACAACGGGCGGTTTGATATTGTGTTCCACTTAAAGTGTAAACAAATAAATCGCATTCCTGGCGAGAAGAGTTTGGTGGAGATCTTGAGCTGCAGTTGTAGTTTAACATCAGATGAGATCTCACAGATTTTACAGCAGTCGCCAGAGAAGGTGCTTGTGGTCATTGATGGATTTGATGAGCTGAAACTCCCACAGGACATTAATGACACGTCAGCACACACTGATCTGCTTCAGAAAGCCCGACCTGTGGACACTCTTTGTGCCCTGCTGAGGGGTCGAATCCTGCCAGAGTCTTTCCTACTGGTCTCCTCCAGATCTACAGCTACAGACACACTCAGTGATCTGCTCAAACGACCTCAGTGTTTCTCTGAGATTGTGGGATTTTCAGAAACGGGGGTGGAGGAGTACTTCCAGAAGTTTTTTCAAAATGAGGAACTTTCCAGGGAGGCTTATACATATGTGAAGGCAAATGAAACCCTCATCACTGCCTGCTCAATCCCTGTCGTCTGCTTGATCATCTGCACAACTATCCAGGAGAGATTCAAATATGGTGCAGGTGCGACAAGCGGACTGGAAACCACCTCCTCCATCTACGTGGACTTTGTGTGCACTCTTCTGGAGCATCACTGCCAGGGTTTGAGTCAGTCCGTCCCGACCCTGCTGAGGAGTCTGGGTCAGCTGGCAGAGAGAGGGATGCAGGAACAGCAAGTCCTGCTGGATGAGGAAAGTGTGAATGAAACCATTTCAGACCCGGCTGGAAATCCATTCTTGTGCAAGTTCCTGTTTAAGAGACGAATCCACCAGGAGACGATATTCAGTTTCATGCATCTCAGCTTTCAGGAGTTCTTCAGTGCTCTGTACTATGTCCTTCTGGATGAAGAAGAGTCCCTGGGGAAACTTACAAGGTCACTTTTAATGGATGGTTTCTCAAAACCACGTTTTGCAGCTGTGGTGCAATTTGCATTTGGTTTGTTGAATAAGGATGTGAGATTCACACTTAAAAAACATGGTCTGCTCATTCATCCAAAAACACAGGCTCATCTGAAAGAATGGATTTTCAAAGAGGTTAAAGATTATTCCTTGTCCTCGGAAAGAGTATTGTTTGTTCTTCACTGTCTCTATGAACACCATGAAGAAGACTTTGTGAAAGAAGCAATGAGATCCTGGGAAAGGATTAAACTAGATAAATTGCTCAGTAGAGCAGATGTCTGGGCCCTGCTGTACTGCTGTCAGTGCTGTCAGAGCATTGAAGACATTTATTTGATTTTAACATTGGAAGATTTGTCTATGATTTTGCCTGAACTTCACAAGTTTAAAAAAGCAGGGTAAGTGTGTTGGTCTAAAACAGATATTTGGTGGATGTAATTAATATCTAATCTCTAATTGTTGTTGCAAGTTAAGCTTAATTATTCTGTACAGTGATGTTCTGTATTTGATTTTGAAGCTTGATTATAAGAGATCCATCAGACTCTGATCTCTGTGAACTGATCTACACTCTTGCGAGAGGCCAGACCCTGAACTCACAATAGTAATGTTTTAAATATATTTTATACATTTGATTGGTTTTATGAACATATGCTTTCATCCTTTAATAAACTTTTATTTAACTTTTAGTTCATGCATATTTTGTCTGTGTTTTGGTTTGCAGTGTTTATATAAGCACCTTCATCTCACTTTTTCTGTCAATCCACAAAGAGACGCCCAGGTGAAGAACTAGTGAATTTTTTCTTTTTTCGTCAAAATAGTTCCCCTTCAGGGACTACCGCTGCGTCTAATCGCAGTGGGAACGCCCTAAAGCGTGACGCGTCTGAAGCATGAATGAAATCAGTCAATGGAGAGAATGAGCGTACGGCGAGTGACGTCATCGACCAGGAAGCTATAAATATCCCCTGAGCACACAAGCCGCCAGCTTTTGTTACTTCAGCAAGCTCTGTGTGTGTCTGAAATCTATTGATTGTGTTTGTCTGTTTAAGACAGGAGTTTCTCACTATATATATATATATATATATATATATATATCTCACTATATATATATATATATATATATATATATATATATATATATATACATATATATTATATATTAAAAAACCAATATGAGCGAGCAGTATAGGAAGTGTGTTCCCCCCTGTACACGATACATCATGGGTGGGGATTCACACGAGCTATGTGTGGCTTGTTTGGGAGTGCAGCATGCCCAGTCGGCTCTCGAGGGAGTCGATTGTCAGCATTGCGAGCGTTTTCCCTTGAGAACTCTGCGCTCGCGATGATCGTTCTTTGAGGAGAGTGGTTTGCTGCGAGCTCCCCGAGGCTCGGGTCCCGCTTCTTGGGGCTCGCAGATGGATCTCACTGGCGAAGTTGAGACGGGCTCCGCCCTATCTCAGCTATCTCCGGCGAGATCTAGTGCCCCTCACCCGGTTCTGGAAGCACGCGCTGCGGAGGTTACTTCTGCCCGGGTGGAGGCACATGATGATGTTGTATTAAGATTATCCAGTTCTGAGGAGCTGGATGTCGAAAGTTTTGCATCAGAGGACACATTATACTGCAAATGAAGAAGGTTTGATGGATGTGTTATCTCGGGCTGTTGAAAAGCTCAGTATCGAGTGGCCAGCTGATAGTCAGGAGTCTAGTAATAAAAGTAAACTAGATGATAGATTTCTGTCTGCACAACCTCAACCTTCTCGCCGGTGCTTACCGTTCTTCCCAGATCTTCAAAAAAAATCCTGACGTGCTGAACGTCAGGACTCTGAGGGTGGTCCCCATCGTGGAAGACTTGAGTTCACTGCAAAGAAACACGGTGCCCTGTCTTTCCGTTCTTTTCCTGATCCTGATTCTCACCGCAGTAGATCAAGTCAAGCTAGGCCAGTCATTCACTGTAAAACAGTTCCAGAGACTGTTAGGTCTCATGGCAGCTGCGTCCAACGTGATACCTTTTGGCCTCTTGCACATGAGACCGTTACAGTGGTGGCTCAGAACCAAGGGATTCTCCCCGAGGAAAATCCGCTTCGCATGATCGTGAGTTTGCGACGGTGTCATCGCGCCCTGATCATGTGGAAAGATCCTTGGTTTCTGTCCCAAGGTCCTGTGTTGGGGGCTCCCTGTCGTCGCGTGATGCTAACGACAGATGCCTCTCTCACGGGTTGGGGGGCGATCATGAGTGGTCGCCCAGTTCAGGGTCTGTGGGAGCACCATCACCGTCTATGGCACATAAATTGTCTAGAGATGTTGGCGGTGTTTCAGGCTCTGAGACACTTCCTCCCAGACCTTAGGGGCCACCATGTTCTTGTCCGAACAGACAACACATCGGTGGTCTCTTATATCAACCATCAGGGGGGGCTGCATTCTCGCCCACTTTACAAACTGGCACGTCAGATCCTTCTATGGTCCCAGGGGAAGATTCTTTCTCTGAGAGCTATTTATCTCGCGGGGAATTTAAATCAGGGGGCAGACATCCTGTCAAGACAGGGGCCGAGGCCCGGGGAATGGAGTCTTCACCCCGAGGTGGTGGAGCTCCTGTGGGAACATTTTGGTCGTGCCGAAGTAGACCTGTTCGCTTCCCACTGGGGCTGGATGCTATGGTACATCCGTGGCCGAGGTCACGTCTGTACGCATTTCCCCCGATCGCTCTGCTCCCGGGAGTTCTGGAGAGGGTTCGCTGGGATGGGCTCAGTCTTCTGCTAATTGCCCCGTTCTGGCCAGCTCGAGTATGGTTTGCGGACCTAGTGTCTCTCCTCGACGGCTCTCCCCTAGAGATACCGATCAGGAGAGACCTACTCTCTCAGGCGGCCGGGTCGATTCTTCACCCTCGCCCAGAACTATGGAGGTTCTCATAGGTTCTGGTCTCTCGACTGAGGTCGTTGAGACCGTCCTCCAATCCAGAGCTCCCGCCACGAGGAAGTTATATGCCGCGAGGTGGAAACTTTTCACCTCTTGGTGTGGAGAGCGCCCGGTAGGTACAGTGCTGGATTTCCTGCAGGACCGTCTCTCCACAGGGTTATCCCACTCCACAATGAAGGTGTATGTGGCGGCCTTAGCTGCTTACCACGCCCTTCAAGCGGAGGTTCCCTCGGGAGACACCCACTTATATCTCGCTTCCTTCGTGGCGCCTTGAGGCTGAGGGCTGCAGTTCGCACGAGGGTACCAGCTTGGGATCTGGCCATCGTCTTAGAAGGTCTCTCCCTAGCTCCTTTCGAGCCCATCGAGGAAGTTCCGGAAAAGTTTCTTACACTAAAGACTATCCTTCTTCTCGCTATCTCATCTCTAAAAATAATTGGAGATATTCAAGCACTTTCGGTGGCTCCCTCGTGCCTGGAATTTGCTCCTGGTATGGTTAAGGCCTTTCTCTGTCCGAGACCAGGTTATGTTCCTAAGGTAACAACTACTTTTGTTAGACCTATTGTTCTGCAGGCTTTTTGTCCTCCGCCTTTTCTGACGTCAGACCAGAAGAAACTTAATTTGCTGTGCCCCGTTAGGGCTTTAGATGCTTATGTCCACAGAGCTGCCCTGTGGAGGAAATCGGAACAACTGTTTTGGGTCACCTAGGAAAGGGTGTCCTGCATCTAAGCAAAGGATGAGCAAGTGGGTGGTCGAGGCCATCTCGCTTGCTTACGGTTTGGCCCATCAGCCTTCACCTTTGGCTGTAAGGGCTCATTCTACCAGGAGTATGGCTGCCTCTACAGCTCTTCTTTCAGGAGCTTCTCTTCAGGACGTTTGTGATGCGGCAGGCTGGTCCTCACCGCACACTTCCGTCAGATTTTATTCCCTTGATCTTAGCTCCACTCCCGGGGCTCAGGTTCTCTCGTCGGTTTGTGTCTCCTGATGACACACGACGGGGATTTGGTCGTATGGGGATGTGGGTATTGCGTTCCCACTGCGATTACACGCAGCGGTAGTCCCTAAAGGGGAACGTCCCGGGTTACGTATGTAACCCTAGTTCCCCAAAGGGACGGACGCTGCGTGTCCTGCCATTCTCCCGGCATCCCCTTGGGTCGCTTGCTTCAGTAACTTTAAGATGGCGGCTTTTGTGCTCAGGGGATGTTTATAGCTTCCTGGTCGATGACGTCACTCGCCGTACGCTCATATTCTCCATTGACTGATTTCGTTCATGCTTCAGACGCGTCACGCTGGAGGGCGTTCCCACTGCGATTACACGCAGCGTCCGTTCCTTCGGGGAACTAGGGTTACATACGTAACCCGGGACGTTTTTTTCTTATGATAACCAGAAATAATTCTATGATAAATATATTTTGTATAACCAATTATATCATCTACTTGTTCTCCCGTTTATCTGGCATACTTGGTCTCCTCAATCTGATAGATTACAATTCTAATAGTAATAATGCAACTAATATGGTCACCCAAAACAGTTAAAAAAATAAATTACATACTTTTATCTTTTTGGACTTTTGCTAATGATGCAAATATTGTCTGGTGCCCAACAAACCACCAATTAATCATAATTGAAAAAAGAAAATCACAAAAAGATATTCTAAGCAAGAAATTATTGATTTATAGACACAACAACAACTTGAATATTTGTTGTATTCTTTTTTATATAGTATCTGCATAGAGATTGGTCGGCTTCCCTATCCACATTTGCGATCATTCAGTCTCACCTTTCCACACTCAGAGATAATCAACATCGACTGGACCAGACTTTTTCAGATAATTCACCAAAGAGATTCAGATGCATTACTGTCATTTCTCTATTCCTTTTTTAAACTGAAGAAGATGGTAATGAGCGTGAAGTGTCTAAATGAGATGTGGTCTAATCGGACCCTCCAGATGAGCCAGAACTGCCCCAGTCTAACCGAACTCACGTGAGAAACATCTGAAATCACCTCTGTCCTGTTTCTATGTGAATTTGTCTGTTGATAAGAACTGGGTATCTAATATTCAAAGGAATAGTCCATCCAAAAAGGACAATTCTGTCATCATTTACTCACCCTCATGTTGTTCCAAACCTGTTTTCCTCTGAGGAACATAAAAGATGTAACACACAGTTTCAGATCCCATGGACTTCCATTGTTTGGACAAGAAATGCAATGAACCAAAACTGTTTTATTACCAGCATTATTCAAAATATCTTCTAAATTAATATCCATTTAAACTGTTATGGAATTGTTAGAAGCAAATGTGAAGAATGGCATTATCAATATTATTCATTTTATCTGTATAATGTGTATCCACATCTAGGGTAAATGCTGGCTTATTACAGGAAGGTGGAATCGAGATCTTGCAGAGGTCAAACACAAGACCAAGATGTGTGATGACATTTAACGGGTTTGTATTGGTTTATCATTATATAAGATATGCAGAGTACATTTACATATTTAAATTTATGCATTTGGCAGACGCTTTTATCCAAAGCGACTTACATTGCATTTCAAGCTACACATTTACATTCTTATCCGTTCTTGCTTTCCCTGGGAATCAAACCCATGACCTTGGCGTTGCAAGCGCCAACGCTCTTCTGTTGAGCAACAGTACGGTTTACAAGCTTTAAAAATGAGACAAAAACACCATAAAAGAACAACTTTTGAGAAATATTCCATGTCTTCTGAAGTCACATAATACATTTTTGTAAAGCCTGGTTCACACGGCAGGATAATTAGGCCGATTTTAGCCCCGATTCACCCCTTCCGACAATCTTAAAGGGACATTGTGTAGGAATTTCTCCCATCTAGCGGTGAAAATGTATTTTGCATTCAAACGAATTGTGCTCTCCAGCGCCTCGCTTTTTTAAATGCGCGTTGCATCTACGGTAGCCATTATGTACCAAAAAGCTATGACAGGATGTCTTCTAATAGCACTTCGTCGAGTGTTTCTTCGGGTGAACAGGTTTGTTATTTCAAACAAACAGCAACTTGACACAACGAACAAACGAATGTTACAGTATGAATTACTGACTTCGGAAAAAGATGAACTATAGTAATAAGTAGTTATGCCTTCTTTATTCGTTATATTTTCTGAAGTACGTGCATTGTTAGATAACAAAATCAACTTTTAACTATAAATGTTCATCTGTCTATAAAATAAAGCACCCAACCAAACAATGAAAAAAAGCTTGTAATTAAGACTGTAACATTGACTTACCTGTCGAGAAGAAAGCAACTTCAGCGTCTCTTTTGAAATCTTTCTCCTGCATTAACGTTAGCTCTATCCACCTGGAAAAAGCTATCCCGACATTAACTCGTGTTTTTTTGTAATCTCCGGTCACGTTTCCTTTTACAATCTATTTTTGACTTTTCTGGCGACAAGGATTTGCAATGCAGCCTTTTAAACTTGCCGGGGCAGTGACGCCTCTCACTGCTCTGCTCCTCCGTTTCTGCTGCTTTCAGTTATGTGACGCTGGCTCTGAACGAAAACGCGTTCTGGAAACGCGTTGGCCTAGTACTTTTTGTCCCTCTCTGCTATTATAGTTTTTCAAGATGGCGGAACTACATGGAAGTCTCCGTGGACCTACCCGTCCCATGTATATAAAGATAATAAATTCTTCATTTACGAGGATAAGTCAGATAATTGGCAGGGGTATTTGTACACCATTGAGGACATATTTATGAATAAAAATATTGATTTTAAATAATAAAATACATAAAGTACACAGTGTCCCTTTAAGGATAATCCGATTATCGTAAAATAATCTCATCAGATATTTCTGCCATGTGTGGTGTGTTAAGACTGCTCTCGTCTGCTCGGAAGGATGTCGGGACCGCTCCGATCTCAAATCGGGGATATTCAACATGTTGGATTTTTTTGGCCCGATTTCTCCTCGTGTGTGGTGTCCCCCGGGCATAAACGAGCTCGGAGCCTGTGGACTGTGGCGTGTGGCCAATCAGAAAGCAAGGTGACGAGGCGCCGAGGAAGCACCGGGAAACAAAACCAAAACAGCCGGCGGCATGGCGCACCAGAAAGTCCGGTGGACATCGGAGACGACGTGATAACGTTTTTTTCTGGTTAAAAACAAACTACAAACTATCGCCACTGCATCCTCTCATAGCATCCTCTTCGTCCACCATGATTGTTTACTCTGAAGTCACGTTTGATCTCGAGGGATTTTGCAAGATTTTCCGTCTAACCTGGGAATGCTCGGGAGTCAAATCGGTTCGTGTGTGATGTGTTGATTTTGCCATGTGGCTGCGCACCACACACTGTATGACCAAAACTGTTAGACCCCGTGATTTTTTTATTGCCTTGTGTGGGGTCTCTCAGGTTTGGAAAATCGGCCGACAATTTTAAAATCGTCCCGTGTGAACCAGCCTTAAGGAACAAACCACAAGGTTGAGAATTTCAATTCATAAATTAAGTTTTCTTTACATCCACCCTAGATCTCGTAGTTCATTAACAATTCAATAACAACTTAAATGTTGGTCTGTTTCTCACACAAATTATTGTTATAACAATGATTACACTCAATTAAAAGAAAATATCAGGTTTGTTAAAGACTCTACTGATGCTGTGCTTTGTGCTTTCTGATTATGAAGGTCCATTTGCAATAAACCGTCTCAAAAATGCACACATTATGATGACCGTCCATCTCGCTGCAACCAGCATGTGAAGATTCGTCTGAATGACCAGGGCTTTTCCATGGAGACTTTCCAAGAGTAAGTTAAGACTGAGATTAACACTAAGAATGCACCAATAAAAAAAGAAATTTAGTATGACACGAGCCAGTAATACAAAAGTTTTCGGTAACGCTTCAGATTACAGCCCGGAAAGTACTGCGTAATTAAGACGTATTTACAGCGTGACTTTCTGTAATTATAGTGTACCTTTGATGTACTTGCATGTAAGTATAAGGGAACAATATGTAAAGTTTGGGGAATAAAGGGGTAACAACCAGGAGAATTAAAAACATATTTATACTGAAAGTATTATAGAACTAAGGGTGCTTATTCTACTATTATGATACAACAATCACATTTGGGACCATTTAGCAAGAACGTACACTGCGTACCTTTTTGTAATAATTGTATACCAATACAAACTGTATAGGCTTTTTAAAAATTACAGGGTACATATCTAATGGTAGTTCATTTCCCATGTCTGCTTAACCTTATCTAACCTGTATAACACAGGCGACACACACAACTGTGAGTCAGAGTGAGTAACACCAGCGGTGAACAGTAATGGACAATTGCAAAACTAAATTTTTTCAGTAGCAGGTCAGTAGTTCAGATTTAAAGAAGTGTAGCATTTCCAGTAACAAACTTATTTTCCTACGAGTTATAGATAGAATACCGTGTAAAAAAGTTTTCACCTAAAGAAAAATGAAAATGCTTCAAATAAAAAAAGAGGGATCCATATCCTTGCATTCACCTAATAAGAAGAGTCAAGTCAAGTCATCTTCATTTGTATAGCGCTTTTAACAATGTAGATTTACAGAGGTAAACATATAATTTAAGGTAAAAGAGATTGTTTTGGCTTTAGCTTTGACCGATTCACCTACAGCGAAACGATCATTTGTTATTAAACTAGGGGCCGCTAAGACGGCGCTGTTCTCTCTACAGACTTTAAGAGCGAACCTGTGATAAACGCTGACGGCGTTCACATGTGCATAAAGAATTGATTCTATAGTTATGGGCATTTGAATATATGTGCGCAGGTTTGTAATTCCTTACGAACCATGCCTAAACAAAATTGTCTTGGCTATAAATTTGATACAGAATTTGTTTTATTTTATCACTTCGCGGTAGGTACGCGAACCAAAATTTCACAACGCTTTATCTGTAGAGTGGGAAAGGGATCCTCCATGGGGAGAGGCTAGTTGGCACTTCAGCACTGCATTGTCATCGGGTCCAGGCGAAGCTCCTCTGTCAGATCTGGATACGGCCTGGATCCAGCAGGCTGCGGGAAAACCTCGGGATAAACAAAGACACTAAAATTAGAGTAGATGCCATTCTTCTTATAATGTAACAAGTACATCAGAATTTAAGGGAAGTGTTCCCAGTTCCAGCTAACCTAATCTATGCAGCCTAACATTGAATTATATAAGTCGATAATGTATTATGTGAATGCTAGGTCAAAGAGAGGTGTCTTTAATTTAGCTTTGAACTGACAGAGTGTGTCTGCTTCCCAGACAATGGTAGGAAGACTGTTACAAAGTTTTGGTGCTAAATAGGAAAAGGTTCTACCAGCAGCAATCGATTTTGATGTTCTAGGTATTATTAGGCAATAGACGTGAAGGACTATAATGCGTTAAGAGCTTGCTCAAGTACTGCGGAGCTAAACCATTTAGTGCTTTGTAAGTAATCAACAATATTTTAAAATTTATATGATGTTTAATAGGCAGCCAATGCAGTGTTGACAGAACCGGGCTAATATGGTCATATTTCCTGGTTCTGGTAAGAACTCGAGCTGCTGCGTTTTGAACTAGCTGTAGTTTGTTTATTAAGCATGCAGGGCAACCACCCAGTAGAGCATTACAATAATCTAGTCTTGATGTCTTGGAAAAGCATAAACTAATTGTTCCGCATTTGTTAATGAGAGCATATGGCGTAATTTAGATATGGAGATGTTTAAGATGGAAAACGTCTCGGTTACAAATGTAACCCTAGTTCTCTGATAGGGAACGAGACGCTGCGTCAAACGCGGTGGGAACGCCCCTGCGTTGTGCGTCATGAAGCACGTATGGAATCAGCCCAATGGAGAGATGGAACGTCATAGGCGGGTGACGTCATCGACCAGGAAACTATAAAGCACCCCCAAAAACACAAACGCATCAGCTTCTGATAGGCCTGAAGGAAGCGCTTAACGGGAATGCTGGGAGTATGGCGGAACGACGCAGCGTCTCGTTCCCTAGGGTTACATACGTAACCGAGACGTTCCCTTTCAAGGGAACTTCGAGCTGCGTCAAACGCTGTAGGAACACGAATACCCACGTCGCCATAGGACCAAGTGACCGTCATGTGAGAACTACCGCACAGAGGACGAGAGCACCTGTGCCCCAGGGGTAGAAATTAAGTCTAGGTCATAGAACTTAACAAACGTATGCGGTGAAGACCATCCAGCCACATCACAAACATCACTCAGGGATACTCCTGACAACAAAGCTTTAGAAGTAGCCATACTCCTGGTAGAGTGGGCTCGTACAGCCAAAGGTGAAGGCTGACCAGCCGACTCATAAGCAAGTGAGATAGCCTCGACCACCCACTTGCTCATTCTTTGTTTAGACGCGGGACACCCTTTCCTAGGTGGCCCAAAACACACAAATAGTTCTTCTGATTTCCTCCACAGGGCAGCTCTGTGGACATAAGCCTCTAATGCCCTAACCGGGCAGAGTAAATTCAGTTTCTCCTGGTCTGACAACAGAAAAGGCGGAGGACAGAAAGCCTGCAGAACTGTAGGTCTAACAACATTAGTAGGGACCTTAGGGACGTAACCTGGCCTAGGATGCAGAAAGGCCTTAACCATGCCAGGCGAAAATTCCAGGCACGAGGGTGAAACCAACAGAGCCTGCAAATCTCCGATTCTTTTAAGTGAGGAGATCGCAAGAAGAAAGATAGTCTTAAAAGTGAGGAACTTCACTGGAACTTCTTCGATGGGTTCGAAAGGAGCTAGAGAAAGGCCTTCTAATACAATGGCCAGATCCAAGGGCGGCACCCTCGTACGAACTGCTGGCCTCAGCCTCAAAGTTGCGCAAAGGAAACGAGTTATAAGCGGGTGTCTCCCAAGAGAAACTCCACTGAAAGGGACGTGGTAAGCAGCCAGTGCCGCCACATACACCTTTAGTGTGGAGGGGGATAACCCTATGGAGAAGCGCTCCTGCAGGAATTCCAGCACTGCACCCACTGGGCAGTTAACTGGGTCCTGCAGGTGTTCTCCACACCAAGAAGTGAAAAGTTTCCACTTCAAGGCATATAGCTTCCTCGTGGATGGAGCTCTGGAGTGAAGGATGGTCTCAACAACCTTGGTTGAGAGACCGGAATCTATGAGCTGGGCCCCCTCAGAGGCCAAGCCCACAGTTTCCACAATTCTGGGCGGGGGTGAAATATCGTGCCGCCCGCCTGAGTAGATCCCTCCTGACCGGGAGCTCCAAAGGAGAGCCGTCCAGGAGAGAAAACAGGTCCGCAAACTATACTCGGGCCGGCCAGAACGGGGCTACTAGTAGTAGGCTGACATCGTACCGGCAGACCCTCTCCAGAACTCCTGGTAACAGAGCAATCGGGGGAAAGGCGTACAGACGTGACCTGGATGACTGATGGAGAACCACAGATGACAATGCGTGGTCTCCTTGGAAGCGAATAGGTCCACCTCGGCGCGACCGAAACTCAACCAAAAGAGCTACACCACCTCGGGGTGGAGTCTCCATTCCCCTGGCCTCGGCCCCTGCCTCGACACGGAGTCTGCTACCACATTCAAATACCCAGGAAGATACATTGCTCTCAGAGATGGTAGCTTCCCTTGGGACCACAGGAGGATCTGACGGCCCAACTTGTAAAGCCCCCTTCGCCGCTGGTTCCGTCCAGCACAAAGCCCCCTTCGCCGCTGGTTCCGTCCAGCCCAGCCGAGCCCTCACCGCTGGTACCATCCAGCCCAGCCGAGCCTTCACCGCTGGTGCACGTCAGCCACACAGAGACTATGCATGTCCCGTCTGCCCAGCCAGAGACTCTTCCTGTGCCTGTGTTTGTGTCTGTCTCTGTGTTTGTGTCTGTTCCTGAGCCGGTGTCTGTTCCTGAGCCGGTGTCTGTTCCTGAGCCGGTGTCTGTTCCTGTCCCGTTGTCTGTTCCTGTCCTTCTCCCCAAGAAAATTTTTTTGGGGGGGCTATACACCTTCGCCCTGGCCACCCGAAGGGGTCTCTCCGCCCTGGCCACCCGAAGGGGCATCTCCACCATGGCCACCCGAAGGGGCGTCTCCGCCATGGTCACCCGAAGGGGGCTCTCCGCCATGGCCACCCGAAGGGGCGTCTCCGACCCTGGCCACCTGAAGGGGTCTCTCCGCCATGGCCACCCGAAGAGGCGTCTCCGCTCCGGCCACCTGAAGGGGTCTCTCCGCCATGGTCACCCGAAGGGGTCTCTCCGCCATGGCCATCTGCACGTCCTGCTCCGCCTGCACTGCTGATTATAGATTGTTGGATATCAAATCAGTAGGGGTTGAGGCAGTGGTGAGGCCAGAAAACTCCAAGTGGACCTTGGTGAAATAGGGTGGAGTGAAATAGGGTATACAATTTTTTTTGAACGAATCTCTTGAATAAATGATTAAATGAAAATAATTTTTTATCAGTCACTTGTCGCTACCTACTGCTGTCATAATATAATTGATACAATTGGCTATTTGACGCGTCCAAATGATTTGTCTAAAATGAATTAGGCTTGCTCTATTTTAAACGCTATGGTAGACATCAGTTTATATCTGAAATATAAACTTTTATCCAAGTATTATTCTATATTATATCCAATAATTTGAATGTTTGTTAGACAATTTATTTGTATTTTTTTGGTAGGCTATAGGCTGAAACAAGGCACATTTAGGTCCATCGCACCTCTGCAACATTGTTGCCATTAGCTATATCAGGGCTCTCAAGTGTCATTGAGCGTGACAGTAACTCATTTCGGTCTTTTATATTTCTCACGCAGAAAAACGTCTCGGTTACTAATGTAACCCTCGTTCCCTGAAGGAGGGAACGGGAGACGTGACGTCGACGTGGCGACGTAATGGGATCACTTCAGGGAGCCCTATCAACTTCGAGTATCTACAGAACAAGCCAATGAACGTTGGCGTGCGTGAAAGCGTCACGCGCCCCCGCCCCGCAGCGCGGGTATAAACAGGAAGCGGGCGCACGCACTCATTTTCTCATTTTCGCTGAGGAGCCGAGATTGAAACGGCCGTACAGCGATGGTCAGCAACCGTGGCGACGTAATGGGATCCCATGGAAAACACCACGGTAGCTGCCACATCCAGCGCCCTACGGAAGACTCTCAGACCCCCAAATGGCTGGGGCGGAAGACCTGCATAGAGGGAGTTCACTGCTGTTCGGTTAAACCCTGCACAGTGGAACTCTTGGATAACACTGGGAAAGCGTGCCTTTCCAGGGGAGAGGGACGCTGCGGAGCCACATCCTGCCCGAAGGGAGGTAACATGAGGAGAATACACATATGGACTGGCCAGAGGGGCAGTGCAACATATGGAATGTCACCGGGGTGGCTCCAGCCTGAGAAGGGGGAGGCAGCACCAGACAGTGACGGCAGGGCGGAGTCTGCCAAGGGAAGACACAGGCTCACCGCAGGGAGCTGATCGCGGAAGAATACGCATATGGGATCGCTGCAGGGATCACCACATATGGAACCCAGCCTAGCACAAGTTAAACAAGCATACGAGCCCTAGGCCTGGCGTCGGATGCTCCGCAACGTCTGACTACCGAAGGGGTACGGAGGAACTCTACAGGGTTCGCCTGAGTGGGGAACTCGACTGGAGCAGGAAGCGCACGTATCCGCTCCATGTGGAGGGGAGTGGCGTAGCAAGCCGACACAAGAGCGGGAACTTCGGTGTTACCGGCTGGTTGAAGCGAGCACACAGGAAGAAACCGGCTCAACACGTAGGCTATAAAACCTAGCGAACGTGTTAGGTGTCGCCCAGCCCGCAGCTCTACAGATGTCTGTCAGCGAGGCGCCGCGTGCCAGCGCCCAAGAAGAAGCGACACCCCTAGTGGAGTGGGCTCTCAACCCGGGCGGGCAAGGCACGCCTTGGGCTTCGTAAGCCAAGGCGATGGCATCCACTATCCAGTGGGCCATCCTCTGCTTGGAGACAGCCTTCCCTTTCTGCTGGCCTCCGTAACAGACGAAGAGCTGATCTGAGGTCCTGAGGCTTTGAGTTCTGTCCACGACAGAATTTTTAACTCTGCTGACTGCAAAGGCTCAAAGGGTGGTCTCTGAAGTGCCGAAAGGACCAGAGACAAATCCCAAGAAGGTAAAGAGAGCGGGCGAGGAGGATTTAGTCTCCTTGCCCCCCTCAGGAACCTGACCATGAGGTTGTGCTTTCCCAGTGACTTACCTTCAACTGCATCGTGATGTGAGGCGATAGCGGCAACATACACTTTAAGGGTGGAGGGAGACAGCCTTCGCTCCAACCCATCTTGCAGGAAGGAAAGCACAGCTCTGACCGAGCAAGATCGGGGGTTCTCCTCATGAGAAGAACACCAATCAACGAACAGGTTCCACTTCAACGCATAGAGGTGCCTCGTAGAGGGGGCTCTAGCGGAAGTGATGGTGTCAACTACCGCTTGGGGTAGGTCACCTAGAACCTTCGCGTCCCGTCCAGGGACCAGACATGGAGTTTCCAGAGGTCTGGACGCGGGTGCCACAAGGTGCCCCGTCTCAGAGAGAGCAGGTCCTCTCTCAGAGGAATGGGCCAGGGAGGGGCTGTCGCGAGGAGCACCAGTTCCGGGAACCAGGTCCGGTTGGGCCAATACGGCGCCACTAACAAGACCTGCTCCTCGTCCTCCCTGACTTTGCACAAGGTCTGTGCAAGAAGGCTCACTGGGGGAAACGCATACTTGCGTAGACCTGGGGGCCAGCTGTGTGCCAGAGCATCTGTGCCGAGGGTCTCCTCGGTCAGGGAAAAGAAAAACTGGCAGTGAGACGTGTCCGGGGCGGCAAACAGATCTACCTGTGCGGTCCCGAAGCGCCTGAAAATAAGCTGGACCACCTGGGGATGGAGTCGCCATTCTCCTGGTAGCACCTGCTGCCGTGAGAGCTCGTCGGCTGCACGGTTGAGCAGGCCCGGAATATAAATGGCACGAAGCGACCTCAGATGCTTCTGACTCCAAAGGAGGAGATGGCGGGCGAGTTGTGACATGCGGCGGGAGCGTAGACCACCCTGACGGTTGATGTACGCAACGGTCGCAGTGCTGTCCGTACGGACCAGTACATGCTTGCCTAGTAGCGGCGTTTTGAAACGGCCCCTGCGCAAGATGAACTGCTAACAACTCGAGGCAGTTGATGTGCCAATGCAGTTGAGACCCCGTCCACAGACCTGAAGCTGCATGCCCGTTGTACGCGGCCCCCCATCCGGTGGCAGAGGCATCCGTGGTGACCACAGAATGCCTGGACACTTGTTCTAGGGGAACACCTGCCCGCAGGAACGAAGGGTCCGACCACAAGGTGAGAGTTTGGCGACAGTGCTGGGTCACTTGGACCGGGCCCGAGCCGCTCTGCCACGCCCATCTCGGGACTCGATCGTGGAGCCAGTGTTGGAGCGGCCTCATATGAAGCAATCCGAGCGGCGTTACCGCGGCTGCAGATGCCATATGCCCCAGGAGCCTCTGAAAAAGTTTCAGTGGTGCCGCTGTTCTGCGTCTGAGAGTACTCACGCAGTTCAACACTGACTGGACGCGGGCCTCGGTGAGGCGCGCTGTCATGTTGATCGACTCCAGCTCCATACCGAGAAAAGAGATCCTCTGCCCGGGGGTGAGTTTGCTCTTTTCCCAGTTGACCCGAAGCCCTAGGTGGCTGAGGTGACTGAGCACCATGTCCCTGTGTTCGCACAACTGCTCTCTCGACTGGGCAAGGATAAGCCAGTCGTCGAGGTAGTTGAGAATGCGAACACCACGCTCGCACATGGGAGCAATGGCCGCCTCCGCGACTTTCGTGAAGACACGGGGCGACAGGGCCAGCCCGAAGGGTAAGACTTTGTACTGATATGCCCGCCCCTCGAACGCAAAGCGAAGAAACGGTCTGTGTCGAGGGAGAATCGAGACATGAAAGTACGCGTCCTTCAGGTCGATCGCTGCAAACCAATCTTGGGGACGGATGCATTTGAAAATGCGTTTCTGCGTAAGCATCTTGAACGGCAGCCTGTGAAGGGACCGGTTCAGGACACGCAGGTCCAAGATTGGCCGTAACCCACCGCCTTTCTTGGGTACAATGAAGTACGGGCTGTAGAAGCCGGTCTTCATATCGGCTGGAGGGACCGGCTGGATCGCGTCCTTCGCCAGTAGTACTGCGATCTCTGCCCTGAGCACAGGGGCACTGTCCGCCAGAACACGGTTGAACTGAATGCCCCTGAAGCGCGGGGGCCGCCGGGCGAACTGAATCGCATAGCCGAGTCTGACAGTACGGATTAGTCAGCGGGACAGGCTGGGAAGCGCTAGCCAGGCTCCCAGACACCGCACAAGCGGGACCAACGGGACCACAGACGTACCCGGGGTGGGGCAGCGCGGCGGAATGCAGGGACTCGACTCGGACGGCATAGCGGCCCGGAGTGGGGTCTGGGTGTGAGGTGCGACACATACCTGCTTCCGTCGAAGGGCAGAGTGAGTGTGCGGAGGCATCACTGCGTCCGGGCAGATCCACTGCTGCTCGCTGGCGATAGAAGAGGGGCCTGAGGGTGACAAGGCATAGCGTCGTCGACCGCCAAGCACGCCCTCTTGGGACCCAGAGGTTTCAGAAATTGCTCTTTTATTGAAATTGTGGGCCGGGGGCCAGTGGCGGAACAGAAACAAAAGGAAACAAAAGATTCTCCGCCCGGCCCTCCACCGGGGGAAGGAGCGGCGCGTTCACCATCTCCTGAAGAGCAACTTGATCCACCTCTGGGTCGCCCGTCTCAGGGACGTTTGCACCCCCGCTTGCCACCTGGCTTGGCAGCGGCCTGGACGGCCGTGGTCGGCTTCCTGCGGCTTGCTCCACGCTGAGGCCTAGACGAAGGCTGCTGCTGAGGCTTCGCGGGAGCGGAGGACGCCGAAGGAGGCCGACCTCGGCGACGAGTAGACGGAGGGACTGCAGCCGGTGGACGGGTGGGAGCAGCAGCGGTCCGCCGGGGCAACATGTGTCCGATGGCCTCCGTCTGCTTCTGGGCGGCCGAGAACTGTTGGGCAAAGCTCTCGACCGCCTCGCCGAATAACCCAACCTGGGAGAGAGGGGCATCCAGGAACCGATACTTGTCAGTGTCCCTCATGTCAGCCAGGTTGAGCCAGAGGTGGCGCTCCTGGACCACCAGGGTGGACATCGCCTGACCAACGGAACGTGCGGTTTCTTTCGTCGCCCGGAGGGTCAGGGTCAGAACCACCCCCGTTCATGTCCATGAGCGCCTGGGCCTGATGGACCTGCAGAGGCGCCATGGCATGGAGGGCGGAAGCAGCCTGTCCACAGGCTCTGTAAGCCTTCGCCGTAAGACCGGACGAAAACTTACATGCCTTGGACGGGAGGCGTGGATTGCCCCGCCAGGAGGAAGCGGACGCTGGACACAACTGCATCGCAACAGCACGCTCCACCGGAGGGACATCCACATACCCCTTAGCCGCCCCACCGTCGAGGGCGGTGAGGAGGGAGGAGCCACTAGGGCGCCTTCTGGCACTATACGGCGCCGTCCACGTCCTAGTAAGCTCCTCATGCACCTCCAGAAAGAAAGGTACCGGGGCGGCGGGCTGAGAACCAGCACGGCCCGCCCCGAGAAACCAATCATCCAACCGGGAAGGTTCGAGACGTGGTGGAGGGTTCCAAACAAGCCCGACCTTCTCGGCGGCCCGGGAAAGCATAGCCGTCCATTCTGGATCGGACTCGGGGAACGCTACACACCCCTAAGGGGGCAACGCAGCCGAATCCTCATCTCCAGAGGAACGAAGCTCCCCCTCCGATGCTGTGGTCGACATCTGATCGTCAGGTGGAGCCCCAAAGGAGACGAGTGGTCGTGCAAGAGAAGGACCAGCACGCTCGTTTGAAGGCTCCAACGGCGGTAGCGCTTGTGAGGCGTGAGGGGCCCACGGAGATTGCCTCGGCGGGGTAGCCCTCACGGTAATCCTCAGATCACCCTGGTCATGCACAGAAGTAGGTCTATTCTGAGGTCCAGAATAGACACTAGATCGGGGCATAGGCGAGGGGACTGCACCTCCCTTGAGGTAAGCGAGTCTCGATCTTAGCGCTATCATAGTCATATTCCCGCAATGGGAACATGAACTATTCACAAAAGCTGCCTCAGCATGCTGAATGCCCAAACATGAGATGCAGTTATTGTGGCCGTCGCCTGGCGCCAGGGTATGACCGCATCCAGAAATGCACAAGCGGAATGACATCCTGAAAAGGACACAGGGTCACCCTTGTGTTGCTCTTTTAGTAAAAAATAACAAACAGGAAAAATAAAATAAAAGCTCTTTCAGTGCTGAAGCACCCAGGGATAGCCGCAGTGTAATCGGGGTACACTCTCAATATGAGGAACGCCCACGAGACCGACACAGTCACACACACACACACACACAAACCAAGCTGTGAAAACAGCTGTTGTGTAAAATGCTCGCGGCCACCGCTGATCGCGCCGTCACACCAGCACTGGAACAGAGCCTTCTCCTTTTCCCGTTACCTTTGCTATAGCAGTCTGTAACCTCAGAAGTCAAAGCTCGGCTCCGAAGCGAAAGACAATGAGTGCGTGCGCCCGCTTCCTGTTTATACCCGCGCTGCGGGGCGGGGGCGTGTGACGCTTTCACGCACGCCAACGTTCATTGGCTTGTTCTGTAGATACTCGAAGTTGATAGGGCTCCCTGAAGTGATCCCATTATGTCGCCACGTCGACGTCACGTCGAACGTGAGCGACTGAAAGGGGAACTGTTTATAATATGTTTAATATACCGCAGCACACAAAATGTCTCTGACCGCGCCGCTCTCACTGGAACCGGCAGGAATCCAGCGCATCAAAATAGCACTATTGTATCTGGGTAAAATTTAACACAACCACCAATGAAAAAAAAAACATATCCTGGAATTGTTCACGTGATTCTGTCACTCTTGCCTGTCTTCAAAACTTCAGAGCCCTGCTATATAATTGAGCATATTACATACCAGGAAGGTATCAATCAGAAAGGTATCAATCAGGATTATGAGTTATTTTTATTTTTTAATCACTTGGATTAATCATTCATTTTGACAGCACTAATGTTTAGTGCATATAGACAACCATATACAAGTGTATGTGTTACTAAGCCTGCCCTGGGTACACCAATTTTATTGTCCGTTGACCTCACAGATTCCTGCTTATGTACATTTATATTCCAATAAAGGTTATTGATAACATGCCTCTAAAGTTAGACTTTTTGCACCATTACAATACTTATAGGCAACTAGTCATCATATCTTCCGCTCAATAAAAAACACGTTAATGCTCAGTAGTACACATATATGGTTCTTTAATGTATTTGCATTGTACTAAAATGCATTCATTTTCAATGGGCATATATGCGGCTGAAACAAGTAGCCTAGTGCATCCCAAATGTTTCAACATAAACATTTTAATATAACATTATGGCCTTTTGAAAAAATGTTTTTTGGAGGAGGCGGTAGTGCACTAGGCACCTGTGGCGCGGTCTAAGCTTTTGTCCTTAATGGCATTTTTTTCCTTACATTACTTATACGTTTATGCTTTAAGTAGTTTTGAAACTACTTAAGTAAAAACTTGAGTTGATACTTCAACTTTTACAGAAGTCTTTTTAAACCCTAGTATCTATACTTCTACTTGAATAATGAATGTGAATACTTGTGACACCTCTGAGATGAACTGATTCAATAGAACAAATCGAATGACGAAGAAGTAGTCATAGTTGGGCCATAATCTTCTGTGCTGAATTGGTGATCACTCTGTGTGTGATCGTGGTTGATTCGGCGGTGCAGTTTGGAGCATTTCAGGATGAGATTGCATTCGCAAAAGTGCTGCACTTTATCGACGGTCCCTTACTGGACACTTCGACGAGAGGAGCCCAATATTATCTGGAATGTCTTTTAACTCACATTGCGACGGCTTTTGCACATCGTAAGCCTATGCTATATAAATGCGCGGTGGTAAAAACTTGTGGAATATTATCAGCCTTTCACGTTTTACAGAGGTAATCTGTGACTAATATATTATAATATTCGTGACTAAGCCTTGATATCTTCACCGTGAATACTATGTCGACTTCACTGAAGGTAAGAACAAGACTGGACCATAACTTATTGATCACTTTTCTGACATTAAGCCTTGCAGTCACGAGATGAGTTTTGCTCACTTACACGAGCGATATTGTTATTGTTTTTCTGCCCCATCACTTACATTATGTCACGGTGTGGTGTGGGTTTAAGAAGACTCAAAGTCCAAAGGCTCCAATACAAACAATTTACTTAATTTTACTCACAGGTACATTCAGGCAGGCAGGATGACAGGCAGGATGACAGGCAGGATGACACACACACACACACACACACTAAACATAACTATGAACAAAGTAATATTGATGCTACATAACAGACGAGAACCGACAAGGACTGACTGAACAGAGGGAAACTAAATACAGATACAAATGAACACTAATAAGGTGAGGTGGATAATGGGATAATGGGTTCAGGTGTGGAGACACGAGGGATTCCGGGAAGTGTAGTGAAGACGAAGACAGGATGGTGCAGATGATGACTGACATAACGCGCCCCTTCAAAAAGGCGCAACCTCGTGCCATAGAACATCAACAGGGGTGGTGGGCGCCCTGAAGGCTGAACAGGGCGTGGCTTATCCAGGGCAGGAAACCTCCAGGGCGGAGCAGGATGAGCAATCAACCCCTTTGGATGGCCATGCCGGTGAAGACCCTTCGTGTGACCATGGCGGAGAGGACCCTTCGGGTGACCATGGCTGAGAGGACCCTGCGGGTGGCCATGGCTGAGAGGACCCTTCGGGTGGCCATGGCTGAGAGGACCCTTCGGGTGGCCATGGCGGAGAGGACCCTTCGGGTGGCCATGGCGGAGAGGACCCTTCGGGTGGCCATGGCGGAGAGGACCCTTCGGGTGGCCATGGCGGAGAGGACCCTTCGGGTGGCCATGGCGGAGAGGACCCCTCGGGTGGCCATGGCGGAGAGGATCCCTCGGGTGGCCATGGCGGAGAGGACCCTTCGGGTGGCCATGGCGGAGAGGACCCCTTGGGCGACCGTGGCGGAAACAGCCCCACGGCGAGGGCCTATAGACAAAAAAAAAATATTTGGGGGGGAATGACCGAGTCAGAAAATGCCTCTGGGACAGGGACTGGGACAGGCTTTGGAACAGGCTCTGGGACCAGCTCTGGGACAGGGACTGAGACCAGGACAGGCTCAGGGACAAGCTGGGCAGACGGGACGGGAGCCGCCTCTGGCTGGGCAGACGGGACGGGAGCCGCCTCTGGCTGGGCAGACGGGACGGGAGCCGCCTCTGGCTGGGCAGACGGGACGGGAGCCGCCTCTGGCTGGGCAGACGGGACGGGAGCCGCCTCTGGCTGGGCAGACGGGACGGGAGCCGCCTCTGGCTGGGCAGACGGGACGGGAGCCGCCTCTGGCTGGGCAGACGGGACGGGAGCCGCCTCTGGCTGGGCAGACGGGACGGGAGCCGCCTCTGGCTGGGCAGACGGGACGGGAGCCGCCTCTGGCTGGGCAGACGGGACGGGAGCCGCCTCTGGCTGGGCAGACGGGACGGGAGCCGCCTCTGGCTGGGCAGACGGGACGGGAGCCGCCTCTGGCTGGGCAGACGGGACGGGAGCCGCCTCTGGCTGGGCAGACGGGACGGGAGCCGCCTCTGGCTGGGCAGACGGGACGGGAGCCGCCTCTGGCTGGGCAGACGGGACGGGAGCCGCCTCTGGCTGGGCAGACGGGACGGGAGCCGCCTCTGGCTGGGCAGACGGGACGGGAGCCGCCTCTGGCTGGGCAGACGGGACGGGAGCCGCCTCTGGCTGGGCAGACGGGACGGGAGCCGCCTCTGGCTGGGCAGACGGGACGGGAGCCGCCTCTGGCTGGGCAGACGGGACGGGAGCCGCCTCTGGCTGGGCAGACGGGACGGGAGCCGCCTCTGGCTGGGCAGACGGGACGGGAGCCGCCTCTGGCTGGGCAGACGGGACGGGAGCCGCCTCTGGCTGGGCAGACGGGACGGGAGCCGCCTCTGGCTGGGCAGACGGGACGGGAGCCGCCTCTGGCTGGGCAGACGGGACGGGAGCCGCCTCTGGCTGGGCAGACGGGACGGGAGCCGCCTCTGGCTGGGCAGACGGGACGGGAGCCGCCTCTGGCTGGGCAGACGGGACGGGAGCCGCCTCTGGCTGGGCAGACGGGACGGGAGCCGCCTCTGGCTGGGCAGACGGGACGGGAGCCGCCTCTGGCTGGGCAGACGGGACGGGAGCCGCCTCTGGCTGGGCAGACGGGACGGGAGCCGCCTCTGGCTGGGCAGACGGGACGGGAACAGGCGCAGGCTCGGCGTGGCTGACGTGAAGCGCGGGCTGCCTCTGGCTGGGCAGACGGGACGGGAACAGGCGCAGGCTCGGCGTGGCTGACGTGAAGCGCGGGCTCGGCGTGGCTGACGTGGAGCGCGGGCTCGGCAGGGCTGACGTGGAGCAAGGGCTCTGTGCTGGGCGGGACCAGCGGTGAAGGCTCTGTGCTGGGCGGGACCAAAAGCTCTGAGTCCCAGTCTATACGCCAGTCCTCCTTCTTAAGGTCCACCAAATGGCACGGCGGGCATGACGCGATGCATAGGCTCAGGGATCTAGGCGGGACAAGAATCTGGTAAGATGGGCACTGCAGGGCTGGCAGATTGTGTTGCAGATCGGGGATCGACGCTCTCCAAACACCGGATAATGGTCTCCCTCCAGTTCAGTCCAGTGGTGTCTGGGAGGTCGATCTTGTGGTGAAAGGTGGCCCCTTCTGGAACAAGTAACACAAACTCTCGTCGTCAAGGGTGCTGTGCATGGTAATGCAAACAAACCTCTTGGCGAACGAGAGGAAGTGTTGGCTTATCTCAGCCAGGACGATTATTTGCACCCTGCTTTCCATTTTAGGGCGGTTGGATTTTCTGTCACATTGTGGTGTGGGTTTAAGAAGACTCAAAGTCCAAAGGCTTCAATACAAACGATTTACTTAATTTTACTCGTAGGATGACAGGCACACACAACGCAAAGGGAGAACCGACAAGGTCTGACTGAACAGAGGGAAACTAAATACAGATACAAATGAACACTAATAAGGTGAGGACAGGTGACACAGATGCTGATGACGATGAACAGGTGGGTAATGAGGGAGTGAGTTCAGGTGTGGAGACACGAGGGATTCTGGGAAGTGTAGTGAAGACGAAGACAGGATGGCGCAGACGATGACTGTGACGCATTACATTACCTCATTTGTAATTCGCTTTGGACAAAGGCGTCTGCTAAGTGACTAAATGTAAATGTTATAGGTTAAGTCGTGGGAAGTTAAAGTTGTCACAGTTTTTTTGTGACTGTATATTCAGTAAAGGCCAAATTTGGGTTATGCATGTTAGATAAAAATGTCTACATGCCAATTTATTGCATACCAATAGTGTAATCTTTAACCATGGGTCACAAAAGCTCTTTTCAAATATCTCACACTACGTGTATTATGTTTCATTTCCTAGAGGACAACTTTCTACAACACGTCATAGACACTTAGGAGACACAATGGACCAAGACTCAGAGCGTAAGTAGTGACCACAGTAAAAGCAGAGATAGTCATATGAAAAAAAGTCTGCATTACACTGATTAAAAGTGAAGTGGCCCAAATAAGTATTTGCTACACTATAGAATATGCCGTTCTTGAATCTTATGAAATTACGTTCTTCCTTGTGAGAAGTTATCATGTTATTATCTCTCTACCAGGTGCTCGGTTTGTGGACGACCACTGGGCGAAACTTGTCCAGAGAGTACGGATGGTGATGCCGATAGCGGATGAGCTGCGGTCCGGTGGCTTGCTAGAATGGGAGCCGTACTGTAAGATCAGAGCAGCAGATACTAACCAGGAGAAAATGAGAGAGTTATATGAAGTGTTGCACTCTGGAGGAGACAAGGTTAAATCTGCCCTTTATTCTAGCCTGGAAAAGCATGAGCCATTTCTGCTTAGAGCCTTAGGTAAGAGCACACTTATTTTGGCTATTATACCACATGTGTCTAGACCTACAGTATGTACTGAGATATGTATTTTTAAAATATGTCATTTTACAGGCATTGCAGAAAGTGCAGAAGCTTTTGTAGAAACAATAAAAATATTTTGTTAACTTTTTCTGTCAGGACCACTAGGCCATCCTTAAAAATATTCTTGTTTGCCGTAACCCGACTCTTACTCTTCAAGCAACTAATAGAAATGCAATAAAATAATATTAATTATATTTTAGTAAGTATTGTGAATATAAATTACCTTGGCCTACATACAAACGTTGGCTACGTTCTTTCTTTTATATAAAAACCTGTGGCGTCATCTATGATTATGTTTACATCATGCATGGTAAAGTGTGCACGTTTGTCACACTATGGCCTGTATGTTTGCTTCGTTTTATTTACTGTCAATGGAAATGATGCTTGGAAATGATGGCTGCAGTAAATAAAATGTTCGCGGTCACCGTTCAAAGTCATACGGATTCGGGCACCATAATCTAAAAAATGCATCAAAACAGCTCGAGTCAAGTCAAATCAAGTCATCCTCATTTATACAGTCGTGCTCAGAATTACTGGTACCCCTGGTAAATGTGATAAAAAATGGCTGTAAAAAATAATTATGCATCGTTTATCCTTTTGATATTTCATTCAAAAAATTGGCAAAAATCTAACCTTTCATTAAAGTAAAATAATTGAAAGTGGAGGGGAAATCACATTATGAAATAACTGTTTTTCTCCAAAACAAGTTTGCCACAATTATTGGTACCCCTAGAATTGTTTACGAGTAAAATATCTCTGAAGTATATTCCCATTCATATTTACCTTTTTTTTGCACACCAGGATGACTAGGAACATGAAATTGTCCAGCGACGACTTCTTGTTTTACAGGAGTTTAAATATGAGGAAACACAAAGGCCAAATTCCCTTAATCATCCATTACAATGAGTAAAACCAAAGAATATAGTTCTGATGTGCATCAAAAGATTGTTGAGCATCACAAAATAGAAAGTGGCTGTAAGAAAATAGCTAAAGCATTGAAAATCCCCATTTTGACCATCAGGGCAATAATTAAGCACTTCCAATCAACTAAAGATGTTACAAATCTGCCAGGAAGTGGATGTGCGTCTATATTGTCTTAATGCATGGTGAGGCGGAAAGTTTGAGTGGCCAAAGACTCTTCAAGGATCACAGATGGAGAATTGCAGAGATTAGTTGAGTCTTGGGTTCAGAAAGCCTATTAAAAAAAAAAATTAAACAACCCCTACATCACCACATGTTGTTTGGGAGGTTTTCAAGAAAAATCCTCCTTGCTCATCCAAAAACAAACCCCAGCAAATTCAGTTGTCAGGCATGACTGGACCTTCAAACAGCACAGGGTTCTGTGGTCAGATGAAACTAACAAATAGCTTTTTGGCAGCAAACATGCAAGATGGGTTTGGTGCACACAAGGATAAAAAGTACCCCATGTGTAGAATTTAATATACCATCTTTAATGTTGTGGTCATATTTTTCTGCTGGAGGTCCTGGACTTCTTGTTCAGATACATGCATGGCATCGTGGATTCTAACAAATACCAACAGATAAAAAAGCCTCTGCTAGAAATCTTATAATGGGCCGTGGTTGGATCTTCCATCAGGACAACGATCCAAAACAAACATCAAAATCAACACAAAAATGTGTTAAGTAGCACAAAATGAAGCTTCTGCCATGACCGTCCCAGACCTGATGGGTGGAGTGAACTGAAGAGAAGAAGCACCAACATGGATCTGGGAATCTGAAGGATCTGGAGAGATTCTGTAAGAATGGATCAAAGATCAAAAGGATAAATTATGCAGATTTATTTTTTACAGCCATTTTTTATCATATTTACCAGGGGTACCATTAATTCTGAGCACGACTGTATAGCGATTTTAACAATGTAGATTGTTTCAAGGGCAGCTTTACAGAGATAAACATATAATTTAAGGCAACAGAGATTGTTTTGGCTTTATAGCGGTTCCTGAATAACGTTATTTTCCAGCTAAAGTTAGTTTTGATTGATTCACTTCCGTCAAAATAATCATTTGTTATTAAATTAGGGGCTGCTAAGACGACACCGTTCTCTCTAAACAGACTTTAAACGCGAACCTGTGATAAACGCTGATGCCGTTCACATGCGCATTATGAATTTGTTCTATAGTTATGTGCGTTTGAATATATGTGCGCAGGTTTGATATTCCCTACAAACCATGCCTAAACAAACTACTTGTCTTGCCTATGAGTTTTTATACAGAGTTGTATTTTATTTGATCACTTCGGGGTTGGTACTCGAACCAAAATTTCCACAACGCTTTATCTGTAGAGTGGTATAGGGATCCTCCTTGGGATAAACAAAGACACTAAAATTAGCGTAGATGCCATTCTTCTTGTGATGTAACGAGCAGTGTTGGTCAAGTTACTTGGATATAGTAATTAGTTACTGATTACTGATTACTTCTCCAAGAAAGTAATCCAGTTACTTTACTGATTACTTATTTTCAAAAGTAATTAGTTACTTTACTAGTTACTTTTCAAAAACATGATGCACAACCTGAATACACTATAAAGCAAAAGACCTTTCAGCCTAATTCTATTCTTTTTGCATATTCCATCATCTAAAATGTAATCAAATGAAACACTCTATTTTAGCGTGTTGGGATATTGTCTTGGCAACTAATTAATGAGATTGATTGGGAAATGAGAAACACCGGGGCGGGAGTGGTGTATTGAGAGGCTGGGTGTGGAAAAGGTTTAAATGGGGCGCAAAAGACAATGGCGGGTGGCTCGGTCTACATTGTGGACAAGGTACAAGACGGCGGTACTCACCTTTTCTTTGGGAGGGGGGTGTCGTTCGCGGTTGGATAGGACCGCCGGCGATGAAGATAGATAGCGGGTGCGGGGAGAGAGAGGATAGCGATGGGAAGTTAGGAGTGCCGACACTACTGTGCGTAGGCTAATGCTGATGCTGTTGATTCGCACGAGCCCGGACGGACTTTGCCCTTTCGAAACGGACTGATGGCGGGATCTCCCCTTTTGTGCCTGAGACTGCCTAATGCCAAAGTGACTGCTGAAGTAACGATACGCCGAGAGCGTTCGCCTTTCTCTCGACGGAACGAGCTGGGAACCCCCCAAGCCCCCCCGCCCCCGCAGTGGGGAGGGGCAACGTCGCGGTGGGCGAGTTAAGTGTTTTAAGATTGTTTCTGGTTTTAAACTAAATTAATGTGCTAAATAAAGTTGTGCTTTATAATTAATAGAGGGCGATAGTGAAGGTGGGTGGGCTGAAATGGGGAAGTTTTAGGGAATAGTCATGGGTACCATTTTGCACCTGCATGAAGTGAGGTTTTACATGAGTTTGAAGTGCCACTGCAATTGATTCTGAGGTCTGTCACTAATGAAGTGAGTGAATGCACGTAGTGCTCTGTATTTTCTCAAGCTTTCCCAGGTTGTGTTGAGCCTGTCTTTGTAGTCCCCTTTGTCCAATAAAAGTGTATTTTGATTGAAGTTGTGGTGGTGTGTTGTTTTCTGGTGCCAGACCATACTGGCTAAAATAAAGGTGGTGGCAGCAGCCTATTGGTAAGCAAAAATATTACAATATTTTAACTTTATGCACATTGCATCAAGCACAAATTAAAACAAATGCAACAGTCGTAGACTTGAAGAATATTGTTCAACATTTAAACGTATTTTCTGCATATTCCACCATATAAAATATAAATATAATAAAAAATATAATATTTTTTGTAAAATCCTTAATCCGAATAAATGTAAATAAAATACAGCAATAAAATAATTAAAATGAAAGTCTCTCCTGACTGCATTCCAAATTAACACTTACGTCTTTTAACAGTAAAGTGCAGAGAGGAGTGAAAATGAGTTTACCAAAACAGCCATGTTATGTCAGTTGGGGGTTCAGGTTTTTTTTCAGTAAGTTTCACATTCTTGTGCCGGCCTGCTAGGTGCTTGCTCAGATTTGAGGTAGAATTTTGCGGTATAGCCTAACTAGTCGATCACGAGTGGCTCAACAGGTAGATCTATAGAAACTCATCTTTCAGGCATTTGACCGACCAGGTTGACACTTCAGCGTGAGAAATCGGGGGTGTGGCGTGTGAGACCAATTAAATGCGTGTCTCTCTCCCGCGCTCCATGTTGTCTCTTGTTCAACACTACTACACATTTCGGTGTTTACCACTGATGTCGCGGCGCTCATGCGTCATTGTCATTCACGCACGACTCATGGCACGAGACAGTGTCACGAAACAAAATGACGGTTAAGTAACGCAGCCTGCTTACGGGGAAGTAACTGTAATCTAATTACTGTTTTTGCTATTGTAATCCCTTACTTTACTCGTTACTTGAAAAAAGTAATTGGATTACAGTAACGTGTTACTGCCCATCAGTGGTAACTAGTACATCAAGATTTAAGGGAAGTGTTCCCAGTTCCGGCTGACCTAATCTATGCAGCCTAACATTGAATTATAGAAGTCTATAATATATTATGTGTATGCTAGGTCAAAGAGATGTGTTTTTAGTCTAGCTTTGAACTGACAGAGTGTGTCTGCTTCCTGGACAATGGTAGGAAGACTGTTCCAAAGTTTTGGTGCTAAATAGGAAAAGGATCTACCGCCAGCAGTCGATTTAGATATTCTAGGTATTGTCAACTGGCCGGAATTTTGAGATCGCAATAGACGTGAAGGACTATAATGCGTTAAGAGCTCGCTCAAGTACTGCGGAGCTAAACCATTTAGTGCTTTGTAAGTTATCAGCAATATTTTGAAATGTATACAATGTTTAATAGGCAGCCAATGCAGTGTTGACAGAACCGGGCTAATATGGTCATACTACCTGCTGGTTCTGGTAAGAACTCGAGCTGCTGCGTTTTGAACTAGCTGTAGTTTGTTTATTAAGCGTGCAGGGCAACCACCCAGTAGACCATTACAATAATCTAGCCTTGAGGTCATGAACGCATGAACTAACTGTTCCGCATTTGTCGATGAGAGCATATGGCAAAATTTAGATATATTTTTAAGATAGAAAAATGCGGTTTTACAGGTTCTAGACACGTGACTTTCAAATGAAAGATTGGTATCAAAGAGCACACCCAGGTTCCTAACCGACGACGAGGACTTAACAGAGCAGCCAACAAGTGTTAGACAGTATTCTAGGTTATTACGTGAGGAAGTTTTTTGTCCAATAATTAGAATCTCTGTTTTTTCAGAATTAAGTAGTGGGAAATTACTAGTCATTCAGTTTTTTATATCAGCTATGCATTCCGTTAATTTTGTGAATTGGTAAGTTTCGTTAGGTTTTGAAGAAACATCTGATTATCATCGGCATAACAGTGAAAACTAATTCCATGTTTCCTAATGATATCTCCTAATGGTAGCATGTACAGAGTGAACAGCAGTGGTCCTAGTACTGAGCCTTGTGGTACGCCATACAGAACTTGTGATCGATAAGACATTATGGAATTAAGATAATGTCTGTAGATTGTTATGATTGTTCTGTACAATTAAATACAATAAAATTAAACATGAAACATAAAAATATTGCTGGCCATAAACTGAGAAAGTGCGCGTCCGGTGTGCATTATGCGCTGCGCTTCTTGTCCGGTGTGCGACCCCACGGTGACTGTGTCGACTGACCTTAAAGAAAACCATTAAAATGTTGGAGGAAACTCAAAATATTGATTCTGACTCTTTATTTTTTTTTTTGCCTCAATGCAGCTGGAATTAATGCAATAAACATGTTTTTTGACAAAGATTTCAAATTGTTTGTGGTCTATATAACCTGCATCAGAATGAGGTTAGCAAAGGTGCGCCCGAAGGCATGTCTTGAAAACCCAGTCAGTGATGTCACGATATGCAAATTTGTTTAAATTCATAATCACCATCACCTTTTTTTTTTTACACATTATTTCACGAGTTCACACTTACAAATAAGTCAGATAGAATAAATGCGTATTTGGCGTGCTGTCCGAGGAGAGGGCTCCGAGTTAGGTATTCAGCCCGAACCCAGAGCACTCCCCCCGTATTCCTGGCTGTGAAATTTTTAAAAAATTAAAAAATAAGCCAAGAGTGAGGAGTCGGGGTGGTGGAGGGATGCTGAATCTGTCAAGGAATGTTAGGTGAGTTGACAGAGTGAATATTTATATGCTTCCTCTCGTGCTGATAGGGTAGAAATGGTAATTGTTTGATGACAAGTTGATTGGAATGATTATTTGAACGTGCTCCTCCCAAACTTTGTTTATAAAACATCATATCTTGAAGAAAAAAATAGACCTACTTACCGACCCTTTTTTTAAATTTATTTTTTTGTTGTTACTGCAAACCAAAATATTTTTAAGGATGGCCCTATTATCAAATAAGATTGACAATTTGATTTGACAATTAGCATATATTTTGGATTGGCGCAATGGTTCTGTTCTGGGCAGCCTAGAATGGATAAGAGCAGGGAGAGCAGCATTAACACCCTTTAGGGTAAACAGAACAGAACAAACATGAATGTATTGCAGATATCATTAATGTCAATATTTTAATGTACAACATGCAAGAATTTAGTCTGACTCAAAGGGGAATCAGAATGCCAAATCCTGACTGGACGAGAGGTGGAGCTGGGGCGGTAGGAGGGTAATTCACTCCTGAGAAACGTAATAGCTGCTGATAATACTGGGGAGCTTATATATGAATACAGTGATGGGCGTCGTATTCCTATCAGTGATGCGCGGGTCAATGTATAAACAACCCGCACCCGACCGACGTTTTCAACTAACCCGCCCGCAACTCGGACCGCAAAAAAAAGAAAGAAAATATTGTACCCGACCCGCTTCCTGATCCGCATTTTTTAAAAGTAGTAAATGCTCATCGTAGCGTCATTGGGCCATAGACGTCTAACACAAATGTGTAAATAGCATCGCAAGAAGTATACATGACAAAGCCAGCACTTTGGTCATCATCTTTTATTATTTCGGCAAATGTCTCCCACACTTTGCTCTTTCTATGTGTGTAGCTATTTGCGGAGCTTCCACTCCTCAGTCTTCACCTTTTCTCTTGCCGCCTCCATCTCTCCTGCAGACTGTAGTGATGGCCGGTTCATGAACGAATCGTTCTTTTGAACCGGTTCTTTTTAGTGAACCGGTCGAACCGGACTGAATCGTTCGAAACAGTTCGTGTCTTGCGTCAGTGCTTAATCCACAAGTTACTAAAGTTACTCACTTTCAGACATGCCTGACAGTCCCTCCGAATCGAAATAAACCAATATCCCAGAGTATATTTTACTCCAGTAACTCCAACAGTTCACTAAACTGAGACATGTTGGTGCCACTGCTGAGAGAAGTGATGAGCACGAGCAGCTGATACTGCGCATCCGCGTGCTTCCGAACGCACAGGTACAGTTCTCGGATCCCACCAGTACAGAACCGAGACTGAGCTCGTGCGTTATCTTCGTGCCAGTTATTCAGACAATACAGTGTAGGCCTTTGTATTACATAGAAAATTGTGTCTAGTGCTATATACAAAGGTTTAATTGGCATCTTTATTTCAAACGACCCGACCTACCGCGACCCGAATATCATTAAAACTATTTTTGGATGACTCGTAACTGCGGGTAACCGCGGGTGACCGCAGGCACCCGCTCATTTTGGATCAACCCGCGCATCACTGATTCCTATAGGTAGATGTAGATCAGCTGAGAGTCTGAAGCCCCTGTCACACAGATATTCCGGGAAATACATGGATAAAGTGACCCGGGATCTGACCCGGGATCGTTTGATTTTGGTTCATTCACACTGCCAGTGATTTTCCGGAATCACACACAACCCGTAAAAATCCTGTAAAGACACGTGACATCGATGTGACATAATGTGTCAGCAGCAACTCAAGTTTGCTTATGAGCTTGTACCACGCTTGTGTTTTTTTCTTCTTCTCTGATTCGATCATAAACTCATCATTACGACACTGCATTGATTACGGCTTGTGTTCACACAGCGTGCGTTTGTTCCCAGCAATGTTACTAGATCCCCAACCCGGCATCGATCCCGGGTCGTATTTGCGTTCACACAGGCGTTTTGGCAATTTCCCGAGATCAACGCATTGTGTGAAAGGGGCTTGAGAGTCTTTGCTTTTCAAACTGGAAGTAGAAAATTGCTGTAAAAAATGCAAAAATAAATAATTTCCACTTATGGATAGACTTTATGAGTACTTTTAGTGTTTTCAATGATGTACAGTCTGTACATATTTGTTCCCATCTCAAAAAATGTGTATCACCAATACTGTTAGTTTAGGGCAAATGTGGCACAAACCTGGTGCCTAATAAATTTGTGGTGGTGGATTGATAAATTTGTTCAGCGATGGATGGATGGATGACAGACAGACAAAGAGAAGGATTGATGTAAAATGTTTCAAATATATGTGAAATGACATTTATTTATTTATTTAGCATGTATGTGTGCATTAAAAGTACCATTTCGACAATGAGAACATTTCTGAGCCAAATAAAGATAAAGATGTGTTCTAGCGACTGGCGTGTTTATTGAAGCAATTAGATCAGACTAAATCGAGTGTAAGCGAGAAGCTCATCTGATTGGCTACATGATGAAGGTGGCCCCGCCCTCCTCTTCGCGTTTGCAAAACTCAGTGAGAGAATCGTGCCAAAACTGGAAGCGCAGGTAAAAGAGAGACGCAACTGTACAAATCGAGTTATTTCGGGTTTATATATAGTTTATATATAAGCTTTTTTACCTCATGCACACAACAAGTCATTTAGACATTTGCAACAGTCTATTTTTTTACACAAAGTTTGATTTTACGCAATTCATCTGAACTTTCCTGACTGCTGTTTTTACTTGCAAATTGCTGTTTACAGGCCTGCAATGCTTTTGGGCGCAGTCTGAAGAATACAGATCATATTTATTTTGCGTTAGCATGAAGCTGCAGCTTCAAAATACATGAATTACACTTACGAATAAAAGTTAATGCTGCAAATATTTTTTTCTTACACTTGAAAGGCGATTTACAGCTTTACAAATCTTCTCTTGCGCATGCAAATTTATTTTACGCTTGCAATCTTATGTACACTTTCACAAATCTTACCCTGCGCATGCGATTCTTTATGACGTCATATTACCTACATTGAACTTCCCGACCAAAACATTTTGTGGGCGGGGTTCGGTCTGGCATCCAGGCTATGTAAATAAATAAGTTAAACTACTATAAATCAAGACTGCGAGAGGATTAACCCTCTGATGTCTGAGGTATTCTTTGATCTTGTTGACTTAGAGTTTTTGCTAGAAAATGTGTTGATTAATGTTATGCATGTTCTACAATGTGAATCCTTTATTATGGTTGCATTCTATAGAATTAGAATAATTGCATTGTTTTCTGTCCTATTGCAGCTGGTAGAACGGTTATTGCTCAAGAGACCGGGATTCATTCCTCGGACACACCAGCTCTGGTATAACTTCATTTGCCTAATTTGCATTGATGTTCATGTATTACTCATCCTCATATCATCTTTCTTCTGTGGAATGCAAGAGGGATTTTTTTAATTATGTTTACAAAAATGTTTAATTATATATATTTTTATTATTTTCATTTTGTATGCATATATAAGATTATAAGAAGTGGAATATTTTTAGATTTTTATTTCACTGACTTTTTACAAATCGATTGACTTCAAAAGACACTAGTCACCTCAGTTCAAAAGTTTGGGGTTGGTAAGATTTAAAAAAAAAAAAAAGCTCTTCTGCTCACAAAGGCTGCATTTATTTGATCAGAAATACAGTAAATAGTAATACTGCGCAATGTTAATACCATTTAAAATAACTTAAATAACATTGTGATCAAAGCTGAATTTTCAGCATCATTACTCCAGTCTTCAGTGTCACATGATCCATCAGAAATCAGCATAATATGATGATATGATGATCAAGAAACATTTATGATTATTATCAATCTTGAAATTTGATGTATAGAAAGTTCAAAAGAACAGCATTCGTTTGAAATAGAAATCATTTGTAACATTATAAATGCCCTTACTTTTGATTATTTTAATGTATCCTTTTCTGGCAAAAAATATTAGTTAACATTAACATATAAAAATCATTCTCATATTGTGTTTCACCTTGTTAAATAGCACTTACGTCTCTTTCTCTCTTCGTCCCACAGCCCTCGCCGCTGACTTCAGGTGAAGTGACTTTACATGCTTTGCAGAAAGTAATGTAGAAACTCCATGTAAAACTTAACAAGAATTGTTTACAAGAAATGAGAATTCATGCCAATTTAAATATACAAAAATGATAAACGCAGCAAACTCAAAGAATATTTGTGTGGCGTTGTTCTTCTTGACAGTGGACACAATGGAGGACCAGGTGGAAAGACTCAGTCTGAGTAGAGCTTCTGAGATTACTGGAGGTACTGTAGGAAATGTCCAATACAACATGTGATCTCTGTTTTTATCCTATACTAATTTTTTTTTTTTATCTCTGTCTTAGATCAGAGTCTGACTAAAAATCCAGAGGTAAGACCTTTTACACATTTTATCTTTATTCTCGGTTCAGTACATGTTAAGCTTAATCAAACATATGCAAACATATTTCTGGGAGACTATCTTTATTACATTAAGCCACATTAAGGTCTTATATTTTGAACAAGTTTGTTGCATTTGAAAATGAGGGAGACATTTTGCAAAAGAGTTTTGCAATAGAACACAAAGTTTCTTGAGGCAACACAATACTTTAGCGAGAGAACGCTTTTTTTTTCCCGAGAAATCAAAGTTTCTCTGTGATACTTTAAGAGAACGCTCTTGTTCTATAGTACATCTGTTTAAGTTAAGTGTTTATTAGTTTTGCTCTATTTGGCCATGATCTGTGTAGCTAACTATATTAGCATACACTATATTGTGTTAAACTGGACACCAATGCTTAAATCAAACCTGACGTTCTTCACATTCGCGTGCCTAACACTGCATGTTGTGAATGCCAGATCCAGCAGTATGAGATGCAAGGAGACAGGAGAGGAGTCTGTCTAATCATCAACAACCGTGACTTCAGTGCATGCACTCTGGTAAACAGAGAAGGGACAGACATTGATAAAGGTTAGTGTAACAAATACAACTAAAACCAACGATCATGCCAGCAGCCTGATAACCATCACAACACTATCAGCAATAGTGGCGGAGTGGTTATAGTGTGTTGCTATGTGGTTTCTTGGTTTTTTTGTCACCAGCTCAAGTCAAAATGATATTCTGGTCTCTAGATATGGCTCGGGTTTCTCCTTCAAAAAATATAAAAGGCCCATTCACACCAAAATGGTGTTAGAATTAATTGCGATGAATATTTTAATTTGAATGAATGGTTATTAATGTGTCTGTTCAGACCGATATGAACATTTGCTTGCGTCAGTGTGATAGTTTTTTTTTTTTTTTTACAGCTGATGTTTTAATCTCTTCCATAGATTGCAACGGTCGGTTCTGAAAATAAAAATTTGGTTAATTTTCTCACTTTTAAAAATCCATAGTAGAGCTTGCATAGACTAGTCGGGTAGTTGAGTACTTTAACCACTTGTCGGAAGCCATTGAGCACTAAAACACACAATTACCATAACTTCACATGTCGACGCGCTTGTTTTTCGTAATGCAAACCAGAGAGTATGTGGCAGGAGGACGATGACAGCAAGTAAATTACATGAACTTTGATCAACCCCAATATATAAGTTCATCTTTCCAAAGAAAAAAAGGAGAGAGAGAGAGAATACAAATGCAGAGAACCAGCATAAAGGGGACAAATTAGTGCACAGCTGATCATTGAAAAATTTTACAAACTATTTTAAAGTGGTTACTTCGGTTCCTCACTGTGCGTAACTTGTGTGTGTGTGTGTGTGTGTGTGTGTGTGTGCAGCCAGTCTGGAGGCTGTGTTCCAGTGGTTGGGCTTTGAGGTGGTGGTTGAGCAGAACTGCGACCGCATGCGTATGCTGCAGGTGTTGAGGGACCTGGCGGCCCGTGACCACACACTGGCGGACTGCGTGGTGTGCTGCGTGCTGAGCCACGGATGTGCTGATGGCATCCTCGGGGTCGATGGACAGACCGTCACCGTCAGAGAGCTGACGGAGACTCTGAGTCCACATCGGTGCTCCTCACTCCTCCAGAAACCCAAACTGTTCTTCATCCAGGCCTGCAGGGGAAACAGAGAGCAGAGAGCAGTGTTTGGTCAAACTTTCCCAGAAGATGAGGACACGCTGGTCTGCGACGGAGTCAGCGACAGAGTCAGCGACGCAGCTGCACCCAGAGACTCCATCCCCGAGGCGGCAGACTACCTGCTAGCCACCTCAACCATACCTCACCATGTCTCATACAGGGAAAAGGGCAAGGGCTCCTGGTTCATACAGTCCCTCTGCCAGAATCTGAAGCTGCTGGTGCCAAGGTGAGCACACCTCGAACGCAACACAGCGCTATTCACATCAGCAGAGCTGTAAAGTCCAGGGGTCAGAAAGTAAAAGTCTGTTCTGTATGCAAATTCCTTTTTATTCCTCTTGATTCATTGGCTGAATTTGAAATACTACCTTATTATTTCTGTCACATATTTAAAGTACACTATTTCTGATTATTTTATTTACCGTTATTTTGTGTACGAGTATGGTGCACTGCACAGTATTCAGCATGCAGTACTCCACTCCTAACATACATTAGTAGATGAGGTTTCATGTACTGTGGAAACACTGATTGAATTGGAAGTAACTCAGTTTAACTGTCTAAATTTGACTCAGTTTTCTGTCTCTGTCTTACATGCATGCAGGAGAACAGATCTACTCTCCATTCTGACGCAGGTGAACAGTGACGTGAGCAGAAAGACGGACAGAAGTGGTTTGAGGAAGCAGATGCCACAGCCAGAGTATACTCTCACCAAGAGAGTGGTTTTCCCTCCTCCTAAAACTCAACCACCCCCTCCATGATGTCCTCCAGTTTACCGGCCCGCCATCGAGTGTTGACATGCGTGGCCATATCATCTTGTTTACTTGAAATTAGGCATTGCGGAAAATATTCCCGTTCATGATAGTTTCGGCTTTCCACATGCACAAAAAAAGGAAATGAAATTTTTTAGATATTTATAATGTCACTTCAAAATGTACCATCATTCCAATTTGCCAAACATTACCATCTATGCAATTTACTGTATGACTTGAATGGACCTTTCTATGGAACGCCCAGTCACGTGATGTGAATTTAGCCCGTGGGGGAAAATATTGCCTTGGCGCTCATTGAAATACACGTGACAATCATGCCGAAGAGTTGCTGTGTCGTTTTCTGTACCGCCAATAAACAAACAAATTATGAATTGAAGTTCTACATCCTATCCAATAAACACACAGAACCGGAAAGGAGGAGAAATGGCTTTGTTGCAGTACAAATTACAGTTTTAATACAAATAAGTGTCACATATAAAGAATCAGTATAAGTATAATCAACCACATACCCTGCCATACAGTTACAGTGACCTGTCAGGATATGCCCCCGTCCTGCTGTACTGCAATCCAGGTCTTATGTGGCTTGTCTGTTACCCTCCATGATGGCTTTACATCGCATCTCATGAAGAATACAGATTTTTTTCCATATAAAGATAAAAGTGTGTGGAAAATGCTGAGGTGCAATAGGTAATTGTTTACTATTTTTTTTTTTTATGCTGGTTGAAAGTCTCATATCCTGATAGTAATCACAGTGTTAACCCTCTGGGGCCAGCGGTCGCACCGGCGATACCAGCTTGCTTATTTTTTCTTATCAGTGCAAAAGAGACTCAAATAACTCAGTCGATTTTTGTCATACAGGCAAGTGTTATACATCATTCGATCCTGTTAAGTGTTTAATTTTTTTGTGTATACTCACAATAAAATCAAAGTGTTGTGCTTTTCACCAAATAAAGAAAAATAAACATGATGCGCATTCTGCCCTCTCTCTGTCCGTGAAGTCCATTCTGAAACGCATCCAAAAATGAACTGTAACTCAGCTAATACTCAGTCACGCAGGTATACAGGCACACAGGCATGAAGCCTGAATTATCTTGTTTTTAATGAAGTAATTTATATAAAAAAACAAATTTTCTTATTTTATGTAATCTGTACGAAAAGAGAGATGTCAGTCGTTCTCATCAGCTCATTATAGCTGATTCAGTGTTAATGTGACCACGCCCACTCTCCGCACGCACTATTCAAACACAAATGCTCTGAGGCGATCCATGCCCACATCAGCTGGATAAAACCCTCTGCTGCGTTTACTCAGAGACTCATATTTTCGACGCTGTGAGGAATAATACAATCTTAATAATAATCCTGGAAAAAATTACCTCAGAGGTGCAGGTAGTTTCATTTCGAGGAGCAACGGATCCAGCTAAGGAATAGGTAAATTCTTTAATCTCAAGTGCTTTGCTGTAATCGCGATATGGAATAATGTCTGTAAACGCAAAAAGACTGTGTGGCAAGGGAGGCGTGGTCCAGCAGGCGCTGCAGTGAGAGAGAGAGATAGGAAACGAGCGGCTCGTAAGTGGGTTAAGTGCAAATGATGAACATCTGTGTCTGATTGCAGTGATTGGTGTGGAGAGACAGGATAAAGAGGATCCACGGAGAGTGTTTGTTTGAGAGAGACCTGGGAACTCGTGCACACAGACGGAGACAAGGAGAACTACTGATTTAAAGGTGAACTAAGTAACTTTTTTTACCTTAACCGAACAGCTTCGGAGTCATTGGAATGGTTATATTACTCTTTTCGGGTTGAATGGTGGTCGTCTCGCACCCCCCTGGTGCCTGTGAGCCGCAAAACCACCCTTGCAACTTTGGGCAGCAGCATCAAGAAGTGTCGCGTGATATCAGGTCTCGCGATGTAACTAATTGCTTTACGGCAAAAAAAGTTCTGATAAAATTCTGATAAAATAAGCACCAAACAGAAATAACCCGGCGCCGTATACATGTGGTGTTCGAGGCGCATACAATACAGACTGCCGAGAGTTAAACAGGGCGCGCAGCTCTTAAAGGGGCCACACCTTATTTCAACTCGTTACAGCTTCCATCCTACTGAACAGGTACCGTGTACAGGGGGAGCGGATCAGGCCGTGAGTGCAGAGCCATCTCTGCGTGAGTGCTATTTACGACAGTACAAGTGCTCCACAACAACTCTAGGGGTCGCCGTTTGACAAAAACGTAATTCCTGCATAGTGCACCTTTAAGTGACTTTATTTTATGCTGTATTGAGATGTGGTGAAGGTTTTGTGTGCGCAAGCTTTTGTTTCATTGAGAAGAGTTAAATAAAAACCACGAGTTCCCGACCCGCCGACCCTGTGTTCTTCTTCCTTCCACCCCCCATCTTGCCAACTTTACAACACTGGTGCCGAAACCCGGGACGTGAAGAGGAACGAGGCCGCTGCCAACATGTCCGTGCCAGGATCGCCGTTTGCGGAGGTAATTCAATCTCTCGCTGGCCTCCACCAGGAACAACACCAAGCTCTGCTGGGCCTCAGGAATGATCAGGAAAGATGTTTCCGGGCGATTGTCCAAGCCCAGCAGGAGGACCACGAGTTGTTCCGGGGCTGGATGGACCGGGAGGTTTGGGCCGTGGGACCACCATCGACCCGGCCCAGCCATTGCATATGCCTCTGCAGAAGATGGGCCCTCAGGACGATCCTGAGGCCTTTTTGGATTTATTTGAGAAGTCCGCAGAGGCATGTGGGTGGCACCAAACGGACTGCACAGTGCGACTCATTCCCTTGCTGTCAGGGTAATCCCAGATCACCGCACAGCAGCTGCCAGTCTCCAACCTCCTGGTCTATAAAGATCTTCGACGCGCCATCCTTCAATGGGTCGCACTCCCGAGGAACATCGACAACGCTTCCGATCTGTGGAGCTGGGGGAAAACGGCCGACCCTTTGTGATGGCGCAACAGCTTCGGGACGCCTGCCGCAGATGGCTGATGGCCGAGGGGAGCGACGTCGATCACATCCTCGACCTGGTGGTACTGGAGCAGTTCGTCGTCCGTCTGCCGAGGAAAACTGCACAATGGGTCCAGTGCCACCGACCGATGTCGCTAGACCAGGCCATCCACCTGGCAGAGGACCAAATGCTGTCGTGCTCAGGGGTTGGCGGACCCCTCCCATCTGTTTCTCTCTCTCTCTCCCCATCTAAACCTATCCCTTTACCCAGGTGGACCACCAGCAGGACTATCGGCTGGCCAACACGCACCGCCGAGGGGTTCGGGACCACCCGGCGGGCTTTCTATGTCTGACTCTCCTCCTCCTCTCTCTCCACATCAATCCCTTAACCCACTTCCTACCCCTAGGACGGCGGGTAGGCCTGGGCCGGCCTGTTGGCGGTGTGGGGACCCAGGGTATTTTATTGACCGGTGCCCAGAGATGGAGGTGGGGACATTAGTCCGGGTCCCGGACACTCCACAGGCTGCCCCCGGTCAAGCTGGCCTGTACCAAGTACCTGTGAGTATTAAGGGGGGTACTTATCAGGCTTTGGTGGATTCGGGCTGTAACCAAACCTCAATACATCAAAACCTGATTCAATCGTGGGCATTGGATATGAGCCGCATGGTTAAGGTACGGTGTGTGCACGGGGATGTGGTGAGTTATCCTATAGTACCAGTGGATATTCAATTTCGGGGAAAAAAACATAGGGTGGAGGTGGCGGTTAATCCGCACCTCCGACATCCGCTCATTTTGGGAACTAATTGGCCAGGTTATAGGGTGTTATTGGGATATTTGGGTGCGGATGTCTCTTGGGAAAATAGAGAGCGGGGAAGGGGGCGGTCGCTCAGGTGGGAGAGGCTGAACCTGGACCACTGGTTACTGATTCAGGGGAATGGAGTGCTATCGAGAGAACCATTCTTACGCAGCACGATGATTCTCCCCTGGAACAGTCCCAGGATGAAACGCTCAAATGCTTTTGAACAGGTCCGTTCTATCGATGGTCAGCTGCTCCAACCGGATCGCCAGCTCGTCTATCCTTATTTTGCTCTGATAAAGGATCGGTTGTATCGAGTGACCCAAGACACTCAGTTTAAGCAGGATACAACCCAATTGTTGGTACCAAAAAGCCATCAGGAAATGCTTTTCCAGGCGGCTCACTGTAATCCAATGGCTGGTCATTTAGGACAAGCGGCGACACTAAACCGTCTAATGACTCGATTTTTCTGGCCGGGCATTCATGAGCATGTACGCCGGTGGTGCGCGTCGTGTCATGAATGTCAGTTGGTAAACCCACCGGTCGCTCCAAAAGCACCTTTGTGCCCTCTCCCCTTGATGCAGGTCCCCTTCAAGAGAATTGGTATGGACCTCATCGGGCCATTAGAACGGTCTGCACGTGGGCATCGCTTTCCATTAGTCCTTGTGGACTATGCAACACGATATCCGGAGGCAGTATGTCCTGGAACTGAGAACAAAACTCCACACTTTGGGGCGGCTCTCCATGGGAAAATTTGTTACAGGCTCAGGAGAAACAAAGCCGGCTATACAGCAGGGGAACTAGATTACGCGAATTCGCACCGGGACAGAAAGTTCTCATATTACTTCCCACTTCTAGCTCGAAATGACTCGCAAAGTGGCAAGGACCATTTGAGGTCACGCGACAAGTCGGAAATCTCAATTATGAGGTGGTTCGCACAGACCGGGGCGGGGCACATCAAATTTACCATCTCAACCTCCTTAAAAAATGGAATGAGGCGGAGTCAGTGATGCTGACGACAGCGGTGAGCAGAGAGGAAGATCTCGGGCCAGAAGCTGGCACAAAACCTCAATCTTTGGCTCTGGTTTCGGGAGGAGATCACCTCGCCGTCCCAGCTCACTGATGTAGCCAAGTTGCGAGCAGAATTTGCGGATGTGTTCTCGCTCCTGCCTGGTCGAACGGACCTCATTCAACACCACATTGAGACAGAGCCAGGTGTCGTAGTGCGCAGCCGGTCATATAGATTACCTGAGCACAAAAAAAAGGTTGTTCAGTCTGAAATAGAGGCAATGCTAGAAATGGGGGTGATAGAGGAATCCAACAGTGATTGGGCGAGCCCGATAGTTTTGGTACCCAAAACGGACGGCTCCGTCCGATTCTGTGTGGATTACCGCAAGGTGCATGCTGTGTTGAAATTCGACGCATATCCAATGCCACGGATTGACGAATTGCTTGATCGGCTGGGTACTGCTCGATTTTATTCGACACTGGATTTAACTAAAGGATATTGGCAGATCACCTTATCTCCTCTATCCAAAGAAAAAAAATGCTTTCACCACGTCGTTTGGATTGCACCAATTTGTCACTCTTCCTTTTCGGGTTGTTCGGGGCTCCGGCCACTTTTCAGCGGCTCATGGACCGGATCCTCCGGCCCCATGCTGCATATGCCGCTGCTTACTTGGATGACATTATCATCTATAGTAATGACTGGCAGCGTCATATGCAGCATCTGCGGGCGGTCCTGGGGTCGCTGAGAGGGACGGGGCTGATGGCCAACCCGAAGAAGTGTGCAGTTGGGCGGGTGGAGGTCAGGTATCTGGGCTTCCACTTGGGACACGGGCATGTGCGTCCCCAAATTGACAAGACAGCGGGAGTAGCGACCTGTCCGAGCCCCAAGACCAAAAAGGAGGTGAGGCAGTTCCTGGGGCTGGCGGGATATTATAGAAGGTTTGTGCCTAATTATTCGGACCTCACCAGCCCGCTGACTGACCTCACTAAAAATGAGGCACCAGATCCGGTCCAGTGGACGGAGCAGTGCCAGCAGGCTTTCACCCAGGTAAAGGCTGCTCTATGTGGCGGGCCGCGCTCTTACATTCTCCTGACTTCTCTCTCCCATTTATTTTACAGACAGATGCCTCGGACAGAGGGCTGGGTGCGGTCCTGTCACAGGAAGTAGGGGGTGAAGAACTGCCGGTGCAGTACATGAGTCGTAAGCTCAGAGAGACAATGTACAGCACCATTGAAAAGGAGTGTCTGGCGATCAGATGGGCCGTCCTCACCCTCCGATACTACCTCCTGGGGCGGGAATTCACCCTCTGCTCAGACCATGCCCCTCTCCAATGGCTCTACCGCATGAAGGATACCAACGCGCGGATCACCCGTTGGTATCTAGCATTACAACCCTTTAAGTTTAAGGTGATCCACAGGCCGGGGGCCCAAATGGTGGTACCCGACTTCCTGTCCAGAAATGGGGGTGGGGGGGGGGGGCTGCAGGCCGGATGGCAACATATATATATATATATATGTTCAACTTTCTAATTTATTGTCATTAGCTCAGACCAACAGAAAGTCAGATATTGTAGATTGAATGTGGATTCTGAGAATTTTCTCTCCCTCTCTCTGACAGAGAGAATGCACCCTGCCATTCTGTATGTGTGTGTGTGTCTGTGTGAGGAGGGGGAGGGGGAGGGGGTATCTTCGGGTGATAGTTTAAACACAAAGTCATTCATGGGGCCATACTGCCCTCTTGTGTCAAATTGTATTTATACGCACTTTTATTCATTTATTACCTGTATTACGCACACACCCAGTTCGATCGCACCCGCCCCCCCCTCTCTCTCTCTCTCTCACACACACACACACACACACACACACAGTTCGTTCGCTCCCGCGCCATCGTAAATTATTTGTTATTAAAGCATTAACACACAAACCACTGTTATAATATAAAAGCAAGCAGGCTACTGAGTGCATGGTTTGGGATGACAATGCGCACAAAGTGCAATCCTTTAAAAATTCCTAAAAAGCTGACATCAGTTCATCGCAATCTCACACATCTCTGTTATTATCAATGAAGCTGACTGCACAATGAATCTTTCATAATATATACACTTTGTTTGTTTTAATTAGAGGATTTGCCAATATCCAGAATTCAGCACTGAACAAAAAGTCAGTTTTGAGCAGTGAGGGGAGTCTATTTTAAATGCATCTGATTGGCCATTGCGTTTAAGAAATCAACACATGTCTGTGATTGGCTACATCGCTCAACGCTGCAAACATGTTATAAAAAGTAACTCTGGCCTGTAAATCGTTTCTATTTTGTTTTAGTTGTTCTTGTTGCTTTTCTGCAACATAAGAATAAAAATGTATTAGTTTTTGTTTTATTCATAGATTTTTCTAGTTTGTGGGAGTCCCGAATCGTTTTATTCTCCCGTACCCGCACACACAGAGTGAGTGCATTACCGCCCGCGCTCGCACTCGGCCATCAAATCTAGTCCCGCGTTTTGTTTTGTTTCCGGTCTAGCTATCCGGTGTGATGTTGTAGTGTTTCTAACGTTACCAGTTGTTGCAACAGCATGTGAAAAAACTACAATGTTTGCTAGGCCAAAAAGAGCGTTAATCTCGCGCTAAAAAATTGCCGCCGTTAAAATGTGTTTGCGTTAACGCCGTTAATAACGCGTTAAACTGACAGCACTAATATATACATACAGTTATATATACACTTATTCTGGTTTACTTTGTTCACAGAAGCACTGCGGGTGCTTGATGTGACGGTGTGTGTGAATCCTCATGTTCTGTTGTTTATGCTGCTATTTGCACATGTAAATCTACATTTTTGAGGTATATGAATGGGTCACAGACACTTATCTTTCTAATTACATTTAATTCTAATCAAACCTTAAAATAATGTCAGTTAACTGCTGATGACTGGTTAACAAGCATCAGCTGTCAGTCAGAAAACAAAATGTTAAATGAACATCCCTACTTCATATATTTCAACTGAATGAAGTAAAATTGTTCAGTGCAGCAAGTCAACATAACATTTTGAGATTGACCTCCAAAATCTTTACCGTGTTTTTGTGATGGCAAGAAATGTACAAAGCAGAAGAACTGGTGTCGTTCTTTACCATCCAACTGGGGACGCGAAGTTCATTTTGATTAATATAATCATTATTGACTGTATAAAGTAGTGACCTGAAATTGTTACCTTAAAGAGCTATTTCTGTTTGATTTATCCCATGAACCCTAAACGGACTGCATAACCAAGCATAGAAAGTATCTATGAAGAGAGACCGTTAAAGAAGAAAAATAATAATATGAATGATAAGAGCCTCTGCTTTTGAACTGTTGCCATCGGTATTTTTTACCCCGTTAAAAAACAGATTCAAATGGTCTTTCCTCAAAAAATTCTAATTTTTTTAATTTTTGATAACTGATGGTTTGGTCATTCTTTTTTAATTGTATATTGTATATGTTTATCTATGCATATTGTGATCTCTGATGCCTGTATGAACACACACACACACACATATACATATACATATACATATATATACATATACATATATATATATATATATACACACAAGTTACATAGTTCCATTGTAGGCTATGGGAGTCCCCTGTTCGATAGGTAAACATCGTTCAGGTCCCCACTTGGCCAGTGTAGAGCGACAGTGCTCTGATAGTAATATAGAAATGTGTGTGTTTGTACAATGGCACATAACAATGGCAAAAAAATTGTTAGGGACTGCATAACTAAGAATAGAAAGTATCTATGAAGAGAGAGCGTTAAATAAGAGAAATAATATTATGAATGATAAGAAGCATCTTCTCGCCTCTGCTTTTGAACTGTTGCCGTCGGTATTTTTTACCCCGTTGTAGATTTAAATGGTCTTTCCTCAAGCAATATTTTTTTTTTTGATAACTGATGGGGTCATTTTTCTTTAATTGTATACTGTATATGTTTATCTATGCATATTGTGATTTCTGATGCCTGTGTGAACACACATACACACACACACACACATGTATATAAAAGATATATCATGTAACATATATATATATTCAGAGTTGCAGGTCCCATCTTGACGTGTTTTAGCATGTCAACTTAAAAATTTTGAATTTGGTCTTCAAGAAAGGTCCACTGATGGATGGTAAAGAATGACATATGTTTGGTTGTAATTAAATTTAGCAAAATTTCAAACACTGGCTATCTCTGTACATCAACATCCTAAGCCCCTTTCACACAGCGCTTTGAACCCGGCAAATTGCCAGAACCCTTTCTGTGTGAACGCAAACTCGACCCGGGATTTATCCGGGATCGATGCCGGGTTGGGGACCTAGTAACATTGCCGTGTTCAGTCCCGGAACGTGCGCTGTGTGAACAAAAGCCGTAATAATGCCGTGTCGTAGTGATGGCGCTGAAGCCGGGATCCTTCGCCAGCTGTGAAATGGTACGTAAAGCGCAAGTTTATGGTCGAATCAGAGAAAACATGCAGAAGCGTGGTTTCACGAGAGAGATCGCAGCTCATAAGCAAACTTAAGACGCTGCTGAGATTACAAGTCACATCGATGTCACGTGTCTTTGCGGGATTTTTACGGGTTGTGTGTGAACGCACTCTCTGATTCCGGAAAATCACTGGCAGTGTGAATGAACCAAAATCAAACGAACCCGGGTCAAATCCCGGGTCACTTTATCCGTGTATTTTCCGGAATCTCTGTGTGAAAGGGGCTCTAGAAACAAAGGAAAACAAAAAAAAGGACATGTCTATTGATTTTATTAAAGTAGAAATTATGTTTTAATTAATAGGCAGCCAATACTATCAGTCGCATTATTAATATCTTGGTGTTCTTGACAATAAGCTTAAATGTGGAACGATCATATAAAGTATAAAGCCACCACAGACAATACATTTCTTAAAGCAATAACTTTCCTGTAATGTCCACAACATAAATATTCTGTTTTATAGTGCTTTCATCGAAAGTGTTATGATATTCTGTATTATTTGTTGGTATGGAACTGTAGGTACTGAAGAAATCAGTAAGAAAAGTGGTAACAATGGCAAATAAATTATTAGGGACTGCATAACCAAGAATAGAAAGTATCTATGAAGAGCATTAAATAAGAAAAATAATATTATGAATGATAAGAATATCTTCTCGCCTCTGCTTTTGAACTGTTGCCGTCTGTATTTTTAACCCCATTGTATGAAAAACAGATTCAAATGGTCTTTCCTCAAATATTTCAATTTTTTAATTTTTGATAACTGATGGTTTGGTCATTCTTTTTTAATTGTATATTGAATATGTTTATCTGTGCATATTGTGATCTCTGATGCCTGTGTGAACATTATTTATATATATATATATATATATATATATATATATATATATATATATATATATGTTCACACAGTCATCAGAGATCACAATATACATATCACAATATGCAATATATATATAAAGTTACATAATGAAGACAGACTTCACTGTTCACACACACACACACAGTTCCATTGTAGGCTATGGGAGTCCCCTGTTCGATAGGTAAACATCGTTCAGGTCCCCACTTGGCCAGTGTAGAGCGACAGTGCTCTGTTAGTAATATAGAAATTAATGTGTGTGTGTGTGTACAATGGCACATAACAATGGCAAAAAAAATTGTTAGGGACTGCATAACCAAGAATAGAAAGTATCTATGAAGAGCATTAAATAAGAGAAATAATATTATGAATGATAAGAATATCTTCTCGCCTCTGCTTTTGAACTGTTGCCGTCGGTATTTTTTACCCCGTTGAATGAAAAACAGATTCAAATGGTCTTTCCTCAAAAAATTCAATTTTTTTAATTTTTGATAACTGATGGTTTGGTCATTCTTTTTTAATTGTATATTGAATATGTTTATCTGTGCATATTGTGATCTCTGATGCTTGTATGAACACACACAGGCATATATATATGTATGTTCACACAGTCATCAGAGATTACAATATGCATATCACAATATGCAATATTACACAATGAAGACAGAGTTCACTGTTCACACACACACGGTTCCATTGTAGGCTATGAAAGTCCCCACTTGGCCAGTGTAGAGCGACAGTGCTCTTTTAGTAATATAGACGTGTGTGTGTGTGTGTGTGTCTGATGCCTGTGTAAACATTATATAATTACAGATTACATATATAGTATATAAACATATATATATATATATATATATATATATATATATATATAGTTACATAATGAAGACAGACTTCACACACACACACACACACACACACAGGAGGTACGGAAGACATCGTTCAGGTCTCCACTTGGCATGTTTTTTTTAAATAAAAAAAATGCATATTTAAAGTTATATTATGAAAAAAGACCTTAAAAGAAAATTTTGTATGTCATTTTTGTTTCTTCAAAATGACTAGAAACACTAGTCCCCTCTTGGCCAGTGTAGAGCGATAGTCCCCTGTTAGTAATATAGACGTGTATGTGTGTGTGTAACTATACACACACACCCCATCACTGAGCAAGTCTCTCTCAGTTAAATGTATGTGTTAATGTAGGAGAGAGAGAGAGAGAGCACAGGCATGATATGAGTAGCCAATTGCAGATTTGGGGAGGGCCCATTCACTGGACCTTTTCAGGGGCCCGGTCATTTCTGTGGACGGGCCTGGCCGACACAGCCCATCAAACCACAGACATCATGCATTGAACTCAAATCTATGATCGAACTTCTACTGTAAACCTGCTGTAAACACTTGATGATGCAGCGAAATACCGGAGTGAACATGGCTGTAAACGACTTTTTTGATCGGTGAGAGATGGAGGGAGAGAGAGAGAGAGAGAGAGAGAGAGAGAGAGAGAGAGAGAGAGAGAGAGAGAGAGAGAGAGAGAGAGAGAGAGCGCACTCTCTTCAAACCACACGAGCGCTGTCTTGCTCTCTCTCCCTCGCGCATATTAATCAAAATCAATCGACAAGATAGTAAAAGGTCGGAAGACCGCGGTTTCACGTGGAGCATTTGGAGATTTTTAGAGATTAGAGACTCTAGGAACAACATCTCAACACTAAATTATAAAGGCCTGTCTCATATAGACGCCTTTCTCAAATACAAGCCGGTGCAGTTCGACGATTTGGGCAAATAAAAGGCTGGGCTATTATTTGAAGTTTTACGGTATTTAAGACCTGGGGAGAAAAGGAGACACTGACCTGTCAAAAGGCTCCCCAGTTTCTCGCTGACGATCGGTAATAGTTGATAAATACACACTCTTCTTATTCGGGCTTCAGTTTGCTAATGCCAGGAATATTCTCCACAACAGAGCGAATTGCATCCGCTTCTCCATATCCGCGGTCGTTTTCGATTTCCCTGACCTAATCTTAAACTCGGCGCTTCGTGACTACGTCACGGCTTTCAGCCCGCCCTCTGTTCGTTGATTGGCCCGGCTGTTTTCAGGCCGGAGGAAAACGGATAGATAGGCCGCTGTGTCAGACTGACTACAGGAGCGAAATGAAATTGAGCGGAAGTACGAAGTCTGACGTAGTCCGGCTAGATATGATCATGAATCGCCTAGTTATAATTGACCCTTAACGGGAATATTTTGCCAATGTATCTGTATGGACAACTAAGTACAACTGATTATAATCAATTATCCATACAGGGAGGCAAAAATAGATCCATTTTCTATATCAATAATCAATCACTAGTATTATAATTAAATATTAATATATCAATTGTCTAGAATAGATCGATTCTCAGGATAACTCTTAATGGAATTAATTTGTTATCGAATAATCTGTTTGTCCAGCAAACTGCCTGTACGATCTTTTATCAAATCTCAAGAGGAGTTATCCTTCTTATAGACTTTCAAGAAAGACTGTTTCTCCGGCCATAAAAAACAGCTTTCTCGTTCTATAAAAGAAAATACTATTTAAAGTATCAACAATTGTAAAGCTGTAGCTTTGACCGAACATTAAAGGGACTTCGTAATATGAGCAAGAGACGGAGTCAATAAATGAATATAATGTATTTAATAAAGGAAGCTATGTATACCGGTAACTACAATTACATGGAATAAAATGTATTTACAACAAAACAAAGCAACAAACAATGAAAGAGAATGAGAGTCAGAGAGTGATAGAAAGAGAAAGAGGATGAGAGAGATCACGGAAGGATCACAGAATGGCAAATTACCTGGACAATTAACCTTTGAGAGACAACACAAGGAATCACAAAATTACTCTAAATGGGAAAACAACCGTAACAGCTTTTAGATTTCGATATGAAATACGATACTTGCATTGTTTCTTTGAGTGCTTGAGGAAAGAAAGCGTGGTGTCGTTCCTTCAGAGCTTAGCGTTCTCGGTGGTTCATCCGGGTCGCGGCAAAGTTAAATGTCCATTGAAAGTAAAGTTTGCCAGATAATTCAGGCTACCCTTGTGAAAAAGAAGTGTGCTTAATTGAACTGAAAGCGTACCTTTTGTGTGCTTAAACTCATAAAAGTATACTTTTTGAAAAGTGTACTTGCAGATAATATAATATAATTAAAATTAAAGACCACTTAAGTGTACTTAAAGGGAATACACTTTAGTGACTATATTTATTAACTCACTTATGTGCACTTTTTACAAATGCACTTTGTTATAATATCTAATTAAGTTTAACTTAAAGTAAGTACACTTTCATCACAATATTTATAAACACACTTAAGTGCACTTTTAAAAATGCACTTTGTAATAATATGTAATTAAGTTTAACTTAAAGTACGCTTTCATGACAATATTTCTAAACACACTTAAGTGTACTTTTTAAAAATGCACTTTGTAATAATGTCTAATTAAGTTTTAATTAATTAAAGAAAGTACACTTTCATGATCATATTTCTAAACACACTTAAGTGCACTTTTTACAAATGCACTTTGTAATAATATCTAATTAAGCTTAACTTAAAGTAAGTACACTTTCATTATAATATTTCTAAACACACTTAAGTGCATGTCTATAAGTTTTACTTAAACATACATTTTAAATAATTATGATTTTATAGTGTTTTAAAGTTATTAAAGTTATAAGTTATTAAATTACATTTATTTTGATGTATTGACTACTAAATAAAATAATAATTTGAATGGAAAACATGGAAAGTAATTCACTTTAATTTCAACTCAAGTAACTTGTCCAAAAATATTTGTTCATGTATTTTAAATGTGTTTTGTCTATAATATATACTGTGTGCATTAATGCACTTGGAATGTATTTTTTCAATAAATTTGCAATACAGTATAATCCAGGACAACTTATTGTTGACATTTTTGTCAGTTTTCTACATAATATTTGACAATAAAATGTAATTTATGAGAGGAGTCTTAGCATAAAAGTAATGTGTTGTACTTTACATCTGTGAACAGAATACTTTCAATATCATTATGTTGTTCTAAGTCAATTAAACACATTTAATTGCAATCTACGCTACACTGAACAAAAATATTGACTTTTAGTTATGTGAAAGAGTAAGGTTGTGTGCACTTACAGAGTCTAACAACACAATTAGTTAGAACAACTTCAACTTAACGAGAAAAGCTGAAATAAAAATATACTCTATACGAACATGGTGTTTTATGCGCATGCTCAGAAATACTCCATCATGATGACGCACTACTTCATTAGAGTTTGAAAAATGCGCTGTTGTTTCTGTAATCGCGATGCATGAGGAAACTGAAGCTTCCCAAACAAGAAGAGAGCAAAAGGATCGCCACGTTTGGCTGTTTGCAGATGAGATGTTATACTGCAAATAATCAGTCAAGTAAGTATATCTTGATGCTTTCTTTATTGACATTTTTTTCACCTCAGTTGATATTGCGATTAAGAGTGCTTTTTAATCACAGATAGTAACGTTATACGCAAAGATTCGGGAGGTAAATTAATCATGTTTCCAATAATTAATCTATGATTGCATTCTAATAATGTCTTATATCGTAATGTGGGCGTTCGAGGAATTTGTCTACTGAAATGTGTATATATATATATTCATTTATTTATTTTGATTAAACCGACTTTTTAAATAATTTTAAACAAACTAAATGAGTATGACTTAAAGTTAAATTTGCATGCTGAATGCTGATCCAATATTGTAACTCTCGAAGACAATTATATATTAATCAATCTTAGCCACCATACATATTTAATATATCAACCACCTCTAGAAATAATGCTTGTAATGTATTTAATTTCGTTTAGCATTTGAAGAGTGAGTTGTTCAGTTACTATTTGTTTTGGAATATGTAATATTTTTGTGCTTATCTGGATTAAACATTCATTTTGCAGGATCAGTTCACATTTGTTATTGGAGATACAGAGTAAGCGGTGTGGAATCACAGACCTGTATTGATGAGGTGATGTTACAAGATTTATTATGAATTTTTGCCCAGCCAGCACACCAAGCTAAAACACTGCTCAAGCCACCAAGTATCCCTATAGCTTTTAATGCTTTGTATCTTTTCCATTTGCAAGTTATACATTCCCACCTGTGCATTTACATATGCCCCTATAATCATCGTATATTTTACAGGTAACAAACCAAATGAAGAAGGCTGCCACATTACTGTGTCAACCGTGGTAAATACAGGAACATCCTTCATGAAGATATGTGCGGCAAGCTTAAAGTTCAAGATTACCTTCTCAATTTGCATGGGTCTTGGGTTTGCATGGGTCATTAACCTATATTTGTGTTATTGATAAAGTTATGTTTAATTCCTTGTAAAGTAGCAAAATAAATGTTCTCTATTTTTACTGACTTTAAGCCCAGTGTCAGTGAAGATGGCGTGGTCAGTGCAATCCTGGTGTTTGTGGGAAATAGAGGAACCGTGCCCAGCTTTACTACGGTGTGACCCTGATGAGGTCATTCATCACACCACACATTCATCAACAGTTAGCAGTCAAACGTTTACGTACACCTTGCAGAATAAACTGCTTCATCAGGGTAGTACTAAATAAAAAGAGAACATATACATTTTAGTGTTCCCTCTTATTGCTAAAATAACTAACATTTTGCGGATACTGCAAGGTGTATATAAACTTTAATCCGAAAATATTTATCACTTTCATTCATTTGAGCCAAATATAATAATGGACTGGATCTGTTTTATAAACAAATGTTTTCCTTCACTTGTTTTTTTCTCAACGTATTTTTTTCTGACTTTCCTGCCTCTTTGGAACAAATCCATTCACATTCCCTTTGGAGAGCACCGGGACATTGACATAAACCGCACTTTCCAACTACTTCAAAACATTTGGTGACAAATGATTTTGGTTTTCTTGTTTCTGTGCCTTTAGATTTCTTCAGGTTTTTTTTTTTTTTTTTAGACAAACTTATATTCACTGTAATGCTGGAGTAAGCATTTTGTCCTGTTTAATGTTGGTGCTATGGAAAGGTTTAAGAGCTAAAATTAACCAGGTTCGGTAACACTTTAATTAGGTCTCATTTGTTAATATTAGTTTATGTATTAGCCAACATGATCTAAAAATGAGCTTTTTTTTACAGTATTTATGAACCTTTGTCAATATTAGTTAATTAAAATATAGTTTGTTAAAGTTAGTTTTACAATTTATAGTCATTGTTCATGCGAGTTCACAGTGCATTATAATTTTAATACACAACTTTTGAATATTATAATGCATTATTAAATGTTGAAATTGACATTAACTAAGACTAATAAATGCTTAAAGTATTATTCATGTTAACTGAATGAGTTAATTAATAATACCTTTTTTTTTAGTAAGCATTACCCGTTTGAATCTTAGTGTTCACATTTTGCAGTATAACATCACATCACATTTGGTTTGTATTAATTCATGGGTTGTGTGTTTGATGTACTGTGTGTTTGCTTCTAAAATGATGTTTGTACTGGTAATCCCTAGGTTATGGGGACCAAATTACCCCAAAAGTATAGTAATACCAGTGAATTACATGGAAACAATCTTATAAATCATACAGAATGAAGTTTTCTGAAAATGTAAAAACACAAAAATGTTTTCTGTGATGATAGGTTTAGGTACCTTTGTATGAGGGAGAAAATGATTGTGCATATAATCATCATTGCCCTCCAGACTCTTTCTAAATGAGAGTTAAAGGGATAGTTCACTTTAAAATGAAAATTCTGTCATCATAAACTCACCCTCAACTTACACTTAAGTGATCTTATGAATCACTGACAACTCTTAAATAACTGGTTTGTAAATAATGCTATACTTAATTTAGAAATTATTAATTGATCATTAACAAAGTATGAAAATATAATTATTAAACACATTATAGATATGCTTATAAATCAAGAAAAAGCATTTATAGCTGTATTTAGAAACTTCATATTAATGTCTATTAATGCTTTATAAATGATTAATTAACTGTTAACTCATGCTTAACTAATGAATAATAGTGTGCAGTTATTATAAAGTGTTACCTTCTTTCTGGTGCTGAACACAAAGGAAGATATTGTGAAGAATGTCAGTAACCAAACAGTTAACTGGTCCCATTGACTTCCATACTAGGAAACAAAATACCATGGAAGTCAATGGGACCAGTTAACTATTTGGTTACTGACATTTTTAAAAATATCTTCGTTGTGTTCAGCAGAAGAAAAATTCATACAGGTTTGAAACAACTTAAGGGTGAGTATATAATGACAGAATTTTCATTTTAAAGTAAACTATATCAGGGTACATTACGGTATGTTTTCTATGTATGACGTTCTCAATATAATGCATAATCCCACGTTTATACTGAACAACGCGTTATGGTTATTGTGTTACAAACGGTGTACGCTCATTTTCATTTAAAGTCATATACACTGAAACGGCGTGCTGAAAACAGAGCTGTTTTTACCAGGTAAAATAAGTGTTTTCTTACAATACTAATGAGAATTTTTAATTAAAGTATATTACAAACTTTAAATTTAGACCCTAAAGAATCATATTAGCTTGTACAAAAATGGCATTATATGACCCCTTTAAAACCTAAGGGTGTTGCAGAAAAATACCCCTAAGTGTTACTTAATGTTTTTTTTTAAGTGAAACGTCATAAACTTAGAATTTCCCTTAAATGCTGTTTTTTCACGTAATCGTAAAGTATTGCATAAAACTCCTTAACGGTATTTCCCTAAGTATAACTTAAGGTTTGGAAATCGTAACCTTAAAGGTCCAGTGTGTAATATTTCTTGTCAGTGGTGTAAATATGTAGTTGGATTGTTTCATGTAACTTAATTCTTCTCCCTCGCTGTGTTATGGCTTTGCTATGTGGGGATAAATGTGCTGGTTGCGCTCGTGAGACAGCTGATTAGTACTCTTTTCATTGACCGTAAAACAGTTACAGGAATCACCAACCCGTTGATCGCGACAAGTCGATCTGATTTCAAGTCGTTCGTGAAGAGTTTCCAAAATCAGAGAAAAAAAGCCTATTGTGTGTAGTAAATGGTGTCTATGGGATGCGGAGGCGCGCGCGCCGTTACAATCATGTCATTTTTGCCGCGCGCATCTTTGGGCTCATGCGGACGCGTCGAGTATAAACAAGGCTTTACGCTTTAACCAGCTCAGCCACAGTAACAGCTCATATTAGCCGGGTAAACTTTTACTATCCTGTTAGAAAAAAAATTAGTTGCATAGTTTCATGTGGTTCTTCTCCCTCGCTGTATTATGGGTTTGCTATGTGGGGAGAAATGTGCTGGTTACGTTTGTGAGACAATCAGCTGATTACTATTATTATATTATATATTAAGACCCTCACCTGACTATGGCTTTGTAAACTTTATCCATGATGTGGTTTATAATGGACTGTGGTACAGAAACAGTGACAATGTTACACACTCTCGGCTCACTCTGGCTATTCTCTGCTGTCTCAGTCGACGATATGTTTGTCCCGTTTTAGCCACCGTAGCTTCTTCGAAAGGGAGGGGTGAGCAGTGGGCGGAGCCATTAGTGCAACTCGCAACCGAACCGCTAGATGTCGCTAAAAATCACACACTGCACCTTTAAGAGCAAGGCGGACAAAAATAAGACGAGATGGCTGAATTTATGGAACCAGCTGAAGATCAGAGGGAATAGGGAGAACCCTTTGAACCAATTTAGCGATGAAAAATTGTTGCAAGAATACCGATTTGATCGACGCGCAATATTTGACATCGCTATCAAACTAGACGTCATCATTACACGCGACTCGCATGTAGACTATCACAACGTTATGTCAGTGCGCAAACGGAGAGTGTGTGGCCGACCCGTGCAGAAAAAACGAGCTGATTCTGTGTTTTAAAAGGAATCATGACAGAAGAAAACAGGAATGCTATGGAAATATACTCAGCTGTATTTCGAGACAGAGCCAGAAGTGCATTCACAAAACCTAAACAAATGCCAAAGCATGAGACGGTGAACAACACAAACTGCCGCCACTTTCGGAGCTAACTTAACTTAACTAACTTAAATGTTTCCCTTACCTAAGTGAACCGTTTAAGAGATTATATGCAAAACACTTACGTTATTCTCTTAGGTAAGGGTAATCGCCCCTTAAGTATCACTAAGGGAAAAACTTAAGGTGCTTTATGCAACCGGGCACTGAGCACTGTGCAGCATATTCCTGCTCAAATCGGCCGACCATCACTCGGGGATTACTTTTCACAAGATTTAACATTTAACATTACCGTACTATTGAATGTATTTTGTGAAATATTCAATGTGTCCTGTATCGTAGCTACATGTCCTTTGCAGCAAAAAAAAAAACGCGTGAAATCAGTTCGGTATTCAGTGAGATATGATTCATTAAATGCGCTGACAGCTCGCACCTGCCAAACAGATTACACTGCGCGGAGCGGGTGACCAGTTTAAGATGGCGGCCACACGGCTCGTCCGCGCCAATAGGCAGTAGCGGGGATAGGGCGTCTATCTATATGATGTCTATACGAGAAACGGCATACAGAGGGCCCGCCTACAGAGCTCCTGTGCCCCCCCCCCCCCCCCCCCCCCCATCCAATTTGCATTTAATAAATTATTTTTTAAATAATAATTTACGTGCAGTATTTATATATTTATTGATGTGTATTTAAGTGTAATGTCTGACTCATAATCTTATAAAATAAAATAAAAACACCCGGAAGTTTGACTGATTGTTTACAAAAAAGGGGTTTCCCGCTGAGCCGCTCTGACCGCAGCATCTCGGTAAAGTTATATAGCGACGCGATGTGCTCGGTTTTGCCTATTCAGAAACGAATGGAAAGAGAAACTCATGACGAGATTCTACTCCCAAAAACGTCAACTTCAGCTGTATTAAAGGGTAACTAAACCCTAAACCAACTTTTTTTAGTTAATGTACTGTAAGAATGGGGCTTTATTAGTACTGGTCATTGATTCGAGTAATTTTTTTGACATTTGTGTATAAAGCGTTTTAATTCTACAATATATGGTGTAAAAACGTCTGAGTGCTGCCCTCTTCAGGTTGAACGGTGGCTACTGCAGTTGAGTTTTCCTATTGGCTGTTTGCGGTAGTTTGTGACGTAGCGGTGAGAGCTGACGTAAGCAGGTTTCAGCCTCACTACGCCCTTGGTACGAGCTACCACGCCCTTGGCAGTATAAAAACCATATTGTTTCGTCAAAACCACTGTAGCGAGTCAGGAGTTGGAATTGCGAGTATTGAAAACGATCAGGAGAGACTCCGGGGTGGATCCGCCTTCAAGCCGCTAGGTCCGCTGTTCTTTCAGACTCAATAGGCTCTATGCACGTCGCAGTTCCGGGTTCGCGTGTACTAGGCTATCAACTTCCGGTTTAACTTCCCGTCTATACACAGACAGATATGGCTCTCTTTTATAGTCGTTGTCTTCAAGACTTACCTCGTCTGACGGTAAATGATGTAGACCGACTCATTAAAAAATCATGTGCTGCTCCCAACAGCAAGCGGGAAAAGGGATTTAAAATGTACATCGGGAGCTATATCGACAACTATGAGGGTAAGTAGCTAAAGTACTTACTATATTAACCCCTCAGGTTGTGTTCGGGTCATTTTGACCCGGTGAAAATTTTAATTAGTTAATGTTATCGCATTGGACTGAAACTTAGCGACTTTGTTTACAAAGGGTATAACTACTTCTCACATTTTTTTGAGAGAAATTGAAATGAAATGAAAATTTGATAATTTTCGTAGGGGAGAGCGGGGCACAACGTAACGTGGGGCTAGTTGTAACACACTTGTTTTAAATACTTCCACACATGCCAGCATGACGAAACCTCTTTTACTGTCTATGGACGAAACTTACTGTATTTACTAGTTGTCATATCAGCACTATATAGAGAAAAAAATGCGCTAAAATTCAGAAATCGTTGTAAGAAATCACTGAGCATTTATTTAACCATAGCAAAATTATTTTTCTTACTATGTTAATTTTTCATCTCTATTTTTTTGTTTATTTAAATTTAGGCAAATCTGATACATTAAAAAATGCCATTATTTTATATGAAAAAGTTAATAATTGTATTTTGTTGAGAAAATGTTTTGGTTTGACTTGTATATATTTTTTATTAGATCAGATAACATTTTAAGCTGTCATATGGTCATGTTACAATGCACCCCACCTATATGGCATGTTCTCACATTTAACTTCTATTCTTTAGGGGTATATCAGGAAATAAAAAAGTATACACCGTACTAATAAAACAAAACCACATAATTGTACTAGACATGTGGGAAATTAATGTGGGGAAAATAAATACTCTAAACCCTAAGTAGATTTACACAAACTGAGTAAGTCAAAAAGCGTTACGTTGTGCCCTGCTCTCCCCTACTTTTTTGTGGGGGGGGGGGGGGGGGGGGGGGGGGGGGGTAATCTTTTTGTCAACTTGTTCTCTTTGAATTAGGACTGGTTTTATATTTCTTTTTGCATCTAATTAACCGTAGGCCTCATTTATCTGAGAGTAGGCATCTAATTTTTATATATATATATATATATATATATATATATTTTTTTTTACAAATGTTTGACTTTTTTACTAAATAAAACAGTTTCAAAATGTATGTTCATCTTTCTCCCTAACAGTGTCAATGAAAGACAAGGTGACAGGAGAGGTCAGCGTGAGGGCAGTCTGTCATAGATCCATGAAAAATGAAAAGCCACATGAATTGAGAGTAGGGTGACTAGGGTCAATGTTAGGGTTATTGTCAGGCCTGTTGATAGCATTATCTAAATGTATATGGCTTAGTCTCTGTCTACTGTTTAAGGACATGAATGGGTAGGCCTACATTTTAACATATGTGCCTCTCATCTAGAATACACTATGCTTTTATTAGTTATATTTTCCTCTTGTTTCTAACAGTTTAGCTCTTGAGAGAGAGGTATTTGTCATCTAAGCTTCTATTTCTCCCTAGATGGTGTTAAAACACTCGAAACCTGTCATTTTGGCGAGCACCCACTGCTCCTGTGTGGCGGGGTGTGCCTTATGCAACCATTTGGTTGCACTACTGTATCAAACAGCACACTTCTCCCAATTAAGCATCCCTGCTGTACCCCCAGTGCACAGTTGCACAGACACTGAGCAGATCTGGCATAAACCAAGGACCTTGGTAAGTCATCTGTCTGTCATGTGAATTGTACCTATGCACATGTAGCTATTGTGATGTCATGTCAAAATGTGTCTTTGCTGTCAGGGTGTTAGGCCAGGTCCGGTGGGAGACATGGAGGTCCGCAAACCCAAAAATTCAACCGCGGTTTGTGTGAGGTGAGATTATATTACCTTTAGTTTATGTGTTTAATATGTACGCTGCAGTTTAAAAAAAAAGTTTTTTGCTTTACCTTTTTCAGAAGCACTCTCTCTACAAAGCACTGGACGGAGAAATGCCAGATCTAGCCACATTGAGAGTGGCAGAGGTATACAAGCATTTTCCCCCTTTGCTTGCACCTCTAGTGACCACCATGGGCATGTCAGGAGAAGTCCCATTAGTTCAGTCAGCTTTTGGGGCTGTCCAGGCAGGGAGTGTGCTGTCAATTCAGCTAAAACCACCAGAAATGCGGGAAATCATCAACATCCCAGGTGCCCCTGCCCAACCTTCTATTCCCATCCAAAGCTATAGGCTTGAGCCAACCACATGCGCTTATGTGTTATCAGAGGAGGAACATGTATATATGAAATCGCTACAGGTGTCATTCGACATGGCCCACAGGGTTGAAGCTGCAACACGGGAGCAGAGCTCATGCCAGGAATGGCATCGACTGAGAAAGATGCGAGTCACATCTACACGCATGCTTCACGAGGCATGCCATGTTCGCTGTCATACATCTGCTGAAAATCTGGCACACAGAATTTTGAGGGGGACTGTCATGACGAAGGACATGAGGAGAGGAATCGATATGGAGCCAGTTGCCGTGACAGAGTACTGCAGTTTAAAAAATGTGAATTATTCACCCTGCGGGTTCATCATACACCCTGATGCTCCATGGCTGGGATGCTCTCCCGATGGAGTCGTTTTCGATCCTTCTGACAACCCACCATTTGGCCTGCTGGAAATAAAGTGCCCCAACATCCAGAGTTATGTTGACTGTCCCTACCTCAAAATGGCAGATGGTTCTTTGCAGCTTAGGAGGCAGCACAAGTATTACTGGCAAGTGCAAGGTCAGATCCTCCTAACAGGTTTCGAGTGGTGTGATTTTGTTGTATGTGCGCAGGAGGACATGCTTGTTGAGCATATATACAAAGATATTGATGTAATGCGCACCATTAAAGACCGAGCAGATCTGTTTTTTTGTACCACTACCTACTGAAGTGTTTGCGTGTTTAGGTCATTTTTAGATAACCAGTGAAGTATTTCTCAATTTCTACAATTGTACAAATGTTCCTTTATTTAATGACTGTGTGTTACAGTGTGGCCACATACCACTGGTGGTCCATTTAATTATAATATACAGCATTATATTTATTGTATTCTTATTTGTTATTTACACTATAAACAATATTTACATATATACACAAAATACTCATATACACACTGTAGCAATGTTCAGGGAAGAAGGAGGCGGGAACCGGCGAACAATCAATATATAATTTATTTCAAATAAAACAAACAAACGAAAATACCGCCAGCAGCCCCTCGCGGACGACTGCTGGCTACCGAAAATAAATATAACTAAAGTAAAATACAAAAACAAAACACAACTAAAATACAGGCCTGTTCCTCTCTCGATCATCAACGTCGTCGCTCCTCCTTTATGCTTCCGCTCCTCCGTGAGAGATGCGAGACCGGTGTGCCTAACAGGTGTTGCTCATTAGCAATCGCACCACCGGCCTCGCGCCGTTCTCTCACGTCCCTCGGCCGTCCTGTTCGCCACACACACATACTATATTTATACAATAAAATATATATACACCTGTCTCTATTATATTACATTAGACGTGTATGTACATATATATTTAGATTTGTATAGGCTAGTTAATAAATAAATATGTTATGCATTATGAAATTATAATAAAAAATGCATAAGGAAACACTGTCTTAGTTTTGTCTGTTGATCAGAGTTATGAACAGAGTGTGAAATCCATAGTTTTTACAAAAGTATATGTACAATATTTACATTTACCTTGGCACATTAACAAGGATGAGGGTTTTTAGACTCAGTGGCTCCATGCCTTGACAAGTGGTCCACATTGGTAGTTCACAAGCAAACATGCCACTGTAAACAGTTGGTTTATGCTACCAGAAATGGACAAGGGGATGACTGTGTCAAACAACTTATGCTCCTTCACTCGACGGATAAGACGTTCAACGTCTACCCTGAGCCTGGCCACAGACTGAGTGTGTGTCACTTCATGAGGTAGCATTTGTTTTCCCTTGGTCAGGAAAACAGGCCGGTGAATTTTGCATGGCACTAGGCTGTAAATTAAGAAGCCCTTATCCACCATGATGGCCATGTCAGGGGTAAGAAGGTTAATGATCCCTGACTGTTTGAACAACTCCCTGTCACTTATAGACCCTGCATAGAGTCCAGACACAAATGTTATTGCACCATGAGGTGCCATTCCTATTAAAGCCTTGAATGTGCAGTGAGACTTATAGTTTGAAAAAAACTCACTTTGTAATAGCAAAGAGGAAGGTGTTTGGCAGCAGATCTCAGTACAATCCAGGATAACCTAACAGGTTGTTATGATGCAGTTCACAGTTGCCTGATGTACATGAAAGCGATGACCAAGGTCCTTTTGCTTGAGGCCCAAAGCAAGATGCATCATGAACAGGAAGAACTCGGCTATTGCAGGAAGTGCCCGAGTGTTTCCAGCCTCCTTGGTGACTTTGGAGTTGGTGACACGAATCATTCTGTGCGTTGCCGGTTCAATCAGTTCCCAGAAGGCCATCAGGTGGTTATAGGTTGCAAATCTGTCAAGAAATAACCGTGCATTGGTTCTCACATGGCATAAAAGACTTACACTAAGCTTTATAATATAGTCATTTTCAGTTTAGGAAATAAGAATGGCGAACTACAAGTAACTGATACAACAATCTTACATCATGAGTCATGAAAATTATGGAATTCCGTATGTATGATTAAACTAACTCTGATTGCTGTTGAAGACAACAGATGTTATTCATACTTATAATTATGTTAGCCTATGTTGTTGTTATTATTTTGGTCGGTGTTTTTTACGTGCAGCTAGCTTATACAACTCAAATAATATTTAATAACAACGTGGACTAGTGTTTTCAAAACAAAGGCAAAGCTATTACAAATGCTTATCACAGGCAATATAATTTTACCTTGTATAAAAGCGTATGTCCTCATTGGACCCAGCAAATCTCTGGAGACCGAAGCAAAGTATGATCTTGATCTGGCACAACTGCTTCCGTAGATCTTCTATCTCCCTCGTCAACTCCTCATTTTCATGTAATACCATGTCCACAGCTGCAGCTTCGGGAACTGAACAATAATCGTGTCCAGTCCTCTCCACGTCAAAGTCCATATCTTGCTCTGCGTCCGAGTCAGGATCAGGGGGCAGCGGTCTCTCGCCGTTCCCAAACACTCGACCTCGGCGGCTGCACTTGGTAACGGTTCCACTCAAACGGTGTAGGGAAAGCACCTTTTTTCGGACGTCTCAGTCTAGTCCCTTCCATAAAGTCATCAGGTTTGAAGTGAACGCTACACACCTTTGTGTTTTTGTTGACTTGGAAGTCATCCCTCCTGATCTTAACAACCAGCTAATAAAGCATTACAGTAATCTAGTCTCGAGGTCATGAATGCATGAACTAACTTTTCTGCATCAGAAACAGATATCATGTTACGTAGCTTAGCAATGTTTCTAAGGTGGAAAAAGGCTGTTCTTGTAACATATGAAGTCAAGTTGCGGTCTAGTATAACACCCAGGTCTTTTACTGTAGTGGATAAAGTAACAGGACATCCTTCTAAATTAAAGTTGTATTGTAAGGGATTTTGTGGGTAGATTTTTGGACCAATAAGTAATACCTCTGTTTTATCTGAATTTAATAGCAGGAAATTACACGTCATCCAGCATTTTATATCATTTAGACACTCTGTCAAGTTAGATAAGTTAGTGTTTTCATCTGGTCGAGATGAAATATATAATTGAGTGTCATCAGCATAACAGTGGAAATTAATTCCATGTTTTCTTATAATATTACCCAGTGGCAGCATGTATATTGAGAATAGCAGAGGGCCTAGCACAGATCCTTGCGGCACTCCATAGTCTACTGACGTTATCTTCAATTTTTCCCCATTTAAACAGACAAAATGGTAACGGTCTGATAGGTACGATCTAAACCACCTTAATGCCTGTCCCTGAACACCAGTGTAGTTTTGTAGTCGATCCAGGAGTATTTTATGATCTATAGTGTCGAACGCAGCGCTAAGATCGAGTAGAGCTAGTATTGATATACAGCCTTGGTCTGAAGCTAAAAGTAAATCATTTGTCATTTTAACTAGCGCAGTTTCTGTGCTATGATGCGATCTGAATCCCGACTGAAATTTTTCATAGATATCATTTTCTTGCAAGAAAGAGCACAGTTGAGCGGACACAACTTTTTCTAGTATTTTAGACATAAAGGGAAGATTTGAGATGGGTCTGTAGTTTGCTAGGTTATTTGGATCTAATTGTGGTTTCTTAATGAGAGGTTTTATAACTGCCAGCTTGAATATTTTCGGAACATGAAATATCTGAGTAAAGTAAGATTTAATGCTTTTCTAACTTGATTTAGCCAGATAGTTTGCTAGGTTATTTGGATCTAATTGTGGTTTCTTCCATGTCTTAGCATGTTGGATTCAACTTGCTCGTCAAGTAATTTACTTTAGTTATAAGTTACTCTTGTTGATGCTTTATTAGTTCCAGCAGGCTTAATATGTGGACTTCTGCAGCTGTAAAAAAAAAGAAAATTACCTTATTTATCATGCATTTACAACTTTGTAGAACATTTACATTTCACAAACAGCTATGTATTTTACACATTGCATGAAAGAAAACATTTCAAAGCCATAATAGGGGCACTTTAAAATGACCTTGGGATGTGAATGACCTTGGGATTTTGTTAAAGTTAATTATTTTGAATGTTTTAAGCAAAATATTTTATCAGCCATTTTATAAATGTTTTGAATGGTCTTCCAGCTAATCAGAAAGTCTTATTCTTATGCCTTTAATAAAAAACAAACAAAAAAAAAACAGATTTTTGTTACATTTGTACATTTGTAGATTTCCTCCCTGGCAACTATTGGGGGCCATGACACGAAACGTGTCACATGGAACATCCTTTCCCGCATGTTCCATGACGATGTTGGGAGGAGGATCAACTGGAAGTGCATGAATGGGAAAAAATCCTTCAACCAGATGGAGTCAAAGAAGTTACTCCTGTGTAAGTAAATGTATAAACAGGGTACCCGTGGGTCTTAAGGAATAGAACAAAATCAACAATACACACAACAAGAGCAGAAAGTAATATATAGAGATCACTTTCAAAGTTAGGTTAAAGATACAAACAAAGAGGGATTCAAACAAACAATATATCATATGGTAGAATTTAGAGACTGAGCTGAAGAGTAATATTCAGAAGAAAAGGGCCACAATGCTAAAAGACCTGATGGTGTCCCAGGGTGGATAAGTTTGAAAACGAAACCCTTGCGTTTTCGTGTGTACGGCCAATCCGTACATTTTGTGAAACGATGATGTCATCACACCACATGTCAGAATTAGTCACACACCGCTATGTCACACGTAACAGCAACAACAATGGCAAAAAAAAAAAAGCAACAACAATGGCGGACTATATGCTTGTGTTCGTGCTGCAGAAGCTACTAAGCCTATCAACTTTACTACAGCAAAATCTTCTGCTCCAATGCTACTACGGTGAGCAACAAGTGATTATGGACAACATAATTATGGCCATCTTCAAGTACGCAAACTTCGGACTTGCGTCCTTGGTAGTTCGGACTTGCCAAGTTCGACTCAGGAGAACGAACTCCCGAGGACGAGAGGACGCGAGTCCAGTTATTCTGCTTATGGAACAGTGCGTTCTTGATCGCGTCACTCAGCACGCTCTGGCTACTCCGGTTATCTCTTTATGTATATTTTAGGCAACAATAAAACGAAATATGCTACAACTTTGCCTCTTTTCGTCAACAATAAAACAAAATATGTTATAAAACACCACTCTGCCTCTTTTCATTTAAAAAATCTTAAATAGTAGGCTAATGGCCATGTGGTTCAGGCAACGCGTACATTATCTTCACTGCATAAATTTATAACAACATGAACATGATCTTTTTGTTTTCATTTTAAAAATATGAAACATTATTAATTTTTATTGACATTTAACAAACAGAGACAGGGTTGTGTCATTTTATTGTATATATATTGAAGAGAATGTTAAAATAAATATATATATATATTTTAAAGTATATAAAATAAAATTACACAACCCTGTCGCTTTTTGTTAAATGTCAGTTTTAATGATCAATAATATCTACAATGATAAATAAGGCAAACAATTCAAACATAAGTAAGCTCTCTAATAGGCTACATAATTAAACTTAAATAGCCTAAATATATAAAGTTATGAAACTTCAAGTCAAGTCAAGTCAAGTGTATTTATATAGCGCTTTTCACAATATAAATTGCATCAAAGCAGCTTCACAATATCAATCAAATAACATAACAATGTTTGTTTCTTAGTGAAAAAACATCCACGTTTGGTAGGGCTGATCAATGGTATTAATGCTTGGTTAATTATTTTGAATATCCCCAACTGAGCAAGCCAAAGGCAAAGGCAACAGTGGCAAGGAACCGAAAAACTCCATCAAGTGACCTACTGGTGTCCAAAACTCCATCAGGTGACCTACTGGAGAAAAAAAAAACCTTGGGAGAACCCAGGCTCAGTCGGGGGCCAGTTCTCCTCTGGCGTTTATGAACTAGAGGCCGGATTTATAGTAACTGTAATTTGATACAGAATTTTGTTTTATTTTATCACTTCGGGGTGGGTACGCGAACCGGAATCACAACGTTTTATCTGTAGAGTGGGAAAGGGATCCTCCATAGGGAGAGGCTAGTTGGCACTTCAGCACTGCGTTGTCATCGGGTCAAGGCAAAGCTCCTTGTCAGATCTGGATACGGCCTGGATCCGGCAGGCTGCAGGAAAACCTCGGGATAAACAAAGACACTAAAATTAGTGTAGATGCCATTCTTCTTATGATGATGTAACGAGTACATCAGGATTTAAGGGAAGTGTTCCCAGTTCCGGCTGACCTAATCTATGCAGCCTAACATTGAATTATAGAAGTCTATAATACATTATGTGTATGCTAGGTCAAAGAGATGTGTTTTTAGTCTAGCTTTGAACTGACAGAGTGTGTCTGCTTCCCGGACAATGGTAGGAAGACTGTTCCAAAGTTTTGGTGCTAAATAGGAAAAGGATCTACCGCCCGCAGTCGATTTTGATATTCTAGGTATTATCAACTGGCCCGAATTTTGAGATCGCAGTAGACGTGAAGGACTATAATGCGTTAAGAGCTCGCTCAAGTACTGCGGAGCTAAACCATTTAGTGCTTTGTAAGTAATCAACAATATTTTAAAATTTATACGATGTTTAATAGGCAGCCAATGCAGTGTTGACAGAACCGGGCTAATATGGTCATATTTCCTGGTTCTAGTAAGAACTCGAGCTGCAGCGTTTTGGACCAGCTGTAGTTTATTTATTAAGCGTGCAGGGCAACCACCCAGTAGAGCATTACAATAATCTAGTCTTAATGTCATGAAAGCATGAACTAATTGTTCCACATTTGTTAATGAGAGCATATGTCGTAATTTAGATATATTTTTAAGATAGAAAAATGCGGTTTTACAGATACTAGACACGTGACTTTCAAATGAAAGATTGCTATCAAAAAGCACACCCAGGTTCCTAACCGATGACGAAGACTTAACAGAGCAGCCATCAAGTGTTAGACAGTATTCTAGGTTATTACGTGTGGAAGTTTTTTGTCCAATAATTAGAATCTCTGTTTTTTCAGAGTTTAGTAGTAGGAAATTACTAGTCATCCAATTTTTTAAATCAGCTATGCATTCCGTTAATTTTGTGAATTGGTAAGTTTCGTTAGGTTTTGAAGAAATATACAGCTGAGCATCATCGGCATAACAATGAAAGCTAATTCCATGTTTCCTAATGATATGTCCTAATGGTAGCATGTACAGAGTGAACAGCAGCGGCCCTAGTACTGAGCCTTGTGGTACGCCATACTGAACTTGTGATCGATAAGACATCTCTTCATTTACTGCTACAAACTGATAACGGTCAGATAAGTATGATTTAAACCATGCTAGTGCAATTCCGCTCATCTATCGCAAGGGACTTAACCCCAACCTCCAAGGAGAACTGGCGTGTCGCGACGACGGTAAAACCCTGAATCAGATTATGGAGCTTGCTATCCGCCTGGACAATTTGTTACGCGCTCGACTCGCACCTCTCAGATCCAGCCTTCCTGAGTATACATTCCCCAGAGCGGAGTCAGAACCTATGCAGATCGGCTACACACGCCTCTCCACGGCGGAACGGGAGAGGAGACGCCATAATCATCTCTGTATGTACTGTGGAGAAGCAGGACATCTGCGGGCCTCCTGTCCGGTGAATCCAGCTCTCAAGAATTCGACAGCGGTGAGTTCTAATTCCTCTTCTAAACTTTTTACTGTGGAAAGTTTTTTAAAGATTAACGGACAAGATTTTAACATAAAAGCCCTGATTGACTCAGGAGCAGCAGGAAACTTTATCGATCTCACTTTTGCCAAAACTCTTCGTGTCTCTCTCCTCGCATGTGAGTCCGGTGTCACGGTAGAAGCCCTGGATGGACGCCCTCTAGGGTCTGGAGAGGTTCAGTACATCACCCAACCCCTCACGCTATTCTTCGGGAAACAGCACACTGAGACCATCCAATTCTTCACAATTCACTCACCTGGACATCCAGTAATTCTAGGACTTCCATGGCTGGAGAGACATAACCCCCAAATTTCATAGTCGGAGGGGAAAATCTCCCGGTGGTCCGAATTTTGCCAGATCAATTGCAGGGCAGCTGTCCAAGGTACTGAACTTCACAACACTTCCCTTAAGGGAGTGGATTTCCTGAAAATTCCCTTTGAATATCATGATCTCGCTCTAGCTTTCAGCGAGACTGAGGCTTCTCAACTTCCTGCTCATCGCGCTGGTGATTGTGCTATCGAGTTTTTACTAGGGGCTGTAATTCCACGCGGAAGAGTTTACCCGCTGTCACAACCCGAGACTGAGGCTATGAAGGCGTACAATGACGAACAGCTGGAGAGAGGTTTCATTACTGCCTCGACATCCCCGGCCTCCGCTGGATTCTTTTTCGTCAAGAAGAAGGATGGGGGTCTTCGGCCGTGCATAGATTATTGTGGTCTTAACGAGGTAACAGTCAAGTATCGCTATCCTCTCCCTCTAGTCCCAGCAGCTTTGGAGATGCTCCGCACTGCTCGCTATTTTACCAAGCTGGATCTAAGGAATGCATACAACCTGATTCGCATACGGAGTGGAGATGAATGGAAGACGGCGTTTTCGACTACATCCGGGCACTATGAATACAGGGTAATGCCTTTCGGCCTGTCCAATAGTCCTTCCGTTTTCCAGGCTTTTGTTAACGAGACTTTTCGGGACATGTTACATCATAAAATTATTGTGTACATTGATGACATTCTGATTTTCTCTGATTCCCTTGAGGAGCATGTTCAAGATGTTCGTGCAGTTCTCAGGCGCCTGATTGAGAATCAACTCTATGCCAAGCTTTCCAAATGCGAGTTTCATCAGACACGCATCTCCTTCCTGGGTTATGTCATCAGTGCGGACGGTGTCCTTATGGATGACAACAAGGTCAGAGCAGTGATTAACTGGCCCCAACCATCCTCGGTTAAAGAGCTACGGCGCTTCCTGGGCTTCTCTAACTTTTACCGCAGATTTATCCGCAATTTCAGTGTGATTGCAGCTCCTCTCACATCTCTGCTTCGAGGGGGAGGTAAATGTTTCAAGTGGACAGCGGTTTGTACCGAGGCCTTTGCTCGACTCAAGGAACGGTTTACATCTGCTCCTATTCTCCATCACCCTGATCCAGAAAAGGAATTCATCGAGAGTGGATGCGTCTAGCACAGGTGTGGGGGAAGTGTTATCACAACGGCATGGTGAGCCAGCTAAGATGTTTCCTTGTGCCTTCTATTCTCGCAAACTCAATTCTGCAGAAAGAAATTATGACGTGGGTGATCGCGAGCTTCTGGCCATGAAGACCGCCTTTGAGGAGTGGAGGCACTGGCTGGAGGGAACCCGTCAACCGTTCACAGTGCTCACGGATCATAGGAATGTGGAGTATATCAGGTCAGCCAAACGTCTGAATTCCCGCCAGGCTCGCTGGTCACTGTTTTTCTCAAGATTTGATTTCACGATTACTTACAGACCAGGCTGCCAGAACGTCAAAGCTGACGCTCTCTCCCGCCAGTTCGATGATCCAGCCATCGAAGTCAAGCCTGAACCCATTATTCCCATTGCCCTCATCGTGGCTCCCGTTCAATGGGACATTATCTCCGAGATCACCACTGCACTGAGTCGTCATCCCGCTCCACCAGCATGTCCTGCTGATCGCCTCTTTGTTCCACCAGATCTCCACCACCGTGTGCTTCAATGGGTTCACTGCACTCCCAGCGCAGGTCATCCAGTTATTACCGCTACCATTCAGTTGGTCTCAAGCCGCTTTTGGTGGGCTTCTCTTCAGTCTGACGTTATCAAATTTGTTCACCAATGCTCTGTCTGTAATACTGTGAAATCCTCCCATCTCAAGCCTCTGGTTACCATCCTCAGGCCAATGGCCAGGTTGAATGTCTTAACCAGGACCTAATTCGTTTCCTGAGAACTTACTGCCACCAGAATCAACGGGATTGGAGTCGTTTTCTGGCCTGGGCGGAGCATGCCCAGAATTCTCTGATAAAGCCTGCCACTGGTTTAACACCCTTTCGATGTGTTCTAGGTTTTCAGCCTCCCCTTTTCCCGTGGGCCGGGGAACCTTCCGAAGTCCCAGCGGTAGATGCCTGGCTTCGGTGTAGCGAGGCCACCTGGGATGCTGCTCACGTTCAGTTGCAGCGCGCCGTTCGCCGTTATCAGCATCAGGCGGATCGATGGAGGCGTGAGGGTCCCAGATACCGACCTGGCCAGTGGGTGTGGCTCTCCGCTCGAGATCTTCGTCTCAAGCTCCCATGCAAGAAGCTCTCTCCTCATTTCATTGGACCATTCAAAATACTCCGCCAGATAACTCCTGTTTCTTTTCGTTTGTCACTCCCTGCTCAGTACAAAATCTCACCCACCTTTCATGTGTCCCTTTTCAGACCCGTTATTGCCCCCAGGAGTGAGAGGAACCGGGAGGAGGTCGCTGCTGTTCAGACTCCCCCCATTGAAGTGGACGGTGCAGAGGCTTTCCGCGTGCAAGAGATCCTGAGCTCCAGACGTCACGGCGGGGTCCTACAATATCTCATTGACTGGGAGGGGTACGGTCCTGAGGAACGCTCCTGGGTCAGGTCTCAGGACATATTGGATCCCACATTAACTGCTGCATTCCACCAGGACCACCCAGACCTACCTGCTCCAAGACCCCGTGGAAGACCCCGTCGTCGACCTGGTCCTCGCTTCCGGAGCCGCTCTTAGGGGGGGGGGGGGGCTCTTTCACGGAACGCACGACAACGCCTCCTCCTGGTTTCACTAGATCCCTCTCTCCTGCATACTAGGACTTCATTTCCCTAATCACCTCATCATGCTTTCATCAGTCTCACCTGTGCACCCTCAGCCACCCTTTATCTGGACTGTTCTGTTCTGTGCCCATTTGTGAAGTATTGTTTTACCCAAACCCTGTCTCAGTTTGTATCTCATGTTTCTCTGTGCTTGGACTTGATCTTTTGTGTTTGAACTTGGACTCTGAATTCGTTTTGTGAACCTTTGCTGCCTGCACCTGACCTTTGCGAGTTTGACTTCGATTCTGGATTTCCCTTGTCTATTTTGGAGTTTCTGTTGGCTTGTTCTCAGCTTGTTATCACCTTTAATAAATATCTGCAAATGGATTCGACCGTCTCCGCCTCTACGTCCCAATAATAGTAGTATTTTGATATTACACTTGTTTTCTCTTCTGCTATTGACGCTTGCTGGTTGTTGCGAGATTCATTCTGGGATACCTGGCTGTCTCAAGTCCGCACAAGTCACCTCTCGATGCATCCTCGGTAAACGGGGCGGATCAAGAACACATCCGGGGATTTGAACTGGACTTGGCTAGATGTGAACTGAACAGTACTTGGGGCAGTGACTGATGACGTTTCACAAGTCCACAAGAACACAAGTACAGACAAGAACGCATATTGAGAAACGGCCTTCACTTGCTGTTGTGTTAGGTTCTCTTTCAAGCATACGTTTCGGTGTCTCACTATGGGATACGCCCCTTCTGCGTATTCCTCAGAAGCCCTATTACATTAGGGCAGCCCCAATTGGCTGGCAGACATAACGCTGTGTCTGGGAGTGGCTACCCCACCCCTCCGTATAAGAGGAGCAGCACAACGTCATTACGACATACAAAAACCTCTTCTCGCTTCATACCAGAAGCCTAGAAGCCTTTGAAACTTTCTACGAACTCCTGGACGAATTACTGGCCACCACGCCGTTTTTCGTCTGGCTCCTTCGATTTGCATTCCAGCCGATGGCAAGGACTGTTCGATACTATGATGGCTGCAGCAATGCAGACTATCCAGGCTAGTGAGGGAGATTCAGTGCGACTCTGTTCATGCAGGAACAAGATTTCATGCAAGGACACACACCAGGTCTGCTTTGCATGTCTCGGGCTGAAACATGCTCAATTGGCGATCTAGAGTCCCGGCACGTGTGAACACTGCGCACGCTTCACCACGAAGAGCCTTCGTCGCAGGCTAGCACGCCAAGCTAGCCTGTCGGGCCAGGATCCCCTCATGACTCCAAGCCCTGCACCAGCTGCCACTCCGCAGGTATCCATTCCTGTAGAACTGCCCACCACTGCAGCTCTATCCTGGAGTGAACAGCTCGATGCGTGCATGCCTCTTTCCAGTCTGCTCAGCACGGTTGAGGAAGAGGATGCGGTCGAATTTGAGGAAGAGGGGCAATCAGACTCTCTCTGTTCTCTGACGAAGAGGAAGACTTCGAAGATTCTCCATTCCACCCTCCACCCGGCACAACTCCTCGCGGCGGCGGGATCCACGGAAGAGGCGGACAGGACACCATCCTCCCCGCTTCTCAGTGTTGATCTGCAGGACGTGCGCATACGCGCTGCAGGAAAACTTAATATTCCGTGGCCGACCGTGGTAGCAGAGACTGCAAAGTCTCGCTATGAGGGTAAGAGACTGCCGAGTGCAAAACGGGCAGCACGACAGCTCCTTCCTGTTTTCCCGGAGGTCCTGGAGGAGTTAGCAGTTACGCGGAAGGACAAACCGTTCACAAGCAAGATGCCCGTGCAGGGTGGCTCCGTTCTAGATGTAGAGGGGATGGAAAAGGAGGGCCTTCTCCGAATGCCCCCCATGGAGCCATTAGTTGCCGCGCACTTGCAACCGAAGCGCACAACGGCTGCAAATCCGACGCTGCCATCTAAAGCTGACCGCTTCCAGTCGAGCATGACGGAACACGCTTACAAAGCAGTCGCGCTCTCTGTCAGGGCTATGAACGTGATCTCTCTGCTGACCGCATACCAAGCGGAGCTGCAGGACGAAGTGACTACCATGCCAGGTCAGACACACTGGGAAGAGATCTGTGTTGTAACGGATCTCTCTCTGCGTCTTCAGAGATGCGCGGTTCAAGCCGCCGGGAAAGCCATGGCCACAATGGTTATCCAGGAGAGAGCTCGATGGCTTAATCTCTCTGACAGGGAAAAAGAAGCCATCCTAGACGCACTGGTAGTTGCAGATGGCATCTTCGGTTCAGCTTTGACACTGATGCAAAAGAGATGCGAAGAGAAAAAGAGGGATGATGAGGCCTTGCAGCTCTGTATGCCGAGAAAGACGCAGACTGCACCACCTCCGCCACCCCGACAGACCTTCGCACAGGCCACGGCCCGCCCACCCCCCAACTTTCGCATTCCGAAACGGCAGAGACCTAACGTGAGTGCAGCGGGTCAGAGCGGAGCACAGGAACAGAGAACTGCCTGGCCTAGGAAGAACTATCCGCCTGCAGCAGCTCAGACGGTCCAGTCAGCCCCTCAACCTCATCCTCATCCCCATCTTCAGGGAGCGAGGAGGAAGAAGAAGATGGTTTGACAGGGTCTTCCCCAGGGAAGGGAGTCAACAGCCCCCCAGTTCGTTAACTCCTGACCCTCACATGTTCAGCGTTCGTCAAATCACGAGTTCCACTGTTCACAGATGTTCTGTGGGGAAAACAGCGCCCGGTTGGGACAGGGGAAGCAGAGCGGTGAAAAAGAAAAGAAACGGTGCTGTGGTGCACACCAACCCACTAGTCACAAGCACATTTCGTGTTCAAAATTCAATAAAGTTTTCACTGTACCCCCAAAAATTGTTGCAAAACATGTTAACAGAAAACATTATAACATCACCTCGGGGAGCTTTCGATCCCTTAGAGGTGATGAGCCACTCATACTCTGTTCAAGCGCTAAGTGCCCACGCATGCGCAGTACAGACCACGAACTCATTCATGACTTAGCCACACGATGGCACCAGAACGCTGCAAATAAACAACTGGCGAGAGTGCACATAGTCCCGCTGGGTATTAAAGACAATACAATTCGGGTACAGACTGCAGTTTGCCACTTCCCCCCCGCACTTCAAAGGGATAATTCATTCTCATGTGCGGGAAGAATTAAAACATGTTCTTCAGGACGAAATGTATTCTGAATACACTACTGAACAAAAGGGCGATAAGAGTGGTACCACCCGAGCAAAGCCACAGTGGGTTATACTCAAGGTACTTTCTAGTCCCAAAGAAAGGGACTCGTGCCCTTCGTCCCATATTAGATCTACATGCACTGAACAAATACTTAAGGAAGTACAAGTTCAGAATGCTCCCTCATTCTACACTCCTAAAACCGGTGCGCCCAGGCGATTGGTTTACATCGATCGACCTGAAAGACGCATATTTTCACATAAAGATATACCCACCCCACAGGAAATTCCTGAGGTTTGCTTTCCTCGGAGTGACATACGAATACCTGGTTCTTCCATTTGGCATGTCTCTGAGTCCAAGAGTATTTATAAAATGTACAGAAGCGGCCCTGACCCCGCTCAGGGAAAAAGGCATCCGTCTCGCTACTTACATAGACGACTGGCTTGTGACAGCTCAGTCAGAACAAGAAGTGAGATATCACACAACCATGCTTCTGGAACACATACAGAAACTGGGCTTAAAACTAAACACCGAAAAGAGTGTTCTAATTCCCGCACAGTCCATAACGTATCTGGGGCTGTCACTGGACTCGGTGACCTTCAGAGCGCGACTGTCAAGGGACAGGGTGGTAAAATTCACCCGATGCCTGACCGAATTTCAGAGGGGGAAAAATGTCTCTTTTTTCCGCACATGCCTCAGATTATTGGGACTGATGGCCTCAGCCCTAATAGTTATTCCCTTAGGCAGACTATTCATGAGAGAATTTCAGCGCTGGGTAGCGTCTCTGAGACTGGACCCATTAAGGCACTGCCGAAGGAGAGTGACAGTGACGTCAGAGGCAGTCTTTGCACTGCGTTAGTGGAGACACCCAACCTTTCTGGTTCAAGGAGTACCCATGGCCGTGGTTCAGGCCAGGAAAAGTCATAACGACGGACGCCTCGTATGGTTGGGGGTGGCATCTACGAGGGCAGGACAGTGAATGGAAGATGGGGTTATCTTCTGATCAATCTTCACATAAACTATCTGGAAATGCTAGCCGTGTTTCTGACAGTGAAGCATTTTCTCCCTTTTCTGAAAGGGCATCATGTTCTCGTGAGAACGGACAACACTACAGTTGTGGCGTATATAAATCGACAGGGAGGCCTCAGATCACTTCCCTTACACATGCTGGCACGCAAACTGATTTTGTGGAGCAATGCCAATCTTTCATCCCTGAGAGCGACGCATGTACAGGGTGTCATGAACCGGGGTGCGGATCTGCTGTCCAGAGGAAATCCACTTTACGGGGAGTGGAAATTGAACAAGGAAGTGGTCGAACAAATCTGGGAAATATACGGCAGAGCGACAGTGGATCTGTTCGCGTCGCACGACAATGCGCAGTGTCCTCTGTTTTTCTCCTTGAAAGATCAGAGCGCGCCTCTGGGGATAGATGCGCTGGCACACGATTGGCCTCGCACTCTCCTCTATGCGTTCCCACCGAAAGCATTAATATCCCCAACACTCTACAGAGTGAGGGAGGATGGTCTAAAGTTAATATTAATAGCTCCGAGGTGGCCAGGGAAATATTGGCTGGCAGAGATCATACATATGCTGTACGAAGACCCCTGGTCTCTCCCGTTACGCAGAGATCTACTGTCACAAGCAGGGGGGGAGATCTTTCATCCCCACCCAGAACGATAGGCACTATGGGCCTGGTCAGTGAGTGGTTCAATTTGAATACAACCGGTCTGTCTGACAGTGTTATCAGAACCATACAGAATGCTAGAGCTTCGTCGACTAGGTCTCTCTATGAATGCAAATGGGGCGTGTTTGAGCGCTGGTGCGCGGCTAAGCACGAGATTCCCTTTCAGTGTTCAGTGGCAGTTGTTCTATCATTCCTACAGGATTTGATAGACCAAGGGAAAGCATTTTCAACCATAACAGTGTATTTGGCCGCTATTTCTGCTTGTCACATAGGGTTTGATAATAAAACCGTTGGGCAGCATCCTTTAGTATGCAGGTTCATGAAGGGCGCGCGTCGCGCTTTACCAGTTTCAAAACCGCTTTCCCCTTCGTGGGATTTAGCACTGGTACTTGATGCTCTTTCAATGTCCCCATTTGAGCCACTGGACAAGATTGATTTGAAAATATTACGGCGAAGCGCGTAAGTGAGATTCACGCACTTTCGGTGCATTCAACATGTACACAGTTCATGCCCAGGGATGCAGGGGGGGTTTTGAGACCTAATCCTGCATTTATGCCCAAAATAGTTAATTCTATCACTGCTTTGGAGTTTAGAGCTTTCTATCCACCACCTTTTGCTTCGTCAAAACAGCAAAAGCTAAATGAGTTGTGCCCATTGTGTGCTTTACGCATTTACATTGAAAGAACCAAAGGGTTCCGGGAGTGTGATCAGCTGTTCGTATCTTGGGTGAAACCACTTACGGGGAAGCCGATTACTAAGCAGCGTTTGTCGCACTGGATAGTGGAGGCAATTTCACATGTATATTCCAGTAAGGGTCATGAGCCCCCAGCTGGTTTACGCGCACACTCAACAAAGTGAATGTCAACTTCGTGGGCTCTTTTTAAAGGACTCACGATACAGGATATTTGCGAAGCTGCGAGTTGTTCCTCGCCGCATACATTTGCTAGGTTTTATAAACTGGACGTTACAGCTCAGACTTTAGCACATGCGGTATTGAGCGTTGGAGTTGAGTCATGACTCATGACTCGTCCAGCCTGGAGGCGGTGCTGTGGTTGGCAGGGGACTTCGAGGCAGGCTATCTGGCAATACGGGAGTTAGGATATCCCATAGTGAGACACCGAAATGTAATCTTTGAAAGAGAACAATAGGTTACTTGCGTAACCCCGGTTCTCTGATAGCATTAAGTGAGGTGTCTCACCAGATCACCCTCCTTGATGTGTGAAGCGAGGAAGAGGTGTGCTTGTTTTGAATGTCGTAATGACGTTGTGCTGCTCCTCTTATACGGAGGGGTGGGGTAGCCACTCCCAGACACAGCGTCATGTCTGCCAGCCAATTGGGGCTGGCGTAATGTAATAGGGCTTCTGAGGAATACGCAGAAGGGGCGTATCCCATAGTGAGACACCTCACTTAATACTATCAGAGAACCGGGATTACGCAAGTAACCTATTGTTCGTATAGAGCGCACACGGTTATGCGCATGCTCCAAGTCTTCTTCTCCTTGTTTAGTGTATCTCTGTGGCATAATTACAGCGCCACATACTGGTCTGGCATGTATACCACATCGTTTTCAGTCGGTTTCAGTGGTTTCCTGTGTGCGCATATTTCTTGAGACGACTCCGTGTTTACGGAAAAAAATTTAGAACGGGGACAAAAAAGATCGGATACGGAAAGCTCTGGCTTCGTGTGCATGTGGCCTGAATATGGCACAGCCCCAGCTAAGATATTTTTCACCAGCCGCCACTATAATGTATAATAATATAACAACTGATATAATAATGCATCATTTCTGCTTAGCTACAAAATGGAAGTTTAAAATTCAACTGTTAAAGCGTGAAATGAGGGACCATGAATCTGTGAATTTGAGTTTGATGTGGCTATATTATCAGTAATAAAATAATTAGAAAATGTAATTGTTGAAAAAAAGTATCAGACATTTCTGTCAATTCGATTCAGAGATGAATATTAATGTTGTCCACCAGAGAGTCAAAGCATAGCAAACCCTTTAAGATCACAGTTAAAATTAAGTTATAATGCTAACTTTGTTTTAAATTGTTGATATAAAAACTTGTATATTGATAGATTTATTCAGATATACAGAAAAAGAAATGTACATATAATGAATATGTAATATAGTGCAAGTTATTTTCTAAAGTTATTTTTTCTAATTGTCTGAGATTATTGATTGAATTTGACCCTTGACTGGACTGGATAATGTATGTTGTGTAAATTTTAATAGTCATTGATCCCTAACAGATATCATTAGAGAGAGAACCTATTCAATGTGTAAAATATATGTGTGTACGTGCTTGTGCGTGACGTTTCAGGAACATATGGGACAGAACAACTGACCTTAGGGACAGCCAGTTTTGGCCAGTTTATTTCAGTACCAGTTTGTGTCTTTAAGTAGAGACTGAACAGCAGTAAGGACCTTATCTGGGTGGGTGAAAGGTACAGCGGGTGAAGAGGAACCTTGAAAAGAGAATAAAGGCTGTCTCATATCTTCCTGTTGTGTGTCACTCTCATGCACAGCGTAACTTCTGTGTGTCAGACTGAACCTATTATTGCAAGAATAAATCATTTTAAAAGACCTTTTGTCTCAGAATGTCTCTTACGCATTACCCAATAAATACTGCAATTGGATCTACCGTTTCCCGTGTGTGTATTGTGACAGAACGAGTGAATGACACCGTGGGGGAAGAGGACCTCTGGTGGTTACCCAGGAAAACACAAACCACTGTGACAGCAATGTGCAAGTACAAAGGTCAATTTGAGAGAAAATACAGTGAAGTAACACATATGCATTGTGTTTTGCAAATATAAATAAATGAGCCTAGATAATATTTCACAAATAAATACAAACCATCCTACAAATTGCTTGTAACCTTTGAACAAATACCAAATCTAGTGCATACAAATGCATATCTGTCTGTTATGATTGTGAGACACTTGGCTTTTTATGAGATCTCTCTGCTCGATTTTCTCACAAATGCAGTTGAGCGACTTCCTCTTCTAAAACAGTAGATGGCGCTAAACTAAGGGATTAATTTAGCGCTAGTCTCCCCATATAGCCGGGAGAAGGATTTGAAACGCGTTCTTGCCTTTTCCTACAGCTGAGGAAAATGACCGGTGAACAGGTGTGTTTCTGTCTTACTGTATCTATAATTAACATTTTGCAAAAGAAAACCTCAAAAAGGTTATTACATATCTAGACAGAAATCCACATTAGCATTTAGTAGCACTTTACTCTCTCTAGGATTGGGGAATAAACTGAAAGCTCTGCCATCATATGTTGCTTTTTTACTTTTTTTGTAAACATTACATTTACTGAAAGAGTCCTTTTCTTTCGTTCTCCATAAATTAATGACAACATTTAATTTAATTAAAAGGAGGGTTTCATTTGTCTGTCCAAAATAATAATTTGGGCACTGCATATGTCACAGGCAGGTTAAGAAACAATTGTATATTGTTTGTTTTGTTCATTCATTATTTTATTACATTAACAGTTAAGTTGACTGAATTCCAACTAAATACATAAGTGGGACCCTTTTTTCAATTAAATGAAATGTTCTCATTAATTTGTGGAGAACGAAAGAAATAGACTAGTTCAGTAAATGTAACATTTCACACTTCACTTTGCTTCGTAGACAGAGTCTGGAATGGCATAATAGAGAAGTGTTTTCTCTCTCGCTAGGGGCCGCTTGTCTGAAGTTTAAAATCATTGGTTACCCGTAAGCCAATCAGATAAGTTTATGTTATGCGGCGACACAGCCCATCAAACCACAGACATCATGCATCGAACTCAAATCTATGATCGAACTTCCACTGTAAACCTGCTGTAAACACTTGATGCAGCGAAATACCGGAGTGAACATGGCTGTAAACGACTTTTGCAAATTATGCGAAGTTAATCTACGCATCCAGGGTACAATCACGTGTCTCGTTTCCCATTTCCGCGGTCGTTTCGGTTTTCGATTTCTCTAACCTACAATGTAAAACTCGCCGCTTAGCGGCTACGTCACGGCTCTCAGCCCGCCCTGTTCGTTGATTGGGCCGGCCGTCCGAAGGCCGGTGGAAAACTGAAAGATAGGCTGCTATCTCAGACTGACTACAGGAGCGAAATTAAATTAGCGGAGGTAGGAAGTCTGACGTAGTCAGGCTAGCAAAGGCAAGCACGCATTTCAAATCATAGACATTATAAATACATAGACGCCCTATTGGCCGCTTTGGAGCGTTGCTGCGATACGTCAACGTGTCCGCCATTTTGCGGAGGGCAAGACTGCGCTGTGAACAAATGCAAGTAAACGGGTGAGCTGCGGTTTCCCTTGATAAAAACAATAACGTTTACATTTATCAGCCGATTTTTGTGGTTTGCACGTGGTGTACGTTACTATTACTAATTATATAATTACTAAATACAACCAGAAAAAAATGTTAAGTCTTGTTTGTAAAAGGTAATTCCCCGAGACCTGTTTTCAATTGTGTGGCGACTTGTACAGCCCCGAAACAGGCATTTTTCTCAATTCCCATAATGAGAGGTATGGGCAAGTTGCCCTCATTGATATGGCGCCGCCGTTGACGTACGCTCCAGCAGCCAATAGGGTGTTTATTATGTCTATGTTTCAAATCAGTGCTTCTCCCGGGAGACTAGCGCTAAATTAATCCCTTAGTTTAGCGCCATCTACTGTTTTAGAAGAGGAAGTCGCTCAACTGCATTTGTGAGAAAATCGAGCAGAGAGATCTCATAAAATGCCAAGTGTCTCACAATCATAACAGACAGATATGCATTTGTATGCACTAGACTTGGTATTTGTTCAAAGGTTATATGCAATTTGTAGGATGATTTGTATTTATTTGTGAAATATTATCTAGCCTCATTTATTTATATTTGCAAAACACAATACATATGTGTTACTCCACTGTATTTCCGCTCAAATTTACCTTTGTACTTGCACATTGCTTTCTGTTTGTTTGCGAGTCCAGTTTTCCTTTGCAAAGCAGATCGAGTTTGTTTGCAAAATGCTGGATTTGTTTGTTTAATTATGGCCCAATATTAACTACATATTATTCACCATCTCCCCATACATTTAGATAGGTGAACAAACGCATTTTTGTCTCAGTGCATGCATTGTCTTAGTCTGGCAGAGCCGTCGCTAGCTTAGCATAATGAATAGAATCCTTTGTAGCTGGATAGCATGTCGTGAGTAAAAGTGATAAAAAAAAAAAACCTAATTAGTAATTACTTATTGTGCCCTGCGTAATAGCAATGCAGATTAAGACTAGGTGTTTCCTAGGCAGATATTGACTTGGGACTATATTGGGGTGAAGCACTGCCAAAAGGGGGCAGAGATATCACGCAACACGTGAAATCCCCCAACTTTCATCAACATACAGGCATGACCTGCACTGACTATCTTCGCTTTTGGATTGTGTTGAGTTTGAGAAGTTACAGCTTTCAGGTGTTGCATGATATCTCTGCACCCAACTAGCTGTGCTTAATCTAGTCTTAATCTGCATTGCTATTTGTACTCGTTGTGGATACGCAGCCCACAAGAAGTAATTAGTTGTTTTTAATCACTTTTATTCACAACATGCTATCCAGCAACAAAGGATTCCATTCATTATGCGAAGCTAAGATAGCGGCGGCGCTGCCAGACTAAGACAATGCATGCACTGAGACAAAAATGTGTTTGCCCACCTATCTAAATGTAGGGGAGATGGTGAAAAAGCCCCATTTCAAAAAAGATGGTGTGTTCCTTTAAATGATTAATCAAGTGATGATTGACAATTCTTTGTCCACATCCAGAATCACACTGTCAAAAACAAAGCAAAAAAAAAAAAGAAGTGAAATGCATGGCAGCACAGGGTGCCAAACGTTTACGATTACTGGAAATAACAGTCAAAGACCATAAAGTCAAGTCATCCTCATTTATATAGCGCCTTTAACAGTGTAGATAGTTTCAAAGCAGCTTTACAGAGATAAACATATACTTTAAGGTAAAAGAGATTGGTTTGGTTTTATAGCGGTTCTCGAATAATGTTATTTTCCAGCTAAAGTTAGTTTTGATGGATTCAATTAAGTCTAAACGATAACTAAGGGGCCGATAAGACGACACCGTTCTCTCATGTTTCCAAAACTTATACTAAGTAACATGTTTAGACTGAAAAAAAGGAGAAGGGATGAGCAGAAACACAAGACTTCCAGGCTTAGATTAAATCAATTGAAGATAAAAGAAGACAGTAAATCTCATCATATCTCAGTAAAGGAGGATTAAACAACTCCACAAGCAGCATTACCAGCTTCACTTATTACTAACTAGACTGATTTTTTTTGTGTCACACGTCTACATAAGTTCTTATTGAGAATTAACAGAGGTTCAGACGTGGATTTGTATTGTTTCATTTGATGTTATCATAATGTAGATCAGTGTTTGCTTTAGTTGGGCTCTTGAACTGCTCTTTGAACTGCTCTTTGTTTGGAGACTGTCTTACATCTTACACGCTGAGCCACGTGACGCAACCCTCACCACAGGCTTCTACATGTCACATATTTGGACTGCCTTCAAATTCCTGTTTCTCATGTTTCCATAACTTACAGTTCCTGCAGTTTCAACTGTAAATTGAGCTCCTTCCAGTGAAGTGAAGTTATAGCACTGTCTGCCTGAAGAAAAGCAGAAGTAGAGAAGAAACCTTCAACATTGATGTTAATTGTTTTATTTAAAAAAGATAGATCATAAACCACATTACCTCGACCTGCAGAACTAAAATCCACATTTTGGGGAGGATCAGGTAACATTTTCATCCATTTTTCTTATTATTGCTACCATTGCACTTATGTCTCAACAATGAGCATACCAGAAGTCATCTTAAATAATTTTTTGTTAGTATAATTACAAACGTCTCTGAAATGTATTCATGTATTGATAGTATTTATGTTTCAATACTTCCCACCATTAACGAGAGATATTAAAGATTTCACTTGTTATCTTATTTCCATGAATGCTTCCCACATACTAAAAGTTATGCATTTTTTAAATTACTATATGTTCTTCATTCTCTGTTGTAGTATATAATGTGGAGATTGTTTGAATGGATCAAATGTCGGAGGTTGCTTTTTTTCCTGGTTAGCAAAAGACAAGTCTTTGCTGTGTATCAGTCGTACGCTTTTAAAAAGGTTCAGATGAAATCTAGGTCAGAGGAATATAGACTGTGTGAAATTGGATGTCACCCTCATTTAAGAATCGTAAAGGTGTAAATCAAATTGCAAGCATGTTAACTTTGTGAACTGGTTCAAGCGGGTCGTCAACCTGCTGGCAAAAAAGAAAAAAGAAAAAGATTTGAGTGATTCTCAAAGGTACCCATTACATGTTTGGAAGTAAAACCGTCCTAAAATTAAAGTCTGTACAACTCTACTTCATATTAGCCATTGTTCTATGTACATTTCAAATGGTTAAATTTCAAGCACCTCCTTTATCAATAGCATTTCAACAATTGCTAGAAGACACACTAGGTGCATTTTGTTTAATTTCCTAGAGGACATGCTTAGTAATATTTGAAAGTAAAACTAAAATTAATACAGTCTGCACAACAGAGACTGTAAATACTTAGACACAATGCTCACTGGATATTTTATAAGGTACACTTTGCTAGCACCAAGTTAGACCCACTTTTGCGTTCAGAACTGCCTTATTTCTTTGTCGCATAGATTCAACAAGGTGCAGGAAACATTCCTGAGAGTTTCTGGTCCATATTGTCATGATAGAATCACACAGTTGCTTCAGATTTGTAAGTTGCAATTCCATGCTGCGAATCTCCCGTTCCAGCACACCCCTAAGGCGCTTTTATGGATTAAGATCTGGGGACTGTGGATGCTATTTGAGTATAGTGAATTCATTCAAGAAACCAGTTTTTTTTTTTTTTTTTTTTTTTTTGCATGACATGTTATCGTGCTGGAAGTCATCATACGATGGGTACACTGTGGTCATGAAGGGATGGACATGGTCAGCGACAATACTCGGGTAAACTTTGGTGTTTAAACCATGCTCAATTAGTACTAAGGGGGCCAAGGGGCCTCATGTGCAAAGACTTGCGTTGAATTCATACTAAAACATTGCGTACGGACAAAGCTGTAAATGTGCGTACGCACAAAAAAAGCAGATGTATGAATCTCTGCGTACGAAGGATCCCACGCATATTCTCTTTGTACATCCCAATTAACGTAAAAATTGAGCACACATGCACAACGCCCCACCCAGTCTCCCCCCCCCAATTAAATTAATTTAAATGTGGTAATTAGTCCAATTTGGCAAAAGAAACCTGCAAGAACATGGCTAAAGCAAGCAAGAAACAAAATTTCACTGAAAATGTCTTCTGTGTGAAAGTGTAATTTATTCCTGTGATCAAAGCTGAATTTTCAGCATCATTTCTCCAGTCTTCAGTGTCACATGATCCTTCAGAAATCACTCTAATATGATGATTTGATGATCAAGAAACATTTTTGAGTATTATCATTGTTGAAAACAGCTGTGCTTCTGCTTCATATTCTTCGTGAAATAGTATTTTCAGGATTCTTTAATGATTAAAAACTTAAAACAGACGGATATAGAAATCGTATAATCTTTTGTAACAGTATAAATGCATTTACTCTCACTTTTAAACAAATTCAATGTGTCCTTGCTGAATAAAAATATTACTTTCTTTTTTATCTTTACTGACCGAATAAAAGTAACACTATGTAGTTTTTCAACCTTCATAACATATTTCCAAGACCCTTGTGGTGGTACATCGACTTAAAATAAGTTAACGAGTTCGTTTGCCCATAAAATCTTTAGGGTATTAGGTTAAACTTATTTGGCTTGCTGTCCACTGGAGAGGGGCTCGATGAAGCAGCTTCAACTCGAGCTCTGATATACCCCCCAGTGGCTAAATGTAGGACTTGTTAATTAAAGGGCAAGGTGCCTAAGATGAAGGTGGAGTTTGGGGAGGTGGAGGGATACTGGAACAGCTGATACTAGGGAGAGGTAAGCGGCTGCTTATATACTCTGGTTGTTGATTGAAAGATTAGATGTGCTCGCTCCTCCCTAACTTACGTTTAGGAACTTCATTTAACGAGTTCGTTTGCCCATAAAATCTTTAGGGTATTAGGTTAAACTTTTTTGGCTTGCTGTCCACTGGAGAGGGGCTTGATGAAGCAGCTTCAACTCGAGCTCTGATATACCCCCCAAAAAGTGTTGATTAAATATATGGGACAGCAAGTTAGAATAACGTGATTAAGAACTTTAGGAAACACGGGAAGATTAAGAGCTTAAAAACACGTTACCCCACAAAAAATTCGAAATTTAAAACTGTATGGAGCATGGACGGAGGCTGCTGCGGCAGTGATGTTAAAAGGGGCTCCTAGCCGGAACGCGTCTCCCTACTATGCCCACCATGTGAGGCTATGAGTGGAGCTCCGGCGGGAGCTGTGATTAAAAAGAGAGTGCCTGCGTTCGTTGTGGAGTGAAACGAAAGGGTTTGAGGAAATTTTGAAAGAGGTACTTCTCACCGCTGCACTGCTGCGGCAGTGACTTTTCAGAAATTACTCCTGCGGGAGTATCTTGGGACTGGAGGTTTGAGTACGAGGTTGGAGAACGCCCTGCCAGAACCATGACATGGAGCCCCATGGATTTAGAGAACATGGGGTCTCCGGATGTCACGAACGAGGAAGGGGGTCCTCGTCCCTAAAGGCAAACGGGCCACCAATATCTGAACGAAACTCCCTACGCAGCAAGATGGAGCCTACGGTATACATAGGAAAAGTAGAACTACCATCCTTTTGACGCAGGGGGCCTAATCACATAAAGACATAATGGCCCATCGCGTTCGAGGGACGCACAATCCTTGGTACCTCCAGTCCTCTTTCGGATAGGAGGGCCCACACTGCGATCCGAACGGGAGAGCCTCCATGGTTAAAAATCATGAAGGATCACACAGCGATTCAGAAAGGGAGGGCCCCCGCGGCGCCCGAACTGAAAGCTCATACTGCGATTCGACCGGGAGAGCTCCTGCTGCATTTCGAAGGAGAGAGCCCCCCCCCCCATATGTATAAATAGGGGGTTCACTCTCCGATTAAAACGGGAGAGCCCACACAGCAAGTTGAACGGGAGAGCCTATGATTCATCTGAACGGGGGAGCCCACACAGCGATTCAGAAGGGAGACCCCACTCCAGGAGTGGTATGCCACGCACCTCTGAAAGGGTGAGCTCCCACTGCATCCAGGTGGAAACACGCCCTGCAGGGCTAGGTAAGCGGGGAGATGCAAATAGTAGGGAGAGGGGGTCCGGACTCAGAAGGATGCTAGTGCTTGTTGTGCTTGTCTAATGTTGTGTAGATCTGATTGAACGTATGTTTCGAAGGCGTGGGACGACCATCGGCCTAGCATTTTTATTTGGTGATCGGAAAGGCCCCTTTGTGCTGCTGTGGTGGCTGCACCTATTCGGAAGGAATGTGAAGAAAACTGTTTGGTTGGGATGCCGGAGCTGTTGAGGATGGATTTGAGGTTCCTTTGAAACCAATGTCTGGAGGCCGGGAGGTTATCATCATCGATGAAGAGAGGATCGAGAGAAGAGGTGATTTGGGATTTCCTCTGGTGGAGAAAAAAGTTTAAGGACTGGTATGGTTGGATAGGGGTTGGCAAATTGAAGATGAAAATTGAATGACCATGTTTCAATTGATCGGTTTTGCTTTGTTTGATGTTGAAACGTATGGTGTTGCAGTTTATTATTTGGAGGTCGGAGAACGTGGGATGGATGGATGGGTTGAAGTTTGAGTTGATGGTAAATTCTGAGACTCTGAGGAAACCAAAGAAAGCCAAATTGAACATGGCATCTAGGGTTCTTGCTTTGTTAGGAGAAAAAAGACCTGAGCGGAGAGTGGTTAGGCAGATGCTGAGAATGTCGATGGTTAAAGGTTGTCTAGAGTCTGGACGAGGGGGATTGGTTTTTTGTAAACCTTTGATGAGGAGAGAAATCTGGGGATTTGAAATGTTGGGGCACTGTTGGCCATGGAGTAGCTTAAAAAAAATGAATTCCGCTGAGGTAGACTTTGATTGATCCTGGTTTAATTGAAGTGGTGGGATGGAGGTATGTGACAAAGGAGGATATTGAGAGGAGGGAAAACTCTGGAAAAACCATGTTGTGAGCTCTGTGGATTTTTTTTAAAGAACCCCAAGCTGTCCAGTATGTTTGAAGCGTTCTGGGAGAAACAGCTTGTAGGATGGTATTCATGGATAGGGTATGGAGATGACTGAGGGGATGGTCTAGAGGAATATGAGTTCTGAATAAGGTGGAACTGGAGTTGGATTGGAGTCTGCTTACGGAGCCAATGTTCTGAATTTCTGGAAAAGAAAACGGGATAAAGCATCAGCTATTTCTTTTTTGTGACCTAGAATATGTTCAGCTTTAATGATGAATTGATGACAGGCAGAGATCCAAATGAGGCGCCTTAGAAAGGGCATGATTTTTGGAGCATTGGAACGGTTTTTGTTGATACAGTAAACGGTGGCAGAATTATTACAGTGCTACTACTATTGGATATAGCTCTAACAGGGCGGTCGAATCAGCGGTTTGAGGTGTATTAGTTAGCTCAGGAGGCCAGGTTGAGGCAAACCAACGTCCTCTGTAGAAACCTCCAAAACCTTTGGAGGGGGCGGCGTCAGTGAACAGGGTGATGTCGCAAGGTCAGGACAAAAAGTCATTGTAGAAGAAGGTAATCCCGTTCCATTGTTTGAGGAATGAGATCCATAATTTCAGGTCTGCCCTACACGGTTGGCTTAGTGAAATTATGTGTTCTAAACCAGATGCTGAGGTAGAGAGAGTTAGCAGATGGGAAATGAAAGGCCGGCCTTGGGGAATTATGCGTATTGCGTAGTTTAGGTGGCCTAGGAGAGAAAGCAGATCGCGCTTGCTGCAATGGTTAGCTTCCAGCAAATTTGATGCGATTGTAATTATGCGATCTATTTTTTCTTTGGGGAGAGAAGCTTGGAATTTGACCGAGTCTAGGAGGATTCCAAGAAATTCCAATGACGTAGAAGGGCCTTCGGTTTTTTCGAGAGAGAGGGGAACTCCTAGTTTGGAAAACACTGTTTGGATGACAGTTAAGTGTTTTGCTGGAGGGAAATTACTTGGTGAGATGACAAGGAAATCGTCGAGGAGATGGATGAGGTATGGGATTGCGTGATTGTTTTGTAGAATCCAGCAGAGTGCTTCTGAAAGCATGTCAAAAATTTTGGGACTGCTTTTACAGCCGAAAGTTAGCCGTACTGCGAAGTAGTATTTTTCGTGCCAACGAATGCCGAAAAGGTGCCAGAAATCTTTATGAATTGGCATGACTTTAAAGGCCGATGTAATGTCAACCTTAGCTAGCCAGGCTCCGAAACCGGCGGTTTTTATGAGAGATATTGCTTGGTCTATGTCGTGGTAGTGCAGTGAAATTTCGTCTAGAGGAATAAGGCTATTGATACTGGGTTGGGAATTTCCATGGGGAGCCGAGAGATTGATGATGATTCGTTTTTTGCCTGAAAATTTTCTAGTGGCTACTCCGATAGGACTTAATTTGAAAGGTGGAAAATCAAAAGGGCCGATCATGAATCCTGAATCTAGTTCTTTTTTGATTAGGGCTTCCACTATATTGGGTTCAGCTGTCGCGGATTGAAGATTGTTGCAAATCAGGCTGGAATCAGGTATGCTTACCAAGCCGGGGTCAAAACCTTCTTTCAGGCCTGAAAGAAGAAACTGGGTGAAGTTTTTGTCTGGATGGTTGTGTAGTTCTCTAGCTAGTGAGGAAATAATGATTGGACTAGAGAGGTACTTTTGAAATTTTTTATTGAGGTTAGCAGAGGAGCGGCGCACGGGGCAAATGGAACGGGCGTGGGCTCCGCCGCAGAAATTACAGACATGAAGGAAGCGGCATCGTTGTCTGTTGCAACCTGAGGAATTAAAGCTGTTGCACACTTGTCTACCTGAAACTAAGGGTAAATATCTGACTGCGGTCGTTCCTTCTTGGTTAAAGGAACGTAGGCGGTGGATTTTTCTTGGAAAGGAAATGAAAGCTTTAGCGTTAAGTTCTGTTAGGAAGACTCAATTGCTACGTCACTTATTACCTTCTCATCTAACCAATCGTGTCTAATACTTGCGGTATAAAAGACCAGTACGTACACATGTTTGAGTTCGCAGATGCTGACGCTTTCATTCACCTCCATCCTCCCCACCACCACCTGGATGGTCCCTTCCCCTCCATCCTCCCCACCACTTCCAGGATGGTCCCTTACTATACCTCACAGGGGGTCGGCTGCGCCCCTACCTTTGTCTTCAGGCAGGAAATGCAGAGTCCGGACCCTCGGATTGCGAGCTATGGACGGGGCCTACGCCAAAGAACTTTATTGCTTGCTGGGCTATCAATAAATGTATTTATTGTTACAGTATTTATTCTCCCGAATCTTTCTGGTAGAACTGGATGGGTTGGATGATCTGGGTTGGTTTGGGGACATTCTGAGGTAGAATGAAAAATGGACCTGCAGATGGCGCAAGAAAGGCTCCGAACGCCTAAGAAGACTGTTGTAAAATTCGAGGTCCAGAGCTCCCCAATAAGGAAACTGGTTCCAGTGGGTGGTGCATTTAGCTGAAATAATACATCATAAATGTATTAAAGCTTATGATATGTATAAAAATGACTTCCTCCGAAAGAGAGACTGAGCTCTGCTATAATGGAGAGGTAGTCATTTAATTCCTTGAGTCTGGCTGGAAATGAAGTGCAAATTACTTCAGTATATCTAGCAAAAGCGATGCAGAATTCTGCGAGTGTGAGAACTCGTTTTGAAGGTTGTACAGAATTTTTTAGATTGATGGTTAATGGGCTACAATTAAACGAGCGGTGGGATTCGATGAGGGGAACGGAAGTCAGCAAAGAAGGAAAATCGATATCTGCACCTGATAGAATTAAGGACCGGAGATGGGCTGAAACGGGAGGTGGTTCCATGGCCACTGCATTAGGGGGAGCTGGAAGATGGACTGCTGTGGACATTGAATGGGCTGGCAAGCGGATTGTACCTGGAGAGTAGGTGTTGGTGTTGGGAAAAGTAGATAAATGTAGATAAATGTTGATCGAAGGGTCCCATTACTGGCTGGTGTCCAAGATGGCTGGGATGGGCTGAAGTTAGAGGAATGGGAAGGTTTGTGGGAAATAAAGGAGAAGAAATCCTTTGCGGAGGCAACCTCACGCTCGGATGTGAACTGGAAAGAATATTAGGATACGATTGGAAGATAGAGTGGGGAGGAAAGGAATGGGGTGAATTGGAATGGAAGGAAAGAGGAGGGGGTGGAGGGGGGATAGCTAGCGAAGGCAGCCTCACGCTAGGTTCCGCTCTTTGGGTAGGTTGGTTTGGGGATGATAAAAATGTAACCGTGTGCGAGGGTGGCCTGGCAGTTGCGAGGAGAGATGAAATCTGAGAAGACGGACGAGGCGTTGCGTGGAGAGATGAAATCTGAGAAGACGGACGAGGCACAGTTAAAACTGGCGGTCTTGAAGGTGGAGGAGAGCGTTGTCTTCTGGAACGTGGTTTGTATGAGCGCTGGATTTCTCGGCCAGAACGCTCGTGGAGATGATCCGTGATGTCCGATCTTGCACTGGGTGAGGCTGTCGGAGTCTCGGGAAGGCTCGTCAGTTCGTCGTCTGACGTTAAGAGCTGTATTTCCGGGATGTCGGACATTATTCCATGAAGCAGTAATGCATACTGGAACAGCAGATACTTGGGAGAGGTAAGCGGCTGCTTATATACTCTGGTTGTTGATTGAAAGATTAGATGTGCTCGCTCCTCCCTAACTTACGTTTAGGAACTTCATTTAAATGACACGTCTGCCATAGCCTGACGTGGTCTGTATCGCTTTTACTGCCACTATGTAACTTCGGGTTTCGGATAGGAACCCGTCCACAAAAAGAACTACAAAATTCGACTGCTTTACTGCATACGTCACTTCCCCCACCACTTCCTCAAATTCGGACGTGAGTGACCAACCAGCGTTTGTTTTCCGTTTGCTTTTGTCATGGCCGAAGCGGTAAAAAAAACTAAGACAAAGGTTTTGTTGGAGGAGACTCGGAAGAGGAAAAGGCTGAGTGATAAAGCAAGAGGCCGGACAAGGATCAATATTGGGCCAGTGTTTGCTCGCTGGCGTGAGCTTAAGGAGGAGGACGGGTGCCCGACCGATGCTGACTTGGCCGTCATGCTGTTGGACTAGTCATTATTTAGTTTTTCTTAGTTTGTGATGTCTTTCATAAAATCATGCTTCATACTCTACCTTGTCTGTGGCCATTGTTGATTCCAAAGCCGGTGCTGGATCAACAGCGAGCGTGCGCATGCGTGTGCGACAGTAGGCTGCGGTAGGCTAAATTAATTACGGCAGCGCTAATGGACAATTCCGCTTCCAACCAGTAGGGCGACCGCAGAGGAAAAGTTACTTGGTGTTACTGTACTTTAATGAAGTTTATTTTTTATTCCTAGTTAAGCCAACGCTGCCATTGCTAGACGGGTTGTATCAATTTGCACATGCTTTATATATGTTCTTAATTGCATAATAGAATATTTTAATAAGACTTGTGTGACAATACTATGTCAAATAATGTATCAATTACAAATTATAAGCAATATCGACAGCTGGAGGTGCGATAGATCAAGTCGTAGTGTAATGTTTGCCACTTCACTTTATTGCCTCTATGACTCACCAACGGACAAAAATCACGACAAATGTACGTACGCCAGACATGAAGGGGGCTTTCACACTAGCACTTTTGGTGCGCACCCGGGTTCGAATGACGTCAGAGTTCGTTTCGTTTGGATGATGTGAACACTGTCTTCCGAACTCGAGTGCGCACCCGCGAACCGTACTCGGGTCCGCTTAAAAAGGTGGTCTTGGGTACGGTTCGTGTGAACTCGGGTACGGTTCGCTGCTGAGATGAACGCTATCGAACCGAACCGCGGAAGTGAACCGTTATTGATGTATAATGTGGTCGTCAGGACAGTCGTCTGTTGCACGGGCATCACTTTCTCTTTTGTGCGTGCGTGCGTGTGTGTATGTGTGTGTGTGTGTGTGTGTGTATATATATACCTTGATGAAAAGCGGTATTGACGCACTGCAAGCAGAGAGAGAATTTCTCAGAAACACAGTCCATCGGGGGCAGGGGGAGCAATCGAACTAGGGTTCGGAACAGGCAATCGAACCAAGTGTGAAAGCGGCAGAAGTTTACTTGGAGGAACGCACATTCTTACGTTAATTTCACTGTTAGTACATCTGGCCGTGAACGTCAATGCTGACGTACGCAGTGTTTTTGTGCGTACGCAGTGTTGATACATGAGGCCCAAGGTGTGCCAAGAAAATATATAACACACCATTACACCACCAGCAGCCTGAACCGCTGATAAAAGGCATGATGGATTCATGCTTCCATGTAGTTTACGCCAAATTCTGACCTGACCATCTGAATGTTGCAGCAGAAATTGAGACTCCTTACGAGTGCTTATTTGAGTTACTGTTGCCTTTCTCTCAGTTCAACCATTCTGGCCATTCTTTCTCTGACCTCTGACTTCAACAAGGCTTGAAACTAGCCAAAACTGCTTTTCTCTTTATCAGACCATTCTCTATAAACCCTAGAGATGGTTGTGTCTCAAAATCCCAGTAGATCAAAATTCCGAAATACTCAGATCAGTCCGTTTGACACCAGTGGCAATAGCACTTCAGCAGATTTGACAATGTCTCATGGTGGCCCCGGGTCCTTAAAAAGTGTTAAATAAAGTTTTCCTAATAAAAGGCCTTAAAAAGTATTAAAATGTCTTAAATTCAGATTCGATGGGTCTTAAATATTTCTGGTCACATTACCGCTAAAATTTCTCTAGTCTGACGGACCCAATGCCCGTCAAATAACCAGTGAAGCATCGAATCGTGAGAATGATTCTGATTTTATTACATAAACAGTGATTGATAATGATAATGATAATGCAGGACTCGACATTAACGCTTGTCCGCTTGTCTGGGACAAGTGGATTTTTTGAAGGGACAAGTAAAAGAGAATTTTACTTGCCCGACTGGACAAGTAGCCTAGATTAGAACATCAATAACAAACAAAAAAATATAGCTGCAAGCAGCCATCACCGGGGCCAAGCGCAAGAAGCGGCAACAGATGCCATCATGGGTGGGAGTGGCAGATCTACTGCAGCAAGGAGCAATTAAAGACATTTCAAGAGAATTTTGGCAAAATGGCTGAAAAATCATATACATTAACTAAAAGTATGATTTAATGGATTATCACTTTCACACGGTGGCCGGGAAAGCTCAACGCGCTGCAACTGAAGAAAACGCATGCAAATAGAAGAAAACGCATGCAAACAAAAAAACCCGCATGCAAATAGAAAAAAAATGCATGCAAATAGAAAAAAAATGCATGCAAATAGAAAAAAAATACATGCAAATAGAAAAAAATGCATGCAAATAGAAAAAACAACCACAAATCTTCATCAGTTTCACAACACACGTGAACTCCAGATACTCACAACACGACCCAAATACAGAAACGCGCTGCAAATAACACAAACCACAACGGAAATGTTTCCAGGGGAACCACATTAGTGACGAGCCCGGCTGGGACGTGCTGGTGCTTACAGCTTAAAATTCTACTTTATGTATTTATTTATTTTTGCAAAACATACAGAGATTACATTTTTATGACATACACCTTGTATACGATATACAAAATGTATTAACAATATGTTCAATGTCATCAGAATACAAATGAGAAAAGAACAATGAGCTGAAAACTAAAATAAATAAAAAAGATAAAGAAGAAGAACATGAAGGAAAAATATTTATCTTTCATCAGTTACACTGTACAAATTGTTTCATGTTATGTTTAAATTTTCATAAAGAAAAGTTTCATAAGAAATGTTAGGTAATGTAGGGTCCAACGTTTTAAAGTTGAGACACACATACACGCATACTTTAAAAGCTTTTTTGTAAAGTAAAAATAAAAATGTATTTGCAACCGTTATGTTAGCAGCATTATATTTCTGTGGTAAGAACAGCTCTTGAGCTGATGGACGCCGTGCTGCGTTGTCATGGGAACATCCCAGGTGAAAATGATGAGGAATTACATTGTCTTTCGCTGCTCCTTCATCAAGTACGTTCCACACCATTACATAACAGCACACTAGAGCCCTGCTCACTCCAAAGTCCCACTTTGAGGGCTCTGCTGTCTGCCCTTCGAAGGGAGTATGGCATAGGCTCTGTATGTATGGATTATGGCTCACGAGCAATAAGCACGTCCCAGCCAGGTTCGTCACTTATTTGGTTCCCCTGGAAACATTTACGTTGTGGTCTGTTATTTGCAGCGCGTTTCTGTATTTGGTTGTGTTGTGAACTCTTGCAGTGCGTTTCTGTATTTGGAGCACACGTGTGTTGTGAAACTGATGATTATGTTTTTTTTCTATTTGCAAGCGTTTTTTTTCTATTTGCATGGGTTTGCTTCAGTTGCATCGCGTTGAGCTCTCTCGGCCACCGTACTTTCGACCAATAGGTGGCGCAGTTACGAAATTGATGTGGTGTGGTCAGAGTGAGGTGACAATGACACTTACAAAGTTTGGTGTCAATATGTCGAGGCATTGCAGATATAAAGCCTGCATAGTCCTTTTGGCCACATGCCTCAAATATGCTGCTGCAGTATAAGAAAATGGTTTCGTCTATCAACACGAAATCCATATCTTTTATTCAGCACCGTCTGGAGATGATACGATTCGAATTTGGTGAAAATCGGACAAACGGGCTAGGAGGAGTTTGAAAAAGTAGGTATTCAATGAAAATCAAAATGGCGAAAAGGAAGTTTGTCCAAATACGTCAAACTTGGTATCTATGTTCTCGGCATGACCCAAGTAATCTATTAAGACCAGCGTTATTACAATTGACATAGCTATTCAAAAGTTATTAGCATTTTTGGAAATTTAATTGTACATTTTTACCAACAGGTGACGCTGTCTCAAAATCTTTTGAGTACCTTGAGGGGATGGTGCTGATGGCAAATTCTGAGTTTCATAATGTTACAGCAATGCATTTGTTAATTATAGCATATTACGTCACAAAACTGTATTGAAGTCAACAGGAATTTCATAGTTTGTTCTATTATAGCGCCAGCAAGAGGCAAATTCCCCCAACATTTTTAAAGTGTCCTTAGAATGAGCCCATACATGTGTGTGCCAAATGTGGTGAAAATATCTCAATTCACTTCTGAGTTATGGACATTTATATAAAAAAGCATGTCAAAAATGACTGACAAGTGACTTTGATTGAATTATACTACCCCTTACTATCAGTATTTTGGCATTTGGGCAATACCTTATGGCCAGCGACCTTCGAAGATATCGGCAAATGTTTTTTAAGCGCTAAATCACAACGCTACATAAACCGTAAGACGAAACCTAGCATGTTTGGTATCTGTGGACTCGGCAAGGAGCCAGGAATCCCATGAAAATCAGTCAACCACACCGAGAGTAATAAGCATTTGAAAAATAAATTTTACCACTAGGTGGCGCGGTTTCGAAACTTCTCAGGCTCCTTCAACGCATCGTACTAATGACCCATACAGAATTTCGTAACAATTTCTTCATGCGTTCAGAAAATACAGCATTTTAGCACATAATTCAAAATTCAACGAGACCACATTTATGATTTTTGGACAAACTAATCAGAAGTTATAAGCAAAAATAGCCATTTTTCATATCTCCGGACAGGTTGGTGGCGCTGCGCTGAAACGCAGCATGTAGCCTCAGGTCATGTTTGTGATGACATGTACCAAGTTTGGTCAGAGTTCGATAAAGCATTGCGGAGATACAGCCTTAAGTCTGTTTATGCAAGCGCTACTTAAAATTTGTTTGTGTGTTTATCGAAAACGATTCGACGAATCAACTTGAATTTCTTAACTTTTTGTCCCCACTACCTGAAGATGATCTGGTTCAATTTTGGTGCAAATCGGACAAACCATCTAGGAGGAGTTTGAAAAAGTTTTTTTTTGGACAATTCAAAATGGAATATCACGTCATATGATGCAATCGAATCGTCATGAGCTCAGGAATCAGAGAATTTTGTTGATAGGCCTTACGGTTCAAAAGTTATTAGCATAATATGAGTGAAACTTTGGACAGGTGGTGGCGCTAGAGGCAATGGGCCCTATTTTAACGATCTAAAATGCAAGTGTCAAGCCCAAAGCGCAAGTAACTTTGTGGGTGGATCACGGCGCTGTTGCTATTTAACCGGCGGGATAAATGACTCTTGTGCTTGACGCAAATCTAAAAGGGGTTGGTCTGAAGTAGCTTCATTATTCATAGGTGTGGTTTGGGCGTAACGGGAAACAAACCAATAAGAGCGCCATATCACATTCCCTTTAAGAGAATGATGAACGAGGTGCGCTTGTTCCATGGCTCAATACTATTATAACGGCGCATTTGGCGCACTTCAGAATAGGTTCACAGCCGAGGAGATCGATGTTCTCGTCAGGACCGTAAAAGAAAGAGAAGTGACAATGGGGATGGGACAAACCCACCAAAATTAGCTTCGGTTAAACATGCATATAATATTTTGGGTAAATGTGTAAGCTTTATGCCTATTTTTCCCATCGTCATGGACACAACAATGATTTCCCTCGTCTTTTAATATTTTTACTTATAATAATGTATCATTAGCAAAAAAGTAAAATGCATCTGTGTAGATGAGAGAATCATTCTACAGTGTATGCGTGTTGTTCACACTCTGTTTTATGGCCAAGCATGCGCGCTTAAAATGGCATCTGAATGTATGCGCAACGCGCCACTGACTTTAGACTAGGTTTTTTCTGGTCAGTGGCACAATTGTTTTCTGGAACTGCAAAATAGCACCAGGGATTGTTTGCGCCGGAACACGCCTCCTTTTTTGCGCTGAACCGCCCAGGGAACGCAAGTTCATTCCCTAGTTTGCAGGCATGTGTCTGTAGAGGGAAAAGTCCGCTTTGCACGGGTGCAAAATACGTATGATACATGCGTCGGTGTACAAAGTCAATTGCGCTGGGTGCAAAATAGAGCCCAATGAGTTAGAGACACCAAAATTGGTGTATTTAATGTTGGGACTGTCCTCTATCAGAATGTCAAACCAAAACAACTTTCCCGCAAACGGTTCTATGGGCTGCCATAGACGCCCAGTCGGAAGAAGAGGAAGAAACAGCAGAATAATAATAAGAACTTAAGAAGTTACAATAGGTGCCTCCGCACCTTCGGTGCTTGTCCCCTAAAAAGAACGGGAACAGATACAATAGGTGCCTATTCTGTCTGAAAGTGCAGTGCTGTCCGTTCGGACCAGTACGTGCTTGTGCAGAAGCAGCCCCCTGAGGCGGCACAAGGCTAAGCGTACTGCTTGCAACTCTAGGCAGTTGATGTGCCAATTCAGTTGAGACCCGTCCACAGACCTGAAACTGCATGCCCGTTGTACGTGGCCCCCCATCCGTTGGCAGAGGCATCTGTGAAACCACAGAATGCCTGGACACCTGGACTAAGGACACCTGGACTAAGGGCATTCCGGCCCGTAGAAACGCAGGTTCCGACCAGTGACTGAAGGTTTGGCGACAGTAGGGGAAATGTTAACCTGGAACGTGCCGCTCTGCCACGCCCATCTAGTGACTCGATCGTGAAGCCAGCACTGAAGCGGTCTCATATGAAGCAAGCGAGCGGCGTTACTGCAGCTGCCATATGCCCCAGGAGCCTCTGAAACCGCTGACCTTCCTTGAAAGTACTTGAAGCAGTTGAGCACTGACCGGACGCTCTCCTGGGTGAGGCGCGCAGACTGACCGACCGAGTCCAACTCCATACCGAGATGCGTGGGGATGCTCTTGTCCCAGTTGACCTGAAGTCCCAAGCGGCTGAGATGCCGGAGCATCATGTCCCTCTGTTCGCACAACAGGTCGATCGCTCCAAACCAATCCTGGGGACGGACACAATCGAAGATGCGCTTCTGTGTGAGCATTTTGAACAGGAGCTTGTGCAGGGCCCGATTCAAATTTCGCTGATCCAGGATCGGCCGTAACCCACTGCCTTTCTTGGGTACAATGAAGTAAGCGCAGTAGAACCCAGACCTCATCTCGGCTGGAGGAACCGGCTCGATCGGCTTCGCCAGCAGGGCGACGATCTCTTTCCTCAAGACAGGGGGATCGACGCTCCGCACTTGGGTGAAGCGGATGCCCCTGTACTTGGGAGGTCGGGGGGCAAACTGAATTGCATAGCCGAGCCGGATGGTACAGATGAGCCCGTGGGATGGCCTCAGAAGCACTAGCCAGGCTTCACTAGCCACCCACCCGGACCACCGGCGTACCCGCGGAGGGGCAGCAAAGTGGATGGCAGGGACCGGACTCCGGAGGCATTACTGCGGCCGAGAGAGAGGTCTGGGTGTGCGGGGCAACACCTACCTGCTACCGGGGGGCAGACAGCAGGGAAAGCCCGGAGGCATTTGGCTGCTGGCTGTCCCGAGGCGAAGGAAGGAGGGGAAACGAGGAGCGAGGCCCGGGGGCGTCGAGTCCAGGTTTCCCCACCTCCTTGCCCAGCGGGAGACGAGAGTGACGAGACATGGGAGCGTCGCTCACTGCAGTCCGCACCCTCTTGTGACCCAGAGATGGAAGAAATTGCTCTATAGAAAATATGGGTACCACTGGACTCTGGGAAGCCAGCGGCGGAACAGAATGAAACAAAGATTCTCCAACCAGTCGTCCTCCGGGGGAGGGAGAGGCAAGGACACCATCTCCCAGAAAGCAACTTCCTGCGAAAGCTAGACGTCACAGTAGAGCTGGCTGTGACAGCTTTTCCACAGGGGACTGACACCCTTGGCGACAAACAGACTGAAAAGAAACCACGAGTGACCCGGTAGCAAACCTTGTGAGAGCATCGAGAAAGCGAACTTTGGCGATGTTTCGCACCTCTGCAAGTTTTAGCCCCAGGACGCTTCTGGACCACCAGTGTGGACATCATCTGACCGAGGGCCAGTGCTGTGACTTAAACCACGGTCAGTCACTATGCACAGCTCAACCTCGACTCAGAACTACCCTCATGCACTGTGTGTTTTGGCCTTACACAGACTTGTAGTGTGGCCATCACATGCAGGGAAGAAGTGGTCTGCCATTAGCAAAGCCACCCCACCACCAAAGGTAGTGAGAGAGGAAAAACTTTTTCTGCAGATTTTGGCATGTTTGGCTTTCCACATTGGCACCAATATACTTCCATACCGCCAAAGTTTTTCACACACATCCGGGCAGGCACGGGGACGGGGCAAGGCGATACGCGTTGCACTGCACCCCCAGAGTAACCCGGGAAGTGTGGCTGTCAAGTCTGAATCTGATTCAGCATGAGCACACACACCATTACAGTGGGAACTCAGCATCATCATTTCCAGAGTGTAACAGCCCTCTCTCAGATGCAGTGATCAACATCTGATCCTCCCCTGGAGCCCCGAATGAAATACTTGGTCCCTCACGAGAATGACCGGTAATTCCACCCGAATGCTGCCAGGCATGCGAGACAGTGAACGTGGCAATCAACCTTGATGGCACACGACACGCTGAGCGCCCAAGCCCTAGTGAGAAAGGCAAGACGAACAACGTGCCGACGTGGTCATGCTCTCATAAGAGAGCATAAACCACCCACGAACACAGTCTCAGCATGTTTGCGATGTGCTAGAGGAGTGAGGGACCCCGAAGAGGGGGTCTCGTCGGGGAACGCTCACTGTAATCCTCAGATCACCAAAGCTATTAGCCAAAGAAGCCCTTTTCTGGTGGCCACCAGAAGACGAACAAGATCGGGGAATAGGAAAAGGGACTCCACCGCATTTGAGGCACTTGAGTCTTGACCGCACATCTAGAGCGCCGAATGATGCACGCTGGGTTGTCGTGACAACCCGTGCTGTCAGCCGGCAACTCGACGGTACGCTAAGCGGCTCAAGCCTTTACGAGAATGCCTTTACCCTCATGCACTGTGTGTTTTGGCCTTACACAGACTTGTAGTGTGGCCATCACATGCAGGGAAGAGGTGGTCTGCCATTAGCAAAGCCACCCCACCACCAAAGGTAGTGAGAGAGGAAAAACTTTTTCTGCAGATTTGGCATGTTTGGCTTTCCACATTGGCACCAATATGCTTCCATACCGCCAAAGTTTTTCACACACATCCGGGCAGGCACTGGGACGGGGCAAGGCGATACGCGTTGCACTGCACCCCCAGAGTAACCCGGGAAGTGTGGCTGTCAAGTCTGAATCTGATTCAGCATGAGCACACACACCATTACAGTGGGAACTCAGCATCATCATTTCCAGAGTGTAACAGCCCTCTCTCAGATGCAGTGATCAACATCTGATCCTCCCCTGGAGCCCCGAATGAAATACTTGGTCCCTCACGAGAATGACCGGTAATTCCACCCGAATGCTGCCAGGCATGCGAGACAGTGAACGTGGTAATCAACCTTGATGGCACACGACACGCTGAGCGCCCAAGCCCTAGTGAAAAAGGCAAGACGAACAACATGCCGACGTGGTCATGCTCTCATAAGAGAGCATAAACCACCCACGAACACAGTCTCAGCATGTTTGCGATGCGCTAGAGGAGTGAGGGACCCGAAGAGGGGGTCTCGTCGGGGAACGCTCACTGTAATCCTCAGATCACCAAAGCTATTAGCCAAAGAAGCCCTTTTCTGTTGGCCACCAGAAGACGAACAAGATCGGGGAATTGGCAAAGGGACTCCACCACATTTGAGGCACTTGAGTCTTGACCGCACATCTAGAGCGCCGAATGATGCACGCTGGGTTGCCGTGACAACCCGTGCTGTCAGCCGGCAGCTTGACGGTACGCTAAGCGGCTCAAGCCTTTACGAGAAAGGGGAGACGAACAACGTGCCGACGTGGTCAAGCTCTCATACATAAACCACCCACAAACGCAGTCTCAACATGCTTAAACCCAGGCAGGTGAAACAGTGATAGTGGCCGTCAAATGAGGACAGGAAATGATCGCATCCAGAAACACACGGGGTGAAACGTCATCCTGAAAAGGAAGCAATCTTCACCCATGTTGCTCTTTTACAGAAACGCTCTTTCATCGTGCTGAAGCACACAGGGATCAACGCGGCAACACAGCAAATACCAGCTGTGACAACAGCTCTTTGTTTAAAGATGTAGATCGCGTGCAGTAACAGCCAGCGCCCGGGAGCTCGCGAACATCACTGAAGCGCCGTAACACCAACACAGAGAGGTCTCGTGAAAACAGAGACTCGTTGTGTCATCCACTCAGAGGACGCAACCGGTCGGCTCCGAAGCAAAAGGCAAATGTGTGTGCGCTCGCTTCAGCTTTATACCCGCACTGGCTGGCGGGGCACGGAATGCAAGTCTTGCATGCCAATATTCATTGGATCGTTCTAGTTTCACTCGAAGGCAATTGGTCTCCCTAGTGTGATCCCAATTCGTTGGAAACTCCTCCGACGAGACGTAGGAGTTCCCGAACGAAAGGGAACTAGTCTTTCACTCTGTCTGTGCCTCTGTGTCCGTTTGAGTCTTTTCAAATTGTGTGCTCGGATAAAATACATTGTAAAACGTTTAACGGCTTAATGTCCTAAGACAGTTATATTAAAAGATCGAATTCTGTACACACCTTATTAAAGTGCCCCAATCATGGTATTTTAAAGTTTCCTAATGTTGTTGTAGAGTCTCCTACAACATGTTTACTCGCATCAAATGTAAAAAAAACTTTTTAATTTCCTCACAATATACATTTGCACATAATCACATTTTCAATGATTCTCAAACGGCTTCAATGATTCAATCTCCCTGAATCCCTCCTTTCCGTGCACTTCTCTGCTCTGATTGGCCAGACAGCGCAGTCTGTTGGGTTTGGTCTACTATACAGCGCGTTGAGAACAAAAACGCCCATAGCATAACACCGCCAGCTCTGCGTGTCCTGAGGCTTCCTTCACAGGAAACTAAACACAGTAACGAACAATTACGTCGATTTTACCATATTAATGCGAGCGGGAGTGAGATGAAGAAATATTAGAAGAACTAGTTATTCAACCTCCATCACAAGGATGACTCGTTAATAGTGGCTCACAGCTGATCAACAGAAGTATTTCAGTTAGACATTGATTGCACAATATAAAACTCAAAACTAAGTATTTTGAACACAATCATTCAAGAGCAAGCAGTTTGTGAATCCTGCATGGAACTCCCAAGATTTCCCTGAGATTTCCCGAGTCGTCAGTAAAATAAAGGGAACACAGCAATAGTTTAGGATTATACTGTTGTGATATCTTGATAAAGATTCATTTTAACCTCTGATTCTTCACATGCTCATCCTTAGGGAGTGAAAAATAACTGGCTTTACCTTCACATTATCCACTGCGCAGTCTTCTCATGACGCTGTCCAGTTGTGATGAAGAGTCAGAGGCGTTCGAATCCATGTGCAATAACTTTAATGATGAACACAAACAGGCAGCAAACAGAGAAAGCACAGGGCTGAAAACTGTACAGGGGCAGTCCAAACTCAGAGTGGTTACCAGGCAAGGGTCGTAGGCAGGCGGCAAACGTTCACAGAGTAAAAGAGGAAACAGGCTACAATCGAGGAACCAGGAATACACAGGAATATGGAAGATGGTACAGAGTTGCACGCCGTGGCAGAAACAAGACTTCACAGGGGACAAAGGGGAGCGAGGTCCAAATAAAAGAGAATTGAGGGGGAACAGGTGGCAGAGATGATGGAGATGAGACAGGGATGGAAGGAGGTGATTAGTGACGGGAGTGATGGGAAGTGAAGTCCTAGCACTCAGGAGAGAGTGATCTGGTGAGGCCAGGAGGAGGCGTTGTGGAGCGCATCGTGACAGAGCCCCCCCCCCTGCGAGCGGCTCCCGAAGCGAGGACCTGAACGGCGACAGGGTCTTCCACGGGGTCTGGGAGCAGGACGATCAGGGTGATTCTGGTGGAAGGTGGTGAGACGAGCCGGGTCAAGGATGTTTTGAGACCTCTACCAGGAGCGCTCCTCCGGACCGCACCCCTCCCAGTCAATTAGGTATTGGAGAACACCTCTACGGCGCCTAGAGTCCAGGATCTCTCGCACACTGTAAACCTCCTCGCCTCCGATGTCGATGGGGGGAGCATTCCTCGCCACGACCTCCTCCCGGTCCTCCTCTCTCCTGGGTGCAGCAGCAGGTCTGAGGATAGAGACATGAAAGGTGGGTGAGATGCGGTAAGTGGAAGGAAGTGCTAACCTGTAGTAGACAGGGGTGATCTGTCGGACGGAGAAGGAGATCACGAGTGGACAACCATGCCCATTGGCCCGGTCTAAAGATGGGGCCGCCTATTTTGCGTCGGTCAGCCTGCTGCCTGAACTGACGTACAGCACGCTGGAGATGGACGTGGGCGGTGTTCCAGGTCTCCTCACTCCTCTGCAACCATGCATCCACCGCAGGGAGATCCGTGGGCTCACCAGACCAGGGAAATAACGGAGGTTGGAACCCGAGCACGCACTGGAAGGGCGTGAGACCTGTCGACGGCTTGCACAGAGAATTTTGGGCGTACTCTGCCCACACAAGGAAGCGACTCCAGTCTTGTTGATTTCGGTGGCAGTAAGTTCGGAGGAAGCGGATGAGGTCCTCTGAGGTTAAGCCTCTCCACCTGTCTGTTGGCCTGTGGGTGGTAACCAGAAGTGAGACTGATATTAATGTTCATTTGACTGCAGAGAGCTCTCCATACCCGGGAGGTGAACTGGGATCCTCTGTCTGAAACGATATCCTCAGGCAATCCATACAAACGGAAGACATGGTGAAGAAGAGCTTCAGCGGTTTGGAGTGCTGTGGGTAGACCAGCCAGGGGGACGAACCTGCATGCCTTGGAGAATCGGTCAACCACTGAAAGGATGGTAGTAAAACCCTGAGAGGAAGGTAGATTAGTGACGAAATCCACTGCAATATGGGACCATGGCCGATGAGGAACGGGAAGTGGCTGAAGAAGTCCGGCTGGCTTTAAGTGGGAGGCCTTTGAGATGTTGCATGTAGGACACTGACGAATGAATTTGACTACGTCTGCGTGAAGAGTGGACCACCAGACACGATTAGTGACTAGCAGAAGTGTGGCCGTAATCCCGGGGTGACCAGCGCTGGGAGTGCAATGTACCCACTGAGGAACACGGGTGCGGAGATCCTGTGGTACTAAGACTCGGTCAGGAGGGCATTCCGGAGGGGTCGGATGATCCCCTTGTGCGGCAGAAATCTCAGTCATAATGTCCCACTGAACAGGGGCTACGATGAGGGTAGATGGCAAAATATACTCGGGCTTGGGATGATCGGATTTAACGTCAAACTGGCGAGACAGGGCGTCGGCTTTGCCGTTCTTGGAACCTGGGCGATACGTGATCTTAAAGTGGAACCTCGAGAAGTAGAGAGACCACCTGGCCTGTCGGGCATTCAGACGTTTTGCTGACCTGATGTACTCGAGGTTGCGATGATCGGTGAGGACAGTAAAGGGCAGACGAGCACCCTCCAGCCAATGTCTCCACTCCTCGAAGGCGGCCTTCATGGCCAGAAGCTCCCTGTCACCCACATCGTAGTTGCGTTCAGCCGGAGTGAGCTTACGAGAGTGGAAGGCGCATGGAAACATCTTGACAGGACTACCGTGTCGCTGGGACAGAATGGCACCGATTCCTGAATTCGAAGCATCCACCTCCACGATGAACTCACGCTCGGGGTCCGGATGATGAAGGATGGGAGCCGTAGTGAACTTCTCCTTGAGCCGTTCGAACGCGGAAAAGCATTCTGGAGACCACTTCAAATGTTGCCCCCCCCCCCCCCCCCCCCCTGTAGGAGGGATGTGAGAGGTGCCGCCGTGGTCCTGAAATTACGAATAAATCTACGGTAGAAATTGGCAAAGCCCAAGAAACGCTGCAATACTTTCACGGTGGTGGGTCGAGGCCAATTGACTACTGCTCGGACCTTACTGTCGTCCATGATGACTCCCTCAGCACTGATGACATACCCCAGGAATGAGGATGTCGTCGATGTAGACAATGACTCTCTGGTTCAGCATGTCACGGAAGATCTCATTTACAAAGGCCTGAAAGACAGAAGGACTGTTAGGAAGCCCGAATGGCATAACCCGGTATTCGTAGTTCCGGGTGGTCGTAGAGAAAGCCGTCTTCCACTCGTCATCCTCTCGAATACGAATCAGGTTGTAGGCGTTCCGCAGGTCCAGTTCGGTGAAGAACTTGGCGGTGTGGAGCATCTCCAGTGCAGCGGGGACCAGTGGCAGAGGATAGCGGTATTTCACAGTGATCTCGTTGAGACTGCGATAGTCAATACAAGGGCGGAGACCTCCATCCTTCTTCTTGACAAAGAAAAACACAGCAGAGGCAGGAGAAGTGGAAGGAGTGATGAAGCCCTTAGCGATTTGTTCTTCAATGTAAGCCTTCATCGTGTTGGTCTCAGGTTGGGACAATGGATAGACTCTCCGACGGGGCGGGTTAGCTCCAGGAAGCAGCTCAATGGAGCAATCCCAAGGTCGATGTGGGGGAAGTTGAGAGGCCTCTCCTTCACTAAAGGCCAGAGCAAGATCATGGTATTCAGTAGGAACCCCCAACAGTTCAGGATTTTCAGAGCAGCTGGAAACAGTTTCAGGACCTAAGACAGCAGGTTGACAGTTTGTTAAACAGAGAGATGACCACTGAATTACCTTCCTCTCGGACCACGAAATGTAGGGGTTGTGCTTCTCCAGCCAGGGGAAACCGAGAATCACAGGGTGCAGCGGTGAATTTATGGTGAAAAGTTGGATGGTCTCCGAGTGCTGAATGCCGACATTAAGGGTTAACTGCTGAGTGATGTCCTGTATCTTGCCTGATCCCAGGGGTCGTCCGTCTAATGCTGCCACTGCCACCCGGGGTTCACATGGTTTGAGAGAGAAATTATGAGTTTTAGCGAAATCGAGGTCAATAAAATTTCCTGCTGCCCCCGAATCAATCAATGCATTTACATTAACAACCCCTTCATCAGAGCAGAAAGATACCTCTAAAGTAAGAGAATTGAGAGAACGAACACAGGAACTCACCGCAGCAGAATCTCTCGAGGTGGGTCTTACAGGACATGTCGACCTCATGTGATCAGTATGGGCGCAGTAAATACAGAGGTTGTTGCGCATTCTTCGCTCACGCTCCTCAGTGGCTGAGGCCGTGAAGCCGATTTTCATGGGTTCAGGCTCAGAATTGGCGGAAGGATTTACAACGACAGGTTGCACACTACATGAGAGGTCATTTTCAAAAATCCATGATAGGGGCCCTTTAATAAAGCATACTGTATAGAGTACAGAAAAGCAGATGAGCCCAGAATATGAACGCAACACGTTTAATTAAACGCTAATTTTCCTCCCATTGAAAACTGTTATTATTAAGAAAACGCATTACGTGACTTTCTATAGGAGGAACACGTTGTGATCATGGTTTTCCTGATGCTAAATCCAGCCTTGGAGAATATCCTTTCTGATGGTGTGCATCTTTAGATTTTCTTTTCCCAGACATTTTTAAAGATTTAAATCCCTGCCGCCAAAACGCTCCTCTTTTGGTCACGGATTGAAAGTGAAATCTGTTTGGATTTATTCACGCACGTTAAAAATATTTAATAAAAGCTTCTTCCTTTGCACATTTGTATTTACAGCATTATCATATTAGGCTCCTATATTAACATATTGACAGAAAACCAGTAGTTCTATGTGAAATCAGACATTGAGCAATGAAAAAAAAATGTTTAAATATAAATTAAATTACATCTGGACATTCTCATGCAGAGTAACTGCTGATAAAAGACAAAAATATATATCATTTTTATTATGAATTTGCATATCTTTCTTCTTTGACATGCAATAATTCTGGAAGGAAATACGGTAGGAGGAAAAATCTTTTTTGGTGAAGTTCCCCTAAATGTGAGCTGCATCTGGATCACATTTTCAGGGACAGTCAGGGGCTGGAGCCTGCACTGGACTCTGGTCAGGGCCTGGAGCCTGCACTGGACTCTGGTCAGGGACTGGAGCATGCACTGGACTCTGGTCAGGGGCTGGAGTTTGCACTGGACTCTGGTCAGGGGCTGGAGCTTGCACTGGACTCTGGTCAGGAGCTGGAGCAGTCACTGGGCTCTGGTCAGGGGCTGGAGCTTGCACTGGACTCTGGTCAGGGACTGGAGCCTGCACTGGACACTGGTCAGGGACTGGAGCTTGCACTGGACTCTGGTCAGGGACTGAAGCTTGCACTGGACTCTGGTCAGGGGCTGGAGCTTGCACTGGACACTGGTCAGGGACTGGAGCTTGCACTGGACTCTGGTCAGGGACTGAAGCTTGCACTGGACTCTGGTCAGGGGCTGGAGCTTGCACTGGACTCTGGTCAGGGACTGGAGCCTGCACTGGACTCTGGTCAGGGACTGGAGCGTGCACTGGACTCTGGTCAGGGGCTGGAGCTTGCACTGGACTGTGGTCAGGGGCTGGAGCTTGCACTGGACTCTGGTCAGGGGCTGGAGCTTGCACTGGACTCTGGTCAGGGACTGGAGCCTGCACTGGACTCTGGTCAGGGACTGGAGCTTGCACTGGACTCTGATCAGGGACTGGAGCTTGCACTGGACTCTGATCAGGGGCTGGAGCTTGCACTGGACTCTGGTCAGGGGCTGGAGCTTGCACTGGACTCTGGTCAGGGACTGGAGCTTGCACTGGACTCTGATCAGGGGCTGGAGTTTGCACTGGACTCTGGTCAGGGGCTGGAGCTTGCACTGGACTCTGGTCATTGGCTGGAGCTTGCACTGGACTCTGGTCAGGGGCTGGAGCCTGTACTGGACTCTGATCAGGGGCTGGAGCTTGCACTGGGCTCTGGTCAGGGACTGGAGCTTGCACTGGACTCTGATCAGGGGCTGGAGTTTGCACTGGACTCTGGTCAGGGGCTGGAGCTTGCACTGGAGTCTGGTCATTGGCTGGAGCTTGTATTGTACTCTGGTCAGGGTCTGGAGCTTGCACTGGACTGTGGTCAGGGGCTGGAGCTTGCACTGGACTCTGGTCAGGGGCTGGAGCTTGCACTGGACTCTGGTCAGGGACTGGAGCCTGCACTGGACTCTGGTCAGGGACTGGAGCTTGCACTGGACTCTGGTCAGGGACTGGAGCTTGCACTGGACTCTGATCAGGGGCTGGAGCTTGCACTGGACTCTGGTCAGGGGCTGGAGCTTGCACTGGACTCTGGTCAGGGACTGGAGCTTGCACTGGACTCTGATCAGGGGCTGGAGTTTGCACTGGACTCTGGTCAGGGGCTGGAGCTTGCACTGGACTCTGGTCATTGGCTGGAGCTTGCACTGGACTCTGGTCAGGGGCTGGAGCCTGTACTGGACTCTGATCAGGGGCTGGAGCTTGCACTGGGCTCTGGTCAGGGACTGGAGCTTGCACTGGACTCTGATCAGGGGCTGGAGTTTGCACTGGACTCTGGTCAGGGGCTGGAGCTTGCACTGGAGTCTGTTCATTGGCTGGAGCTTGCATTGGACTCTGGTCAGGGGCTGGAGCCTGCACTGGACTCTGATCAGGGGCTGGAGCTTGCACTGGGCTCTGGTCAGGGGCTGGAGCCTGCACTGGACTCTGGTCAGGGACTGGAGACTGCACTGGACTCTGGTCAGGGGCTGGAGCTTGCACTGGGCTCTGGTCAGGGGCTGGAGCCTGCACTGGACTCTGGTCAGGGACTGGAGACTGCACTGGACTCTGGTCAGGGGCTGGAGCTTGCATTGGACTCTGATCAGGGGCTGGAGCTTGCATTGGGCTCTGGTCAGGGGTTGTAACCTGCACTGGACTCTGGTGACATATCCATTATCATGCCATGTAATGAGAGAACTATACAATATGAAATTTGACAATATTGAGTCAAAAGCAGAAGTTGACTGATATATTTATTTATCAGAGAAAATTAATCAACCTCCTATGTCTCTACCATTTTGTTTTGTGAATGTATATTCAGTAAAGGCCAAATTTGGGTTGTGCATGTTAGCAGTCCCGGCGGCAGGACAAACGACTTGGGGGGGCTTTAAAATTTTTTAGGGGGGCTTTGTTTCTCTTGTGCCCCATATTGAAAAAAATTAGTTTAACACTAATTATTTAGTGTTAAACTAGTCAACACTAGTCTGTGGCGTGCTACGGCTGCGACACGGCTACCGGAGCTCATCACGCCCACTCTAGTCAATGCTTGTATTTACACCAACCGTGACGCGGCATTTCAGAAGCATCCCAGAAGCAGCTCTCCGCACCGCTTCACTAAAGATAGGTGCTAAGTCTATTTTCGAGACAGTAAGGTCTGTAACGACTCCCAATTGTATTGCACACCAATATATCCGTGGTAGAAACCATAGACTGTAAGGTAAAAACCCAAAAATCAAGAAAAACCACATCGAACGGGCAATTCACATGGTCTCGGGTATCCAGTCGCTTTGCTTCTGAAATGCTCCTGGTGTGAGTTGGCACAGCGTGGAGGACGGAATAAAATCTTGTCGGAGCCGTAATGCGCTGCAGACGGTTGCAGTGTACAAAAGGGGTAAAGTCGAGAATAGTTCAGATGGTTCTCGTTTATTGTTTTCTTATTCATAAGTGTTTAGAAAAACCCTGCACGAACGCTCAGTCACATAATCATTCAGATCACTGCTCGGGGGGCCGGGCCTGCATGTTATATTAATTTTTGTACATTTCACTTAATTTTCTGCATACCAATAGTGTAATCTTTGTCCATGGGTCACAAAAGCTCTCTTCAACCATCTCACACTATGTGCATTATGTTTAATTTCCTAGAGGACAACTTAAGACAGCTCTCTACAACACGTCATAGACACTTATGAGACATGGACCAATACTCAGAGCGTAAGTAGTTACCACAGTAAAAGCAGAGATAGTCATATGAAAAATAATCTGCATTACACTGATTAAAAGTGAAGTGGCCCAAATAAGTACTTGCTACACTATAGAATATACCGTTCTTGAATCTTATGAAATCCTGTTCTTCCTTGTGAGCAGTTATCATGTTATTATCTCTCTACCAGGTGCTCGGTTTGTGGACGACCACTGGCCGAAACTTGTCCAGAGAGTACAGATGGTGATGCCGATAGCGGATGAGCTGCGGTCCCGTGGCATGCTGGAATATGAGCCGTACTGTAAGATCGAAGCAGCAGTTACTAACCAGGAGAAAATGAGAGAGTTTTATAAAGTGTTGCACTCTGGAGGAGACAAGGTTAAATCTGCCTTTTATTATAGACTGGAAAAGCATGAGCCATCTCTGTTTAGAGACTTAGGTAAGTAATTTTGGCTATTATACCAATGTACAACATAATTCGAGAATTTAGTCTGACTCAGGGGAATCAGAAGGCCAAATCCTGACTGACGAGAGGAGGAGCTGGGGAGGGAGGAGGGTAACTTGCTCCTGAGAAACGCGATAACTGCTGATAATACTGGAGGAGCTTATATATGAATACAGTGATGGGCATTGTATTCCTATAGGTAGATGTGGATCAGCTGAGAGTCTGAGAGTCTTTGCTTTTCAAACTGGAAGTAGAAAATTGCTCTAAAAAATGCAAAAATAACTAATTTCCACTTTCGGATAGACTTTATGAGTACTTTTAGTGTTTTCAATGATGTGCAGTCTGTACGTATCACCAATACTGTTAGTTTAGGGCAGTTGTGGCACAAACCTTACATCGGGTGGTGGTCTAATAAATTTGTTCAGCAATAGATAGATAGATAGATATTGAGATAGATTGATGTAAAATGTTTGAAAATATATGTGAAATGCCTTAATCGATATATAAATTAATAAATCAATTAATGTTTTAATCAAGTGTGTCTAATGTTCTACAGGCTCCACAGGACATCACAAACGCTCTGAAAAAACACATTCCTCAGGTGACTGATGAATTTTATAATAATATGTTTTAAATTTTGCACTCCATCAACCTCGTAATTTAGTTGGTATTTGTCTGCTCTGGAATTTCTTACTGTATTATAATCAGGGAAAAAAACTAACTCTTTGAAAATTGACTGTTTCTACAGAAATCAGCTCAGTGATTCACAAATATATGAAGCAGATCTGCAGCGAGTATCAGTATGTGACTGAGTATAACTCACTGCCTGGTGAACATGTGCTGCTGTCTGAGCGCTTCACACAACCTCTGATCCTTCAGAAACATAGAAATCGAATAGAGCGAGAAGAAGAGATCCGCTCCAGTGGAGAGAGCTTCCAGCAGGTCCTCAGCTCCAGGAGCAGTGGAGACTCTGTCAATCTCAACTCTCTGTTCGACCCAGATGACCTCGGGATCAGTCCCAGTTCTGTGATACTGCAGGGAAATTCTGGAAACGGGAAATCTTTCACTGTGCAGAAGATCATGATGGACTGGGCATCTGGTGACCTCTACAACGGGCGGTTTGATATTGTGTTCCACTTAAAGTGTAAAGAAATAAATCGCATTCCTGGCGAGAAGAGTTTGGTGGAGATCTTGAGCTGCAGTTGTAGATTAACATCACATGAGATCTCACAGATTTTACAGCAGTCGCCAGAGAAGGTGCTTTTGGTCATTGATGGATTTGATGAGCTGAAACTCCCACAGGACATTTATTACACGTCAGTACACACTGATCTGCTTCAGAAAGCCCGACCTGTGGACACTCTTTGTGCCCTGCTGAGGGGTCGAATCCTGCCAGAGTCTTTCCTGCTGGTCTCCTCCAGATCTACAGCTACGGACACACTCAGTGATCTGCTCAAAGGACCTCAGCGTTTCTCTGAGATTGTGGGATTTTCAGAGAAGGGGGTGGAGGAGTACTTCCAGAAGTTTTTTCAAAATGAGGAACGTTTCAGGGAGGCTTATACATATGTGAAGGCAAATGAAACCCTCATCACTGCCTGCTCAATCCCTGTCGTCTGCTGGATCATCTGCACAACTATCCAGGAGAGATTCAAATATGGTGCAAATAAGACAAGCGGACTGGAAACCACCACCTCCATCTACGTGGACTTTGTGTGCACTCTTCTGAAGCATCACAGCCAGGGTTTGAGTCAGTCCGTCCAGGGTTTGAGTCAGTCCGTCCAGGGTTTGAGTCAGTCCGTCCAGGATTTTAGTCAGTCCGTCCCGACCCTGCTGAGGAGTCTGGGTCAGCTGGCAGAGAGAGGGATGCGGGAACAGCAAGTCCTGCTGGATGAGGAAAGTGTGAATGAAATCATTTCAGACCCGGCTGGAAATCCATTCTTGTGCAAGTTCCTGTTTAAGAGACGAATCTACCAGGAGACGATGTTCAGTTTCATGCATCTCAGCTTTCAGGAGTTCTTCACTGCTCTGTACTATGTCCTTCTGGATGAAGAAGAGTCCCAGAGGAAACTTTCGAGGTCACTTTTAATGGATAGTTCCTCAGAAACATGTTTTGCAGCTGTGGTGCAATTTGCCTTTGGTTTGTTGAATAAGGATGTGAGACTCACACTTAAAGAACATGGTCTGGTCATTCGTCCAAAAACACAGGCTCGTCTGAAAGATTGGATTTTGGTAAAGGTTAAAGATTGTCCCTATTCTTGGGAAGCAATAGTTCTTGTTCTTCACTGTCTCTATGAACTTCATGAAGAAGACTTTGTGAAAGAAGCAATGGGATCCTGGAAATGTATTAATCTACGTGATCAATCCCCCAGTAGAACAGACTGCTGGGCCCTGCTGTTCTGCTGTCAGTGCTGTCAGAGCTTTGACGAACTTTGTTGTTTGAGTTTGAAATCGGAATATCTGTCTATGATTTTGCCTATACTTCACAAGTTTGCACATGCAAGGTAAATGCGTTGGTCTAAAACAGATATTTGGTGAATGTAATTTATATCTAATCTCTAATTTGCAATTGCAAGTTGAACTTAGTCTGTACAGTGATGTTCTGGATTTGATTTTGAAGCTTTAAAATAGAAGAACCATCAGACTCTGATCTCCTTGAACTGATCAACACTGTCACGAGAGGACAGAGCCAGAACTCACAGCGGTAATGTTTTAAAATGTATTTTATACATTTGATGTGTTTTATGCACACATGCTATTATCAGTTACTGTGCTTTTGTTTAACTTTAAGGTTCATGTATATTTTTTCTGTGCATTGATTTGCAGTTTTTTTGTAATATTCAGTCGCCCACATGCTCTATTTGATCTGTCAATCATCAAAGAGCCATCCAGGTGAAGTACAAGCGAATTCTTTTCATCAAATAGTTATTGTTTGACTATTGCTAATGATGCAAATATTGTCTGGTGCCCAACAAACCACCAATTAATCACAATTTAAAAATAAATCACAAAAAAGATATTCTAAGCAAGAAATTGACCAACTTAAATCTTTTTTTATATCTATATAATAGTGTCGACATAAAGATTCTCCTGCATCACTTTCTGGATTTGGAATCATTCAGTCTCACCTTTTCACACTCAGAGATATTCAACAACGACTGGACCAGATGTTTTCAGACAATTCACCAAAGCGATTTCGATGCATTCCTGTCTGCTCTCCATTCCTTCTCTAACCTGGAGAAGATGGACATGAGTGTGGAATGTCTAACTGAGAAGTTGTCTGTTTGGATCCTCCAGATGAGCCAGAACTGCCCCAGTCTAACTGAACTCACGTGAGAAACATCTGAAATCACCTCTGTCCTGTTTCTAAGTGAATTTGTCTCTTGATGAGAACAGTGTATTTAATATTCAAAGGGATAGTTCATCCAAAGAGGGAAATGCTGTCATCATTTACTCGCCCTCATGTTGTTCCAAACCTGTTTTCCTCTGAGGAACACAAAATAAGTTATTTTAACAAATGCTTATTTAAAACACAGTTACAGATCCCATGGACTTGCATTGTTTGGACAAGAAATACAATGAACCAAAACTGTTTTATTACCAGCATTATTAAAAATATCTTCTTCTGTGTTCTGCAGAAGAAAAAAAGACACACCGGTATGAATGACATGACAGAGTTTTTTCTCTTAGTGAACTAGCCTTTAAAACATTACCCCTTTAATCCCAACTTTTTCCCAGACATAAAAATATCCAAATCATGTGTCATTAGTATCCCTTTGAAACAATCAATCATAATTTCTTTTAATTTTCATGGAAAAGTGTTTTATGATCGGTCACAATTGTGACCGGTGGGATGATGTGTTGTATTAACCATTGGACAGACTGAAAAAAGGTCTATAGGACCTGTGCAGTGTGTTTGTGTGTGTGCGCGTGTGTTTGTGTGTGCGTGTGTGCATGTGTGTGGATGTGCGTGAGTGTGTGGTGTGCATGTGGGGTGTGTGGTGTGTGTGCGTGTGGGGTGTGTGGGCTCTGTGGTGTGGTGTGCGTGCGTGTGGGGTGTGCGGTGTGTGTGGGGGGTGTGCGTGTGTGTGTGGTGTGTATGTGGGGTGTGTGGTGTGTGTGTAGGGTGTGTGTTGTGTGAGTGTGGTGCGTGGGGTCTGTGGTGTGGTGTGCGTGCGTGTGGGGTGTGCTGTGTGTGTGTGGGGTGTGTGTGTTTGTGTGTGGGATGTGTGGTGTGTGTGTGGGGTGTGTGGTGTGTGTGCGGTGTGTGTGTGGGGTATCTGGTTTGTGTGTGTGCGTGTTTGTGTGGTGTGGTGTGCGTGGGGTTTGTGGTGTGCGTGCGTGTGGGGTGTACGGTGTGTGTGTGTGGGGTGTCTGGTGTGTGTATGTGGGGGGTGTGCGTGTGGTGTGTATGTGGAGTGTGTGGTGTGTGTGTGTGTGGGGTCTGTGGTGTGCGTGTGTGTGGGGTCTGTGGTGGGTGGTGTGCGTGCGTGTGGGGTGTGTGGTGTGCGTGTGTGTGGCGTCTGTGGTGTGTGGTGTGCGTGCGTGTGGGGTGTGCGGTGTGTGTGTGGGGTGTCTGGTGTGTGTGTGTGTGTGGGGTGTGTGTGGGATGTTGGGTGTGTGGTGCATGGGGTCTGTGGTGTGTGGTGTGCGTACGTGTGTGTGTGGGGTGTGTGTGCGTGTGTGTGGTGTGTGTGTGGGGTGTGAGGTGTGTGTGGGGTGTATGTGGGGTGTGTGGTGTGTGTGTGGGGTGCGTGGGGTCTGTGGTGTGGGGTGCGCGTATGTCTGGGGTGTATGGTGTGCGTGTGGGGTGTGTGGTGTGTGTGTGGGGTGTGTGGTGTGCGTGTGGGGTGTGTGGTGTGTGTGTGGTGTGTGGTGCGCGTGTGTGGTCCGTGGGGTCTGTGGTGTGTGGTGCGCGTGTGTGGTGCGTGGGGTCTGTGGTGTGTGGTGCGCGTGTGGGGTGTGTGATGTGCGTGTGTGTAGGGTGTGTGGTGTGCGTGGTGTACGTGTGGGATGTGTGGTGTGCGTGTGTGTGGGGTGTATGTGGTGTGTGCGGGGTGTGTGTGTGTGGAGTGTGTGGTGTGTGTGCCTACCTGTAATTGCGCGTGTGTGTGTGGAAAAATTAGGTAGAATTAGTTATCTAGCTAGTCTTTGTGTGTGTGTGTGTGTGTGTGTGTGTGTGTGTGTGTGTGTGTGTGTGTGTGTGTGTGTGTGTGTGTGTGTGTGTGTGTGTGTAAAATTAGGTAGTAAGTTAGGTAGCAGCAGAAAGTAAGGTAGAACGTCTCGGTTACGGATGTAACGCTCGTTCCCTGAGTAGAGAACGGAGACGTTACGTCGGATGGCGACGAATGGGGTTTCGCTTAGAACACCTATCGACTTCGAGTATACAAAACGAGCCAATGGCAAAGAAATGCCATGGGTCTGCGGAATTTGCATGACGTAACTCCGCCCCACCTCGTGGGTATAAAAGGAGGACGCCGGCAACATGCAGTTATGTTTCTTCCCTGAGGAGCCAAGACTGAGCTCAGGCGATCCCCGCGGTACAGCGGAAGTGGCAGGCTGACGTAACGTCTCCGTTCCCTACTCAGGGAACGAGGGTTACATCCGTAACCGAGACGTTCCCTTTCGTTGTCACTCCGAGTTACGTCGGATGACTAAGAATGGGGTTATCAGTCTAATCACGCCACCTTCACAGCTGTCTTCCAGTGCCCTGCGTAAATCTGAGATCCCTGTCGTTAGAGTGGCACGGACGAAGGACTCCTATTTAACACAGGAATACCAAGGTACACTGGGAATCATATCCCATAGTTTATAGGAAATATGCAATTAACACCAGCCCAGAGGGGGGGGGGGCATAGAAAATACACATATGACCCGAAGGAAGCATATGGAGAACACTGGGGTGTCCAGCCGCAGGTGGAATATTTCAACCCCAGGGATGGCAAGGTGGCTTGCCAAGGGAAAGACACATGCTCAGAGAGGCTTACAGTGGGAATACACATGTGGGGGTAGCTCCGGAGAGGGACCATGTACACGGGAGGCACCTAGCCGACGCACAGGCAATAGACACTGGCGCCAGCGTCAGGAGTGCTGGAGGAACTCAGGGCTTGCGGAGAAGCTCACCTGAGGAAATATCGCACGTATCCAGTCCGTGGAGTGGAATGGCGAGCAAGCGAAGACACCTGAGTGGGTCCAATACTAGCTGGTTGAAGCGAGTACATGAGAGGACACAGGCTCCACTCGGAGATTGTAGAATCTGGCGAATGTGTTAGGTGTCGCCCAGCCTGCAGCTCTGCAGATGTCTGTTAGCGAGGCACCATGCGCTAGAGCCCAAGAGGATGCCATACTCCGGGTGGAGTGGGCAGTCACACCAAGGGGGCACGGTCGACCTTGCTGCTGGTATGCCAAAGCAATGGTGTCCACTATCCAGTGGGACAACCTCTGCTTGGAGAGAGCCTTTCCCTTCAGCTTCCCACCATAACAGACAAAGAGCTGGTCTGAGGTCCTGAAACACTGCGTTCTGTCTACATAAGCGCGGAGACCGCGTACTGGACAGAGCAGTGCCAAGGCTGGGTCTGCCTCCTCCGAGGGCAGCGCTTGCAGGTTCACCACCTGGTCCCGGAAGGGAGTGGTGGGAACCTTGGGCACATATCCAGGCCGGGGTCTCAGGATCACGTGAGAGTAAGCCGGCCCGAATTCCAGGCACGCTTCGTCAACGGAGAATGCTTGCAGGTCCCCTACCCTCTTGACAGAGGCCAGTGCAACCAGGAGCGCTGTCTTCATTGACAGGAACTTAAGCTCCACTGATTGCAAAGGCTCAAAGGGAGCACTCTGCAGGGCAGTTAGAACCACCGCGAGGTCCCAAGAGGGAACGAGAGGAGAGCGAGGAGGATTCAGTCTCCTCGCTCCTCTCAGGAACCTGACAATCAGGTCATGCTTCCCAAAGGACTTACCTTCTACCAAGTAATGGTGTGCGGTGATAGCGGCAACATAAACTTTGAGGGTGGAGGGAGACAGCCTTCGCTCCAACCCATCTTGAAGGAAGGAAGCACGACACTGACCGAACACCTCCGGGGCTCTTCTCGGCGAGAAGAGCACCACCTGACGAAGAGGTTCCACTTCAACGCATAGGCGTGTCTCGTGGACAACGCTCTAGCGGAAGTGATGGTAGCCACCATCGCTGGTGGTAAGGTACTCAAACCTGCCTCGTCCCGTCCAGGAGCCACACGTGGAGGTTCCAAAGATCGGAACGAGGGTGCCACAGGGAGAACGGAGACATAAAAGTAGGCGTCCTTCAGGTCGATCGCTGCAAACCAATCCTGTGGCCGCACACATCCGGAATGCGTTTGGCCAGGAGCATCTTGAACGGCAGCCTGTGAAGGGGCGGTTCAGATATGTAGGTCCAGGATTGGCCATAACCCACCAGATTTCTCCGGGACAATGAGGTAGGGGCTGAAAACCCGGACCTCATTTCGGCTGGAGGGACAGTCTCAATCGTACCCTTCGCCAGTAGGGTAGCAACCTCCGCTCTCATGAAAGGGGCATAGCCACCGACCATAGTGGAGCGGACTCCCCTGAAGCGGGGAGCAGACCGTGCAAACTGAATCGCATAGCCGAGCCGATGGTTCGCACGACCCAGCGGAACAGATAGGGAAGCTCTATTCTTTCTTTGGCAGGCTCCCAAGAACTGTGCCAGCGGAGTCAACAAACCACAGACGTCCCCTCGGTGGTGCAGCGAAGCGGAATGACCGACCCAGACGTGGACGGCATAGCGGCCCGGAGTGGGGGCACGGTCATAACCGCACCCTGACAGAGAAGGACCAGCGTTCTGCCAGGGGTCTGGCGACAGAGGTTTTTCTTTTCCTCTTTTTTTTTTAAAGAGGGGGATGAGAGCGGTAGGGTCGAGGGACGGCACACACTGTCATCCGGCTCTGAGACAGAGGGGGACGAGGGGTGCACGGCTCGGGGGCGGCGCACCGTGTCCGTGAACTCTGTATGCTCAGAGACGAGAGAGTCATTTTTTTCTGAATAAGGATTCTTCCCCAGCCCTCCACTGGGGAAAGGAGTGGCCCTGCTTCAAACTCCTGGAAAGAACTGAGTCCCATCTCTGAGCAGCCCATCTCAAAAGTGCCGCTTAACCCGGCGTTTAGCGGGGGGCGGGGCTGGAGAGGGCTGAGGCATCCCCACACGGTCTTCCAAGCCAGCCCGGGTGAACGGGCGGAGTTGGAACCGTAGGAGGGCGCCTTCGGCGGTTGGCAGACTGAGGGATCTGAGCGGACGGTGGGGCCATCGGGCAGAATAACCTCAATCTGCTCACGGGCGGTTGAGAACTGTTGGGCAGAGCACTCAACCGCACCGTCGAAGAGGCCAACCTGGGATATGGGGGCGTCGAGCAGACAAATCCGCCCGACATCCTGCACATCAGACCGGTCAGCCCCAGACTGGTGAACATCACCTGACTTCGAGAGCGTACGGCCACTTTCGTCGCTCGGAGAGCAAGGTCAGTGGCGGCGCGCAGCTCATTGAAGAGCCTCGAGTCAGTCCCGCCCACATGCATATCCGTGAGCATCTGGGTCAGGTAGACCAGCAGAACGGTCATGGGATGCAGTGAGGCAGCTGCCTGTCCTGTGGCACTATAGGATTTCGGCACAGATTAGTGTAGACGAAAAGAACTACAGGCTTCGGACGGGTGCTTAAGATTGCGCCGGGAGCACTCTGAGGACGCAGTAGCATCGCAACAGAGCGTTCAACCGGGGGACCCCAGTGTACCCATGGGCAGCGGCCCCGCTGAGGAGAGGGAAGGCGGATGAGACCAACGAGCGGTCCTGAGAAGACAAGGGGGTCTTCCAGGACGTCGAGATCTCATCATGCACGTCCGGGAAGAAAGATATTGGGGTTTGCCGTGGACGCGGGTCGGCGGCCTTACCCAAAAACCAATCGTCCCGGGAAAGCATGGCCGTCATCTCCGGATCAGACTCAGGCACAGCCATACGCACAACGGAAGGTGGCAGCTGTGACTAGTCGTCACTTCCAGAAGAATCAGCCCACCTAGTGATGCTGCTACAGACATAGCACCATCCTCTGTAGCTTCAAATGAAAACACACGGGCCACCCGAGAGTAGACTCGTGGAATCACCTGTTCGCTAGCGGGCACCGTCATTGAAGAGGGGGGCTGGGGTCGCGGACACAGAGTCGGCGCCTTGTTCCAGACCAACACCCTCAGGTCACCCTGGCCACCAGCCGAAGATCGGGGGGTGGATGAGGGGACTCTCACTCTTGCGAGTTCACAGAGTCTTGACCTAAATGACGCAATGATCATGTTCCCACAGAGAGAACATGAATCACCCACGAGCGCTGTTCAAGCGTGATCAAAGCCCAAACACACTAGACAGCGCTCGTGCCCATCAGAGTCCGATACCAATCTGCCGCAACCAGAAATGCACCGGCGAGCCGTCTTTAAAAAGACGTGCTGCGTGCGAGCTCTTTTATGAGAGGAGAAAAAACTCTGCGATGTTGAAGCGAGCGGGGAGACACACACACACTGGCAGATCACTGCACAGATCAGCAGGCACTGTGAACTCGCTGCAGATCGCCGTCACACCAACACCGGAGAGAGAGTGGCTCGTCTGGTAGAGCGAAGTCATAAATGACTGTGGAGTGAAGAAAAACTCTTGGCTCCGAAGCGAAGAAACATAACTGCATGTTGCCGGCGTCCTCCTTTTATACCCACGAGATGGGGCGAAGTTACGTCATGCAAATTTCGCAGACCCATGGCATTTCTTTGCCATTGGCTCGTTTTGTATACTCGAAGTCGATAGGTGTTCTAAGCGAAACCCCATTCGTCGTCATCCGACGTAACTCGGAGTGACAACGAAAGGGAACAGTTATCCTATGTGTAGTAGCATATAGATCCAATGGGTTATCCCACCGGTCACTATTGTTGCCGTTGACATGTTTGTCAGTTCTATGACCACCTTAAACAAAGTTGAGTAATTGCAAATGCATTTATCAATACTAGACACCTTAAACATGATGTGTACCAAAAATCTATGTCCTATCTTTATGTTAACATACTTTACTAATCTTTTCTTTGGGAGCTTTCTTGCTGCCATCCTCTTCTCTTGGCACAAACAGGAAATAAACAGCCCTGGTCATGTGACAATTTACAGTAAACATGCGACACTGCACATATTTCATTGAGACCCTTTATTATTTCAATATCTGCTGGAAATGCATTGATAGATCGTTCAGTAACATTTTTATAGCCTTAGAAATGAAACATTACTATTACTAATTTAATCATTTATTTTATTATGTCTAATTTATTTATTTTTGCAGTTTAGCAATTTTGCAATGCTCTTGCTATATCAGATAACCTTATAAAGCAAATGAATCCGCCCATCTGATGAAACCATCTTCATCAGTTTAAACTGTTATGGAATAGTTTAAATGAATGTGCAAGAAGCAGATGAAGAATGGCATTATCAATCTTAATCATTTTATCTGTATAATGTGTTTCCACATCTAGGGTAAGTGCTGGCATATTACAGGAGGATGCAATCGAGATCTTGAAGAGGTCAAACACAAGACCAGGTTGTATGATGACATTTAAAGGGTTTGTATTGGTTTATCATTATATAGATTTTCCATGCAATTTCATGGAGAGTTCAGCTTACAAGCTTTAAAAAGAACACAATAACACCAGAAAAGAACGACTGAGGCATATTCCATATTTTCTGGGGTCACATAATACATTTTTGTAAGGAACAAAAATTATTCAAATTATTCATAAATGAAGTTTTCTTTACATCCACCCTAGGTAACAATTTAAATGTTGGTCTGTTTCTCACACAAATTATAGTTATAACAATGATTACATTCAATTAAAAGCAAATATCAGGTTTGTTAAAGACTCTGTACTGATGCTGTGCTTTCTGATTATGAAGGTCCATTTGCAATAAACCGTCTCAAAAATGCACAAATCATTATCACTGTTGGTCTCTCCATCACTGCAACCAGTATGTGGAGTTTCTTCTGAATGACCAGGGCTTTTCCACAAAGACTTTGCGAAGGTAAGTTAAGACTGAGATTAACACTAAGAAAGCACCAATAAAAAAATGAGAACTGTAACATGACACAAGCCAGTTACACAAAAGTTTTCTTATGATTGATACAATTTCACTTGAACATTGCATACTAAATGTTGATCCTATCCTACAGGTCAGCTTGTTCATATTTCATGATTTATTTCTTGTCTCTTCATTTCTAAGGCCCTTGTTTTGGGACTAATGGTACAGCTTTACAGCTCCTGTAGAAAACTGCAGAAGCAGCATCTTTACCTGGAGCTGTGGATGGCAATAAAGACACCAAACATAATTTACATGCATTTTGATCATAATAGTTGTGTGTCGATTTGTTTGTATCGTGTTTTTCCAAGCAGCTTTACAGAGCTTTACAATGTTTATGCTTTGTCTAAATTTAATACTTTAGAGCAGAATGATTTTTTAGAGCATATGGTTTATTTGCATTTGAGATTTGCATCATATAGATCATGTGACAGTGATTGTATAAAATTAAATTGTATATAGTTGTTGGCGTTGTTCATTTATGCTGTGATTATAAATCTGTAAGGTTTTGTACAATTTATAACATTTTGGTGTACTAACAAGCCTATTTACTAATTGGGGATGTTTATCACGTGTGTGTGTGTGTGTGTGTGTGTGTGTGTGTGTGTGTGTGTGTGTGTGTGTGTGTGTGTGTGTGTGTGTGTGTGTGTGTGTGTGTGTGTGTGTGTGTGTGTGTGTGTGTGTTAACACGTGTGTATTAGCAGTAATAAACATCAGTTTAAGAAAATACATAATACTTAAAATAATACATAATACTAAAAATCTTTAGTCCCTGAGTCTGCCAGCCAAAGGCAAATGTGGAAAGGAATGAAAAACTTAATCCTTTAATTTTTTTATATCTGGATGTCAAACTTCTCATTGATGTGTTTGGTGTAAACTTATGTCTTGTATAAATGAAATGGTTTTAGTTTGTCGGCTGAGAGCTGAAAAGTCTGTATTATTCCTCCATGTGTAAAATAAAATAAAATAAAAATAATGATTCTGAGTGGTGATGACAGTTAAATTTGTCACTGAATTAAAAACCCTCATTTAGTTACAGGAGTGAGTGTAGAAATGCCGCATTCAGACGTCAGCCTACAGTTGCATGTTGAGCTCTTATAGTAATCAGTGTTGGGCTCATTACTCAAAAATGTAATACTACTCATTACTAGTTACTCCTTTCAAAAGTAATATTATTACTTATTACTTTCTGACAACAGCAATTATACTACTAGTTATATCACATTTCCTTCACTCTCCTGTAGCGTATCTGGACAGTCTCACATGACTTCACCATTCTGAGTCTCAGGAAAGCTTGTCAACTTGTTCTTTGTTTAATAATTCACCAGCTTAGCTCCAGAAAGTCTGGGGAAGACGGCCTTTTTGACACCATTTATGGGCCCTTAGAGAACCACCAGAACACCCCTCCCCCCACACACACACACACACACACACACACATTCCACAGCTCTGGGTCCGAGCTCCATACAGATTCGTATCGCTCAACACCCCCACCCCGGCAAGAAAGGAATGCCAGGAGGCCGAAGTAAAGACATGACACACACACACACATACACAGACTTTTACATTAAACTCAGAATATGAGCCACTGCCAACTGCATACGATATATTCCTGTGTGTTTGCATGTTTCCCAGTTCACATTAGTCTAGTTATGATTTCCTAGTGTATCAGTGGAACTCTAAGTGCCTGTAATTATGCATTGAGATGTATCTCTGTATTTCTGTGCCCTTTTTGTGCAGTTCTTGATACCTTCAGAATCCTCTCGGTCTGACCGAGCCAGAATGAGCATATAATAAAATATGTGAATATATGTTTTCCATTCTCGGTAGTGGAAATGACGAATTCTGACACCCCTCATAATTTATGCAAATGAACCTTTTGACAAGACAAACAAACCATTTTTCCCGCTCACAGAACTCCAAGTCGATTGGTCAGTTCACCCCTGAAGGTGGGAACTCGAACTCCCTTTAAAGGTGCAGTGTGTAACATTTTTGAGTATTTATTAACAGAAATGCAATATGACATCCATAACTATGTGTTCAGTGGTGTATAAAGAACTTACTTAATAAACCGTAATGTTTTTATTACCCTAGAATGAGGCATTTATATCTACATAGGCGCGGGAATCCCCTTCTATGAAGGTCGCCATATTGTGAACTCATGTTTCTACCGTAGCCGACAGCGAACACACAGCGTTACAGAACGCGTTTCGTCACTACCTTGAAAGAGAAGCCGCAGAAAGCTAGAAGAAGCTGGTCATAAACACCGTGAGTAGAGACTTTCCCTTATCAGTGGTGTAAATATGTAGTTGGATTGTTTCATGTAACTTAATTCTTCTCCCTCGCTGTGTTATGGCTTTGCTATGTGGGGATAAATGTGCTGGTTGCGCTCGTGAGACAGCTGATTAGTAGGCTACTCTTGTCATTGACCGGAAAACAGTTACAGGAATCACCAACCCGTCGATCTTGGAAGCATTTAAGTCGATCGAGTTTCCAAAATCAGAGAAAAAAAGCCTATTGTGTGTAGTAAGTGGTGTCTATGGGATGCGGAGGCGCGCGCGCTGTTACAATCACGTCATTTTTGCCGCGCGCACCTTTGGGCTCATGCGGGCGCGTCGAGTATAAACAAGGCTTTACGCTTTAACCAGCTCAGCCACAGTAACAGCTCATATTAGCCAGCTAAACTTTCACTACCCTGTTAGAAAAAATATATAACGTTAGTTGCATAGTTTCATGTGGTTCTTCTCCCAGACTGTATTATTATGGGTTTGCTATGTGGGGAGAAATGTGCTGGTTACGTTCGTGAGACAATCAGCTGATTACTATTATTATATTATGTATTAAGACCCTTGATCCTTACCTGACTATGGCTTTGTAAACTTTATCCATGATGTGGTTCATAATGGACTGTGGTACAAAAGCTTGTTTTACTCTGGCTATTCTCTGCTGTCTCAGACGACGATGTTTGTCCCGTTTTAGCCACTGTAGCTTCTTCGAAAGGGAGGGGTGAGCAGAGGGCTGAGCCCTTAGTGTAAACTCGCAAACGAACCGCTAGATGTCGCCAAAAGCTACACACTGCACCTTTAAAGTCATTGACCAGCGGTTTCATTGCGCTCTTCAACCCTCTTCAACCTTCTCCAGTCCGTCTTGTTTTGTCTTCAGTTTGTCTTTTTGTTTTCTCTTCAGTCTTCATTAAGTTTTTGTTTTCCCTTTTCGTATTCTCCTTTGTTCATTTCCACCGACGAGTGAAATGAACTTAACCATGTGAAAAAAAGTGCACTTTAGTGTACTTTTATAAAGTGTACTTATTACACAAATAATATACTTTAAAGGTATACACTTAAGCGTGAATTAAATGCAATGTTTTCGCCGCACTGAATGCACATTAAGTATAATTAATTTCAAATATATCATATATTAAGTTCAAATAAAATGCAATAAGTTGTCATTAGGTACGGTGGCCGAGAGAGCTCAACGTGCTGCAACCTAAAGAAAACGCATGCAAATAGCAAAAACGCATGCAAATAGAAAAAAAACACATGCAAATTAAGAAAACATCTTCATCAGTTTCACAACACAACCAAATACAGAAACGCGCTGCAAATAACACAGACCACAACGGAAATGTTTCCGGGGGAACCAAACAAGTGACGAACCGGCTGGGACGTGCTTATCACGTGCAAAAACTGTAATCTCTGTATGTTTTGCGGGTAAAAAAAGTTAAAATAAATAAAGTAGAATTTTGAGCTATAAGCAAAAAGTATAGAAGAACTATAAAAAAGTATAATATATTATAAATATATTATAAATATTATTGTAACAGTCAATGTTCTCGTAGACGTGGAAGGAAGAGGACAGGGTCGGCTTTAAAGAAAAAAGGGGGTTTTTATTCGTCCCACAAACAAGTAAAACAATCAAACAATACCGAACAAAGGATGCGCCACACGCGCTCGGTTCACCGATACAAAAATCAAAGGGCTCGCTCTCGCTCTCCTCTCGCACTCTCTCTCGCTCTCCTCGCACACACTTGTCCGTCTCTCATCTCCTTTCCTTCTCTTTCCTCGTGGCTTTTATCCGTCTCCCCACGCCAGTTACTGAAACAAGACACAGGTGTTTGTCATTCACACTTAACCCACTCACGCCGCACCTGTCTCCCGATCCTCTCCCGATCCTCTCCCGCGTCACGGACTTCGCGGAACCACGCCCCCCCTGCCACAATTATATTATAATATTATTTATACAATATATTACAATATTATTTTAATATTATAGTTTATTTATTTAAAAAAAAATCACCAGTTCTTGTCAATATACGTTCTTTGCTGTAAATCGCGTCCCAGCCGGGTTCGTCACTTGTTTGGTTCCCCCGGAAACACTTCCGTTGTGGTCTGTGTTATTTGCAGTGCGTTTCTGTATTTGGTAGTGTTGTGAGCTTTTGCAGCGCGTTTCTGTATTTGGTAGTGTTGTGAGTATTTGGAGCACACGTGTGTTGTGAAACTGATGAAGATGTTTTCTTAATTTGCGGGTGTTTTTTTCTATTTGCATGCGTTTTTTTCTATTTGCATGCGTCTTCTTTACGTTGCAGCATATTGAGCTCTCTCGGCCACCGTAATTAAGAGTGATTTTTTGGTACAACTTAATTGGTACCTTAATACAACTTTATATTTACTTTCATAATTGCTTCTAGTCTATTTAAAATGTATTTAAAGTGCACTACACAATGCACTGACAAGCAATTAATGTAAACTAAAATGTACTTTAATGTCAGTTAGCAATAGACTTAAATGTGAATTAAGTGTAATGTTTTCGACAAACTTAATTTCAAATGTATCAAAGATTAAGATCAAATTAAATGCTATTAGTTGATATAAAGAGTGATTTTTTGGAACAAAGTGGGATTTTAATACATTTGTATATGAACTTTGAAATATGTTAAAAGTGTACTTCCAAATATACTGACAAGCAATTAATGTGAACTAAAATATACTTTAATGTAATATACATGTACACTATTATATAATTAAATACATTTGTAATAAAAAATAAAATAATAAAGTTGCAAATTATTTCAAATTAAATTTCGAGCGGTGATTCGTTCCATGTTTTCCCTGTCAGAAAACAAACTATTATTCGGTCAATTAAATTGAAAATGTTACGGAATTTATCAACTTTGCATGCTGTGGTTGTTTTAATACAGATAAATAAGATAAATATGTCTTAATGTATAAGACTGTCAATGATCTAAATTAATGTTGGTTTATATTTTAATTTGTTCATTATTCATACTCTTTGAATTTTAAGTAGGCTATATTTTTAAGATCGCGCCATGGGTAGGCCTATAGGTTGCGAGTCAATTATCAACATTTGATTTCGATGGGGGATACAAATTTAATCGGCTCGGATCGGCTTGATCAGTCTTTATGCTTATTTTTGTCATCTTCTCTGAACTCAAACACCGCAATGGATCCGAATAATTATGAGCAGATAATTAATTATAAATTGAAAGGGGAATATCCAGCACTTTGCAGTAAAAGAGACAAACTTCTTCTTCGAAGAAAAGCTGCTCTCTACGAAGCTGAAGATAAGTAAGCAAAATCATAACCCTTTACTAGTCATCAATTGATCGACAAATTATGAAAAATACATCTCAGCACTTTCCTGATGGCTTAATTACATATCACCAAAACATTAATTCGTTTATTTCGAACAAATTTCTTCCCAACAATTCAAATTTATGAACATGCAAAGCATGCTTACAACCTTTATATAGCCTACACGGTCAAAATACGTAGGCCCAGTCTACTTCTTAAGAATCATTGACACTGTGCAACCTTATCAGGGCACAGATGTGCAGTACAATACATGTCATTTCCCACAATGAATACATTATTACGCTGTGATAAAGTAGGTTGTCTACAGGGACGGATTATGATTTGTAAGGCCCTGGGGATAGGTATCTCCAAAGCCCCGTCTCAACTTAGGGAAAATGCAGTTATAATGTAATAGTAAATAGTTATTTTTCCAATACTTTTCACACACAAAAATATATCCATTTGTCCAGCATCCCTGTTGACTAGCTGGCTTATTAAGCAGATGTCTTTAAATCTATAAAATTCTAATAACATTTTGGTGTATTGCCATTTATGAAAAATGTATTACCCTGTTTTAACTGCATGAGTATTAGAGTTTATAGTTTTTTTTTTTTTTTCAATTTGTTTAGGAGAAGAGCTATATTACTGGCGCTATAAAGGGACTGCCCAAAGCATTAAAGCTAAAGTGGTCTGTGGGGCTGATGAGGCAAACAGAATTTTTGTGGATTTTCATGCCAGCCCTACTGGGGCACATTGTGGCCAGACCAAAACAAGGGAAACAATATCCAAGAGATTTTACTGGCCAGGGATGTCAGTAGACATCAACAAGTGGGTAAGTCGGCACTACAAAACAATCATCATTATTTAATGATAAGGCTTGTTATTTCATAGTCAGTTTTATATAACTTTTTTCTATATTGTTCAAAATGATTAATAAAAATGTTACCCTGATATTTACAGTACACTTCTATTAATGAATTGCCATTTTTACATAACATTTTATCATCAGGTTTCCCAATGCTCAGCTTGCCAGGCCAGTTGTGCATCGATTAAACAGCCAACACAATACACTCCCACAAAGGTTAGTTCATCCAAATACTGATACAAGGTTCCAGTGTAAAAGCTATGACTTAAAATAAAATGTGTGCTTGATTAAAAAAAGTAAAAGAAAAGATGCTGAGTGCATTTTATATCACAAAATATAAATTATCCTGTCCACAACGTCATATGTTAGATTGGATGAAATCTCAAACATCAAATCCAGGCCCGGACGCCGGATCCCGTCAAAAGATATCCATTTGTCTGGTTTGTGCAACCCAGCAAACCCGTTAACAGAAAGTATTGTCTTTTGTCTCAAGATTCTATTAATAGCCTTGTATCGGTCTTAGAGTTTGACTGAGAAAGCCAGAGAAGAGCAGAAGCAGGAGACGAAGTGATGATAATAAAAGAGCAGAGTTTATTTATTAATCTTAGTTGTCTGTTTCAAAATTCTTCATCTAGTCTAGATGTTACATAAATCAATGCTCAGACTTCATCTGACTAAGTACAAATCCAACAAGTGTTGCTATCCTAAGGTTAAACTATGGAAAATGACTGCTTCACAACATCGTGCTGTGAAGATGAAAACCTTGAAATGGGGACATTCGCTTATCTCCTACGTGTGAAGACAAACATCCCTTTACCCAACACAATCATAAGAATTAACAGCAAGAACAAGGACTTAAGTAAAATTAGTCATAAAATATAAAAACATTAATGAATAATAATAAATGGATTAAATTATAAATTATGTAAATTATATAAGTCATATAACAATATATGAAGAAATTATAAATCAACTATATAAATGACTAATTATTATAAATTATTATGAAGTTAAATATAAAAACAAAGATAATATTCTTTAAAATAATAAAGAAAATAAAACCAATGTTGCTCTCTTAAAGTAAAACTGGTTGTTATTGAAAAACCTTTGTTGTGGCAAAAATTCTCATCAAACATCATCCCTGAGTAAGAGACACTCAGTCAAATTAATAAAAGAAAAAAATATTTATTCTTGCAAGAATAGGTTCAGTCTAGTACACAGGAGTTACGCTGTGCGAGAGAGTGACACAAAGCAGGAAGAGATGGGACAACTTTTTATACTCTTTTCAAGGTTCTTCCTTATACGTTTACACCAGATAAGGTAATCACTGCTTTTCAGTCCCTCTTTAAGGACACAAACTGGCACAGAAATAAACTGGCCAAAACTGACTGTCCTCTCAGGTCAGATGTCTTATCCCATATGTTCCTGAAGCGTCACCTCCAACATGTACACATGTATATTTTTACTCATTGAATGGGTTCCCCAGAAGCACGTCCCAGATAACCTAGTAATTTACTGATCAATGTATGATTAAAATTTCCACAACACCTTAGGTCCTTCACCAAGCAGTATGAGTTAAGTGTCTGGATGAAAACTATTTTAATGATAATATATTTTGCTACAAGGTTTCTCAGCCATTTGAGTTGGTGGGGATGGACCTAATTGGGAAATTGACAGAAACCAAGCATGGGCATCAATACATATGCGTAATGATCGACTACTTTACGAAATGGCCCCAGGCCTATCCTTTGACATCAAAGGCAGCCAAGGAAGTAACAAAATGCATAATCAAATTTGTCCATCAGTTTGAATCCCCCAAAAGGATTCTGACTGACCAGGGGAAAGAATTTGTCAATGCTGTAAGTACTTCATCTAGTCCAATGCAGAAAATCACTATTGTTGTTAAGAGATTATATTACTTTTATAAATATATATTTTTTAAAACATTGTTCCCTTATGATTGCAGATTAACAAAAGTGTGTGCGAAATTCTCAACATTAAAAGAAGCCTATGCTCGCCATATCATCCACAGACAAACGGATTAGTAGAGAGATTGAATGGCACAATTCAGAGGTGGGTCCTTATTTGTATTCCTTAATAGACCACAGTAACATGTAACATACAACATTTGATACTTATGTGTCATTAAATGCGTATGTGTATACTTATTTTATGTGTGCATGTCCACTGAAAATGTAAAAATAACCCTTAAGTTTACAATTTCAAATCAAATGCTGCCAAACTGTTCATACTAATTTTCAATGAGATGTTTACTTCATAAATTGTATGAAAAAAAATTATGAAAATATATGGTCCAGATCACTACTTTTCCAGATCACAAAATGAAGGGCACCTCCCTTTTATCGTCAGAAATTGAGCTTGGATGTCATCTAGTAAAAAAGTATGGTTCTGAACCCACCCAAACAAAATCTTACTGAAAGCCCATTTGTTAAGATATCAACTTATAAATAAATAAACTGTCCGCACACTTAAATCCTTTGAGCCAATTTTAGCCCTGAGGATGGTCTTTTGACCGAAAGCTTGGTTATTAAAATTTGCTCAAAGGATTTAAGTGTGCGGACAGTTTATTTATTTATTCTTTGAGATCTTTAGTCTTGTTTGTCTGGCACCTTGATGATCGTGAGTGCGGTGTAACTCCTTCATTAAGATATCAACCTAACATTTTTTTTAATTGCCTTTATTTTTACAGAGCCCTCAGTAAATTGGTCGGTAACCACCCCGAAACATGGGATGATTACCTGGATGCTGTGATGTTTGGTCTTCGAACCAAAAAGCAGATAACTACCAAGCACTCGCCCTACTATTTGATGTTCGGCAGAGAGGCTCGTTATCCGTCAGAAGTCCCGGAACAATACATGGTTGGTTTTATCATCTATGTATCTATCTGCATATTATTTTGTTCACTAAATAAGGTACAGAGCCATGTAAAACTGACTATCATGTAAATCAGTGGTTCTCAAACTAGGGGACATATTGCCATGGCAGGGGGCCTGTTGAGCAGACCAAGCAATGCTATGTAATTTGCTAAATCTAAAAGAATAACTTTGAGAACCACTGAAGTGGTTAATTCTAACTGCAAAGAATGTCTGTTCAAAGCTTGACAACATTGTGGAGGACATAGTGGGACAGGAAGATTTGGCACAAGACATTCAGCGACAACAGAAGCTGATGGAACTTGTCAAAGACAATCTTGCCAAGGGGCAAGAAAAAACAATGGGCAAAATAAAGGTAACTGCATCAGACTTCAAAATCGGGGATAAAGTTTGGAGACAAAACATAAGGAGCCAACAGAGAAAGGGGGGGAAACTGGAAGCCAATTTTTTAGGACCATACTCAATTAAGGCAATTTAGGGTAAAAGTGCTGATCTCCAAGATGACAATGGGGCAATATTCCACAAAATTAACATTGACCAACTGAAGTTGAGCATTGATGAGACACCCAGAGTGCCACACTGGAATTTTAAAAAGAAAGGGAAGACTTCATCCCCATCACAACCACTTGCCCCACCTGCTCCAGCTGTTGCATCCTCAGGAACACCCAAACCAGCAGCCCCACCAGCTACAGCCCCCCCATCCTCAGCCCTGCCAAAAACAGCCTAACCAATACCACCTGCCACACCACAACCAGCAGCCTTTCAAGCCACAGGCCCATCAGCAACAGTCCAACCAATACCACCTGCCACACCACAACCAGCAACCTGTCAAGCCACAGGCCCATCAGCAACAGTCCAACCAATACCACCTGCCACACCACAACCAGCAACCTGTCAAGCCAAAGGCCCATCAGCAAAAGTCCAACCAATACCACCTGCCACACCACAACCAGCAACCTGTCAAGCCAAAGGCCCATCAGCAACAGTCCAACCAAAACCACCTGCCACACCACAACCAGCAACCTGTCAAGCCACAGGCCCATCAGCAACAGTCCAACCAATACCACCTGCCACACCACAACCAGCAACCTGTCAAGCCACAGGCCCATCAGCAACTGTCCAACCAAAACCACCTGCCACACCACAACCAGCAACCTGTCAAGCCACAGGCCCATCAGCAACAGTCCAACCAAAACCACCTGCCACACCACAACCAGCAGCCTTTCAAGCCACAGGCCCATCAGCAACAGTCCAACCAAAACCACCTGCCACACCACAACCAGCAACCTTTCAAGCCACAGGCCCATCAGCAACAGTCCAACCAAAACCACCTGCCACACCACAACCAGCAGCCTTTCAAGCCACAGGCCCATCAGCAACAGTCCAACCAATACCACCTGCCACACCACAACCAGCAGCCTGTCAAGCCACAGGCCCATCAGCAACAGTCCAACCAAAACCACCTGCCACACCACAACCAGCAGCCTGTCAAGCCACAGGCCCATCAGCAACAGTCCAACCAATACCACCTGCCACACCACAACCAGCAGCCTTTCAAGCCACAGGCCCATCAGCAACAGTCCAACCAATACCACCTGCCACACCACAACCAGCAGCCTTTCAAGCCACAGGCCCATCAGCAACAGTCCAACCAAAACCACCTGCCACACCACAACCAGCAGCCTTTCAAGCCACAGAGCCATTAGCAACAGTCCAACCAAAACCACCTGCCACACCACAACCAGCAGCCTTTCAAGCCAAAGGCCCATCAGCAACAGTCCAACCAAAACCACCTGCCACACCACAACCAGCAACCTGTCAAGCCAAAGGCCCATCAGCAACAGTCCAACCAAAACCACCTGCCACACCACAACCAGCAGCCTTTCAAGCCAAAGGCCCATCAGCAACAGTCCAACCAATACCACCTGCCACACCACAACCAGCAACCTGTCAAGCCACAGGCCCACCAACCACAGTCCTGCCACCGACTCATGGACGACATACTCTAGCTGTTGCAGAGAAATGTAAGATTTCTTTTTAATTTTAATGGAAGAGATGTTAATACCCAAGCACGCTAGTGTCATAATTATTTCCCCATTACCCTTATTGATTTACATGAGACGGTGACTGCTGTATTACATTGATGGACAGTGTGGTTACAGTAATGTATGAAGTGATAAATTAGGAGCTTTGATCATATTTTAATTGCTACTTACATATTCCACATTGATTTACTAGATATTTTTTATTATTCTTTAACTTCTTTATTCATTATTTTTGGCAGATGTAAAGGATGCCTGGGCAGGAAAGAATGTCCATGTCCTCCTCTCTAGAGTCGGGGCTTACAAATTATTTTACTGGGACATTCACCAGCTTGGTCCGAACATGGAGCTGGAAAGTGACATATGTACATTTTTAACTGTTTTGTAAATCAACTGTAGCTTTCAATGTATTTTTTTATTATTCTATCATAATCTCTTGTTTAAAATTTCTCAACAGTCAATTAATGCATATCTAGCGATCTTGGTGCGTAAGTACAATGCCCAGAATACAACAAGATTAGCATTCATTGATTCATTTGCAATGACATCAATGTGGCAAAGGAGGACTCTAAGACTCAAGGTCTGTATTGGTATAAAGGATCTCATTGGATCTCACAAATTTACAGTGTAATAAAGCAAAATAATATAAATAACATTTCATGATTTAAAAAATGTAAACAAATTTAAAGGGATAGTTCCCACAAAAAATGAAAATTCTGTCATCATTTACTCACCCTAAAATTGTTCCAAACCTGTGTACACTTCTTTTGTTCTGCTGAACACAAAGGAAAATATTTAGAAGAATGTGTGTAACAAAGCAGATCTCGCCCCCTATTGACTACCATTGTATTTTTTATTTTTATTTTTTATTTTTTTTACTATGGTGGTCAATGGGGGAGATTGGCTTGGTTACAAACATTCTTCTAATATATAAAAAAAATCTATACAGGTTTGGAACAATTTGAGGGTGAGTCAATGATGACAGGACTATCCCTTTAAATATTTAATATTTTGAGAGACTGCCTTGAACTACCTTTTATTTGGACTTTATTCTGTGATTTTCTTTACACATTTAAGTTCATATTTTATGGACAATTCAATAATCACAATGATTTTTGTTCAATTTTAGATTAAACCCATGGAGTACGAAATCATTGTGGGAATTATAAATGAGTATCACCACTGGAAAGTAGCGGCAAAATTTACTATACACATATTATAAAAGTAAATTACGCCACAGAAGAAAACGCAGTGCCATAATATTATGTTTCATGATACACTTGATTGAGTAAAGAACTAATGTGTAATTTGTTTTTATGAAAAAAGGTGATCTACCCTCAACAAAGGAAGTCCCTGTTCCTGGATCCACTGGGAGAGTCTAAGCAAGACATCAAAACATGTCTTGAAACAACAAGGTAAGGATAGCTGTAAAAATTAAACTTCAGCATTATTAACATTTCAACATTTAATTTAGTATATCCACTGTCAATAGAAAAACATAATTATAACATTTTAACAAAATAATCATAAAGAGTAGAGTAGTTGGCAGCACAGGATTTTAGCCACCATTAGAGCTTTACATTCTTTACTTTTCCCTTTCGAGAATGGTCACTTCGTATTGTGTAGTTTACGCTGTGGGGAAACTCCTTTCCTCAGATTATTAAAGCATTATGTAAAGCGTATTGCAGCTGCACAGCTAGCACAGTGAGTGACTGGCTCACTCATTGGCTGTGCTGCGGCAACTGCATATCCAACGGTGAAGTGCCTCTGACGCGTGCGCCAATTAGCTATCAGCGTGCCAACACACGAAATGGGCGTCTACATCCATAAAAGGAGCCCAAATTCGCCAATTCGAGTGGGAGATCTGCAGGCGCTCTCTGTGAGCCCCTACCGGTTTGGATTTTGGAATAGGTGACTCCAAGGTCACTTTCAAACCCAGGCATGGCTATGTACCTAAAATGCAATGCACTTTACATAATGTTTCAATATTTTCTGAGGAAAAGAGTTTCCTCACAGCGTATAGCTACACAATACTCGTTCCCTACTCTCAGGGAACCAAGGTTACGTTAGTAACCGAGTACATTATCACCTATCCACCAAGGAGAGATGTGAAAAGCTTACAAATCTAACAAAAAAACAAAATGTGATAACATAAATGTGAACATTTGGTAGTTTTTATTAGTCTTTTGTTTGTGTTACAGTTTAAAAATGCATACCTGGTGGCATTGACCCCTACTGTGTGTGACAAAATTGCAAAACATAACATGTTTAATTTTATTTTCTTTCTTCAGGGCATTCATGCGAAATAAGGGGTGTAATGTCTCAAGGTGGACATGTGACACAGTCCCACATCCCAAACAATTGGACGGTACTTCATGTGGAGTGTTTGCCTTGAAAGTATGTTTACTATTCAGAACAGTGTCCTCACCCTCACATTATAATATGACCATTGTTCAGTTATGACTGTTACGCTAAAACTATAAAGTTATTCACTGACAGCAGATTTATGCCTCTGTAACATCATTTTTTAAGGTAATCATAAAATGTCTCTTTCAGTTTGCAGAAGAACTTTTGAAAAATGAGATGGTAGATTTTCCTGCTACAAAAGAGGCTATCATCACACACAGGTGTAAATAATCATAAAATCACATTCAAATTCTCTATCATTACAACACAGTCTCAGATAAAAACCAGAAAATCAACGAGGATTAAATAAAAACCCGTTACACCACTAACATAACACTCATGTGTGATCAAAGGACAAACTGGAAAAGAGCATCAGCCACAGAGGACACGGGGAACAACTCATCTCTTCCAGCTCTTGTATTTGTATATTCTGGCAGGTTAGACAGCAATTGAACAGTTTGCCTCAAATGGATTCATTAAGGTTGATAACCTTAAAAAAAAAAAAAAAAGAAAACCAAAGAAAAGAAAAGGATACATCATTACTTCTGATTATACTTTCAAATGTGAATAAAATCAATGTTAGAAAAAGTAAGTAGAAAAAACTAATAGTCAGTTTTTATAGGGGATGTCCCATAAAGTGGTTTGTTATGAGTTGATACTGTATGGGACGTCCCCTGTAAAAACTGACCTTTCGTTTTTTCTACTTATTAGAAATGAGGTCTTTAGGCCTCTGAAGTCGACTAAAGTGACGTATCTCCAAAATGCTGCAGTAAAATGGTTTGATATGAAGTGTGCATACTGTGTGGGACACTGAATTCCAGAAACTTTTAATATTGTAAAAAAATATATATATATGAAAAAAAGAGGCATTTAGAAAGAGTGTTTACTTTATTTTACTGCTTTTTGCAAACAATTATGCTGTAAACCTCTACATAAAAATGATTGAGATGTGACCTATAAAAAAAAATCAGTAAAACTGTCAAGTTTAAAGTACAAAAACTCTCGAAACATGGCATCTTGTTATGTCGTCTCTCGCAGAGATATAGATTGATTGATAGATAGAAAGATAGAAATAAAGAAATAGATAGAAAGAAAGAAATATTACACAAAAAGAAAGAAAGATCGCGGTAACTAACCACCTGACACTTCCTCATCTGGAGCACGTCTTACACACTGCGACGACTTGTGGAATATTATCAGCCTTTCACGTTTTACGGCGATACTATTTTGGAGAGATGACCCTTAGCCGTCTGTCTCCACATGTGTGAGGAGAAATATCGAAACCAAAACTAACGAAATCAGGCTACATTTGAAACTAGCATTCTGTCTTTAAAAATTAAGGAAGTTGAGAAGAGGCGTGTCCACAGATTATACTTTCGATCTCTGGTGTAGAAATTAATGTTACAAATAAATATTCGTGACAAAGCCTATCTTCACCGTGAACACTATGTCGACTTCAATGAAGGTAAGAACAACACTGGAGCATAACTTGATCACTTTAATGACATGAGAAGCCTCGCAGTCACGAGATCAGTTTTACTCACTGACACGATTAATATTGTTATTGTTTTTCTAACCGCGACTACACGCGCAGAATAATGTGTTTTATTCTTGTTAACGTTACTATTTATTTAGCCTGAGTATTGGAGATTCTTTTGAATCTATTCACCAAAAAGATTGATTCATGGGTAGAAATGATAGCGCTATGTGCCAGTTTGCGGGATTTTTTTTGTGTGTTATGAGTGATTGATTTATTTACTTAAAGTCACCATGAAATCTCAATTCTTGTTTCTTGATGTGTTTTTCTGGCGCGAGAGCAACCTGTCGCTCACGTGACGTCACGTGAGATCAACAACAAATTCGACTTCATGCTGCGAATCTAACAAATGCAAATCTGTATTTTTATAACAGTAAAACCTCATTCCATGTACTCACGAATCGCAATGTTATATTGTATGTTTATCAAAATAAAACTGATTAAAACATAGACCCCTACATTGGTATTTAAATACTATAGGCTTATGTTTATCACTTTGTTGTACAAACAGATGCTGTACTAAGCAGTACATAAAGTATTTAATGAAAATGTCTCTGAAACATGATTCATCTCCCTAATCCTTACGACCACACCTAAATTCAACAAAATCAAGTCCCGCCCCACAATTTTTTTCATCTGAAAAGCCGTTTCACTTCGACAAACACAACTTCTGTGTCACACTAACTTTAATAATTTATTGGTAACAACATTCAAAAGACAGCTGAAAACTCATCTCTTCTGTGAGCACGTAACCTCATAAAAAAAAAATCTATCCTTTAATCCTCCCTTGTCTGGCTTCTGCTACTCTGAGCAAGGCCTGGACTTTGTATTTTGAGCACTTCTTGTGTTGTTTTTGCCTCTTCACGATGACTCGCTTGCTTCTTTGTAAGTCTCTTTGGACAAAGGCGTCTGCTAAGTGACTAAATGTAATGTAATGTAAATGTTATAGGGTAGGTCAGGGGAAGGATGTATGGGGGGTCCTGCCTTCATTTTTTCTCCGGACCATAGATGACACAGAATCTCATCTCAGCACTTTTGATGAATGGCTACGCTATTTTTAATTTTGTCATTTCATCTGAACATCAACATTTGTGAGATTTAATCAGCCGAAAAAAACATTTTGTTGTATAACAACTAAATTAGCAAATGTTCTATTTATTTCCACATTGGCTGATGCAAAAGTAAATGCCCATTGTTCTTCAGGGGTAATCCTCCCGCCTGCCTAACCGTATCTATCCTCACACAGGTGATGTGTGACTCAGAGTCAGAGTGACTAACACCAGCGGTGAACAGTCACGGACAAAGAAAGTTGGGACACTAACCTAACTACATTTCTTCAGTAGCATGTCAGTAGTTCAGCTTTAGCATTTCCAGTAACACACTACTTTTCCTACGAGAGCTGAAGCGCGACTAAACCATCAGGAAGAGCTGGGGGAATAATCAAACTCTCACCTCGATTGTGTAAGATTTGTGCTTTATTAGCATAATTACTCACACTATATGTTCATATTTCCTCACAGCGTTTACAGCTGACTTGCATACAGATATAATAGACCGAATACAGTGTAAAAAAGGAAGTTTCACCTAAAGAAAAATTAAAATACTACAAAGTAAAAAAAAAAAAAAAGAGTAATCCATATTCTTGCATTCTCCTAATAAGAAGAGCAGTTATTGTGTGTGTGTGTTTTCTTGTATTTGTGTGTATTTGTGCAGCTACAACACAGGTTTGTCGTGATTGCAGTGTAGCTCTTCCTGTGACGGCCACATTTTCCTGTGTGAGTTTCATGGTTGTGTGTGTCAGCGGAGTCTGCATCTTGTTTTAGGTTTATTTTTTTTCTGTCACAGTGTAGTCTACAATGGTGAACTGTATAGTCTTATTAGTGGTCAGACAATGCTGTATTTGATTATTACAAGTATTACAGTCCCGTCAATGTTTTTAATAGATCACAACCTTTGTGGCCAGGTTTATAAATGAGACCCCGGCTCATCATTAGAGCCGGCGTTAGATGTGTGTGTGTGTGTGTGTGTGTGTCATGAAGAATGAGACCAGTGGCTTCAGATCCAGCCAGACTGCTTGCCAGTTAGATATTGAAGATATTGCATGTTGTTGGGTTGTTTCAAGCCACATCTAGGCCTACTTTCAATTCACACATCAAATGACAACGTCATCTGAGCACCAGCCATAGAGAGGAAGTTAAAGTGCCCCGTTATGCTATTTTTAAAGTTTCCTATTGTTGTTTTGTAGTTTCCTACAACAGGTTTACATCCATCAAAGGTCAATTTATTTTTCCATTTCCTCATATTTGCACATCACCACATTTTCAATGATTCTTAAACGTCAGCTGAATCAATCTCTCTAAATCCCTCCTTTCCGCAAGCTACTCTGCTCTGATTGGCCAGACAGCGCAGTCTGTTGTGATTGGTCTACTGCGTAAAGCGTAAACGCCAATGCTATAACAACGTCAGCTCTGCTTGTCCAGGGGCTTCCTACACAGGTGTTTTTAATATAAATCTTTATTAAATCTTAACGATACAAACAGTAATAACACACAAATAAGAGTCATTAATACAGAAAAGAAAATATTAGACAAGAACAGGGCCAGGGGGAGTTTCAAATAATTACATTAAAGATAGAGCATAACTGAATGTTTTTTTCCTACACCACTACACCACAGTTCCTACAAACTAAACAAAGTAACGAACAATGACGTCGATTTTACCATATCAATGTGAGCGCGAGTCCGATGATGAAACACCGTAAGAACTAGTTATTCAACCCGAACCTCCATCGCAATGACGACTCTAGCAGGACGTTTCTCAGTGATACGCTACTCAGTTTGAGGTACATTATGAGATGTTGCAACTGTAATTCCTCACCATCAGCATTAAAAAGTGCATGTCCATCAACAAACCAATTATTTTGAAATGAACACGTGGTGAACACATGGAAACTGTATCAATAATAGTGCATGTATGCAATCAGGAGTTTATTTAAATAACACTTGCCTGACGGCTCATGCTAGCGCTAACCCGGACGTCGAGGTCACTTCCGTGATTTGGGAAAAGCCCGTAAAATTCCTTTGCAAAACTCAAAAGTATAAGGCTAGTGAATTTAACACTCCATAGAAATAATAATTAATAATAATAATTGTTGCAAACTGGTACTACCAACAAAATATTAGTGCATTCCTGGAACTTTGGCTCGAGGTCATGGTCAAGGACCCTACACTCTTAAAACTAAAAATAAAGGATCCAAAATAGGGGTCATAGAAAAACCATTTTGGTTCCCAAAAAAACTTTTAGTGAATCGTTCTAAAAATAACCATTTTTTGAACATAATAATAATCTAAAGAACCTTTTTCCACTATTAATAAACTTTTGTGGAACAAAATGGTTCTTTATGGAGTCAATGATGCAGATAAAGAACCATGACATTACATTTAACAGAATGATTATTAATCTTACACAAACCTTTCTCAAAGTTAATAAAACATTGGCTTTTTGAACTGACACTAGGAGGAATGAGGCCAAATCATCTCAAAAAATGGTTATTTTTAGAACAATTCACTAAAAGGTTTTTCGGGAACCAAAATGGTTCTTCTATGACCCCTATTTTGGATCCTTTATTTTTAAGAGTGTAGGTTGAATTACCCCAAACCATCCCTTTAAATGAAACGTTGGCACATCAGCTTCACGCACGCAACAACAGCTCGTGTCCCACAGCAGAGCTTGTTTCTCTGAGCAGGAGCTGGAGTTTCAGCAGGTGCTGTTTAAGGTCCAGGAGTCTCTCACTGACGGTGAAGTGCAGGACCTGCTGTTCCTGTGCTCAGATCTCATCGCTGCTAAAGACCTCAGCACTGTGAGCTCAGGCACACAGCTCTTCCTTCTTCTGGAGAACCGGGACCTGCTGTCGTCGGAGGACCCATCGCTGCTTCTGGAGCTGCTCAGGGTCATCAAGCAGAACAGCCTGATCCGCAGTCTGCGCTCTGATGCTTTCACACAACCCGACCTCACACCATTACCTCCGCGTGTCTCCCCGTACAGGTGAGGATGAAAATAGACCTTATTCAGAGCCAGGCTGTGAGGGATAGACGTGTTTTCAGTGCTGTAAAAAGCTGTATAAATCTCTTAGATCACTTACAATTTTTCACCGCTCATGTTGTCTGGAGTTTACTGAAATTCCTTTGAAAGTTTTGCAGTGTTTTTATGAATAAAAATACAACCAACTGAAGCCGGTATGTCTGTCCCTCACAGTCTCGCTTTCATTCACATTAAAAATCAAAGATGGCTGTGAATAAGGTCTATAGAGACGTGTTTGTTGTAAGGGTGTGTGTTCAGGTCTCACATTCAGGCATGTTGACCAGGCAAATATCTACTATCCAAAAGGCACTGGTATTATTTAAAGGGATAGTTCACCCATAAATGAAAATGATCCCATGATTTACTCACCCTCAAGCCATCCTAGATGTGACTTTCTTCTTTCAGCCAAACACAATGTTAAAAAATATTCGGTAACACTTTACTTGAAGGGGTGTACATAAGACTGACATGACACCTTCATAACCATGACATGACATATGAAGTAGGGTTTATGCATATTTATGACAACTGTCTTTCGCTCAATGACATTTTGAATGCAAATATGACATTGTTTAAGATGTCTTTGTTATGACACCTTGACATAAACCATAACATCATAACCTCTCAGTGTCTTTGTCATGACAACTTGACATTAAATTAAGTTAAACTGTCATGTGGTTGGTTTTGACATTGGCTGTCATCAGTCCATTAAAACTGTGTCATGAATGTTTTTCGTGACCTCAACTACAGTGGTACAAATTTAATTTGTCATTAAACAGTTATAGTGGCTTCATGACAGCCAATGTCAAAACCAACCACCTGACAGTTTAATGTAATGTTAACCCATAAAGCTAAGTGGTTTTTTAAGTTTGATAATTAATCTGCTATGTCATGTTTATGACAGGTTGTGTTGTCTTAGTAATATCAAGTTGTCATGACAAAGACACTGACAGGTTATGATGTTATGGTTTATGTCAAGGTGTCATAACAAAGACATCTCAAACAATGTCATATTTGCATTAAAAATGTCATAATTGAGCGAATGACACATAATGACAGTTGTAAATGGTACCTTTTTTTATGAAGCCCAATGACCCCTTTATGAAGAGTGACCTCTGACCCCACGCATGACGTAGATGTAGGAGTAGCGTAAGCTTTGACGCCTCTCGCGGGTCAAAAAAATAGGGCTGGGCAACAAACTCAAGCTCCTCCCACATTTCTCTTTAAACATTTTATTTTTAGACTTCTAATTCGTGAGTGGTGTTTTGCTTTGCTCTATTCTCTGCACTTCCGCCTTCATCAAGCGTGGGGTCAGAGGTCACTCTTCCACCGGTACTAGACTAGCGCACGGTCGTTACCGGAAACCAGTGATTATAGTTTATAAAGTTGTAAATATGGATTTATTTCTTACACAAAATTTGCTTCAGAAGGCCTTTATTAACCCCATGGATTACTTTTATGATGGATGGCTATTTCTTTGTACCTTGGTTACCATTTACTCCAATTATAAAGCTAGGAAGAGCCAGGATATTTTTTTTTAATATAACTCCGATTGTGTTTGGCTGAACTGTATTAAATAATGCTTGCAACATGCCAGCAATGTGTTAAATCATGCTAGAAATATCTTAGCAATGTGCAGTCATGCTAAATGTGCTAAGTACTAAATCATGTTAGCAACCAGATAAAGCGTGGTGGGAAAATTCAGTTTGCGTACCTACCCCGAAGTGATAAAATAAAATAAAATTCTGTATCAAATTTATAGGCAAAACAAGTGGTTTGTTTAGGCATGGTTTGTAGGGAATTACAAACCTGCGCACATATACTCAAACGCACATAACTATAGAATAAATTCCTAATGCGCATGTGAACGCCATCAGCGTTTATCACAGGTTCAGTTTAAAGTCTGTTCAAAGAGAACGGCGTCGTCTTAGCGGCCCCTAATTTAATAACAAATGATCATTTCAACAGAAGTGAATCAATCAAAACTAACTTTAGCTGGAAAATAACGTTATTCAGGAACCGCTATAAAGCCAAAACAATCTGTTTACCTCTGTAAAGCTGCTTTGAAACAATCTACGTTGTTAAAAAAGCTATATAAATGAAGATGGCTTGACTTGACATGTGAAAACATGTTAGCAATCTTCTAAAGCATGCTAGCAATGTGTTAAATCAAGCTAGAAACATGCTATCAAAGTGCTAAATCATGCTAGCTATGTAAAACATGCTAACAACACATTAGCAATGTTTTTGTCAAACATTCAAGACGAGGTTTTGTCGAGCTAACATCAAAGCTTGTCATCAAACTTTACTCTTCTAGTTGAGTTTGACGTAGACTTTTTGAGTTGCCAATTTTACAAGGAACTATTAAAAAGTAACATTGTAATTTAACGAACAGTGTTTGTTTTCCTGCATTTCAGACAGTTGTTGTACGAGGTGTCAGAGTCCATCTGTGATCAGGACCTGAAAAAAATAAAATTCCTCCTCATCAAAACACTATCGCGCAAAAAACTGCAGAAGGAAATGGTGAGAGACGGCATCGGTTCTGTGACGGCACATTTCTGCATGTGGAGTTTGACTGAACCTTCTTTCAACACGTCTTTTAGACGCTGCTGCAGCTGTTTTTGGAGATGGAGAAGGAAGCCCTTTTGGGTGAAGATAATTTGGACATTCTGCAGGAAGTTATTGCCAATATCTATCCCGTTTTAGAAAAAAGAATTATTCAATACAAAACAGAGAGAAGTGAGTGTGACTGTTTTATTATTTAACGATGTGATGTGCGAAATAGACATCTATGATTTATTAATTTGCCTCTCTTATATGTAAAGTTACACTACTGTAAATCAAGACTTAAGAGGTGTTTTTTGATCTTGAAGACTTCTGCTACAAAACGTGTTGATTGATTTTATGCATGTTCTAAAATGTGAATCATAGAATTTTTATGGTTGCATTCTATAGAATTAGAATAATTGCATTGTTTTCTGTCCTATTGCAGTTGGTGGAACGGTTATTGCTCAAGAGACCGGGATTGATTCCTCCGTGTCATACACACCAGCTTCGGTAACTTAATTTGCTTAATTTGCATTAATGTTCACATTTTACTCATCCTCATATCATCTTTCCTCTGCGGAACACAAGAGGGGAAATCTTTTTTTATTATGTTTATAAAAATGTTTCACTGTAAAATGTTTTTATTATTTCCATTTTTTTATGCATTTAAGATTATAAGAAGTGGAATATTTTTAGGTTTTCACTTCTTACTTTTTACAAGTCTATTGACTTCAAAATACATTATATTCACTTCACTTCAAAACGTTTGGGGTTGGTAAGATAAAAAAAAAAAGATTGCTAGAAGTCTCTTCTGCTCACCAAGGCTACATTTATTTGATCAGAAATACAGTCAAAATAGTAATATTGCGAAATGCTAATACAATTTAAAATAACTAAAATACCTTTGTGATCAAAGCTGTATTTTCAGCATCATTACTCCGTGTCACATGATCCTTCAGAAATCAGGATAATATGATTTGATGCTCAAGAAACATTTCTGATTATTATATATGTTGAAATTTGATGAATAGAAAGTTCAAAAGAACAGCATTCGTTTGAAATAAAAATATTTTATAACATTATAAATGTCCTTACTGACACTTTTGATCATTTTAATGATCCTTTCTGAAAAAAAAATTAACATTAACATATAAAAAAACATAATGCTAAGCATCTCATTTTGTGTTTGACCTTGTTAAAATAGCACTTACTTCTTTGTCTCTTTCTCTCTTCGTCCCACAGCCCTCGCCGCTGACTTCAGGTGAAGTGACTTTACATGCTTTGCAGAAAGTAATGTAGAAACTCCATGTAAAACTTAACAATAAGTATTTACAAGAAATGGTTAATGCAAATTTCATGCAAATTTGAATAAACAAAAATGATAAATGCAGCAAACTCAAAGCACATTTGTTTGTGTTGTTGTTCTTGCCAGCGGACGCAATGGAGGACCAGGTGGGCCGACTCAGTCTGAGCAGAGCTGGCACTCCTGGAGGTACTGCAGCACATGACCAATACAACATCAGGTGTGGTCTCTGTTTTATCCTGAACTAAACAAATGTTCATCTCTCAGTCTTAGATCAGAGCCAGACTGAAAATCCAGAGGTAAGACCTTTTACACATTAGATCTTGATTGTAGGTTCAGCACGTTAAGCTTAATCAAACATATGCAAACGTATTTTTGGCACCGCTATCTTTGTTACATAAAGGATTAGTTAACTTTAAAAAAAAACTTTTGCGGATAATTTACTCACCCCCATGTCACCCATGATGTCCATGTCTTTCTTTCTTCAGTCGAGAAGAAATTAAGGTTTTTGATGAAAACATTCCAGATTTTTCTCCATATAATGGACTTCAATGGGAACCAAACGGTTCAAGGTCCAAATGACAGTTTCAGTGCAGCTTCAAAGGGCTTTAAACGACACCAGACGATGAATAAGGCTCTTATCTAGCGAAACCATCCGTCATTTCAAAAATAAATAATAAAGTTAAAGTTTTATAAGCACAAATGCTTGCCTTGCTCTGTTCTGCGATGCGCGTTCGTGACGTCACGTAATACGCAATTACGTTGAAAAGGTCATAATTGAACAAGTCATTAAGGTCTTTCTTTGTAACAGTTTTCTATTCAGAACATTTTGAACAAGTCTGTTGCATTTGAAAATGAGAGAGACATTTCAAGTTTTGCAAAGTTTCTTTGGGAAACGCAATACTTTAAGAGAACGCTCTTGTTCTGAAGTACATCTGTTTAAGTTAAGTGTTTATTCGTTTTGCTCTATTTGGCCATGATCTGTGTAGCTAACTTTATTAGCATATACTATATTGTGTTAAACTGGACAACCCTGTTTAAATCAAACCTGACGTTCTTCACATTAACGCGCCTTAACACTGCATGTTTTGCTAGATCCAGCAGTATGAGATGCAAGGAGACAGGAGAGGAGTCTGTCTAATCATCAACAACTATGACTTCAGTGCTTGCGATTTGGGAAACAGAGAAGGAACAGACATTGACAAAGGTTAGTGTAACAAACACAACTAAAACCAACGATCATGCCAGCAGCCTGATAACCATCACAGCACTTTCAGCATTAGTGGCGGAGTGGTTTTCAGTGTGTTGCTATTGTTATGTGGTTTATTGTTTTTGAAAGTCAAAATGATATTCTGGCCTCTAGATACGGCTAGGGTTTCTCCTTCGAAAAATATAAAAGGCCCATTCACACCAACGCTGCGATGAATATTTTCATTTGAATGAACGACTATTAATGTCTGTTCAGACCGATATTAACGTTTTTTGCGTCAGTGTGATCGAGTTTATTACGGGTGATTTTATAATCTCTTTTCCATAGATTGCAATAGTCAGTTCTGAAAATAAAAATCTAGTTAATTTTCTCCTTGGGGAAATTGACTTTTAAAGATAACTCACAAACCATTAAAAGCAGATAGACTGTGAGCTCCGACATTGTTAATAGATGGAATATGCTTTTGTTAAAGCCATCAGTTCACATTATTTCAAAGAATTGTGTTCAACAGTGGAATTCCTGGTGAAAAACTACATTACCCATGATGCTGTAGAGAAAATTCCACCAATCGGAGTGGAGCAAATCTCTTTAGCTCCGCCCACTCCCATGAATACTTAAATATTTGTAAATATTTATATAATATATCAATATTTTACCACAAATTATAAAATATATTGTTTCTGTAATCAAAATATTTGAAGCAATAGTTTAATTATCCTCCATAATTTTTTCTTTGATTATGTCATTTGCAATGCTTAATGGAATTAAATAATGCTTGATGGAATGGATAGTTATTTTCCTAATTAAAGTCGTTAAATACACAGTCTTAAGTAGACAGTCTTTGTCTTTTTGTTCAATTTTTAAATACTTTTTTGCTTTGAAACAAGTTTGTATCATTGCGATTCGCCTCGTATTTGGTTAGTTTGGTTCGTTAGTTATAACTATTTAACAAATACTTAAAAATCCACAGTAGAAAAGTCGGGTAGTTGCAGTGGTGGACGAAGTGCACATACCATGTACTTGAGTAAAAGTAAAGATACTCAAGGTAAAATATTACTCAAGTAAACGTAGAAGTGCTGCCTTTAAACATTCACTTGAGTAAAATTACAAAAGTACTTGCCTTCAAATGTACTTAAGTATCCAAGTACTTTGATTTTTTTGATGGCTATAACGTCCTATTATAATGTCACAAGACTCTTGCTTAACTCAGTCTAAGTGAAGACTAATGTCACTCTTGGCACACCAATCTATTAATGAAATGACATTAATTAGTCACCTGTCCTCTTGTCGAGCGGACATTTGTACAGGGTACGCCAGCTGCCTTTAGGGGAAGAGTCAGATCCAAAGAACTGTGTCCATCTAGTTGAAGAAACTCCATTCAAAAACTGCATGTTGGAAACTTTAACACATATCAAATAGAGAGATTTTTTTCCAGCAGAATCAAAACTTTCCAAAACCGGTGTTTTCAGAGTCAGTAAACAGCTTTCATCTTCTACCCAGTCTTCCACAGCCGGGCTTACATTGATTAATGGAAAAAGATGACCATACCCCTCAACCCACTCATGTAGGGCATCTGGGTCTTTCAAAAAAACTTGATAATCTGCGCTCAAATCCTTGAAAATCCCTGCAATGCACTGTTGTAAAAAACGGATTGATTTCACACCACTTCTTTGACTCAAGTCTTTCAAATCACTTCTCAGGATATGTCCCAGCTTGTTGCACCCAGCCGCTAACAGTCGTGCTCGCACATTTTCAGATGACAACAGTCTTGAAGATAAAAAGGAATTAAAAAAACAAAGGTTCCTCAAACAACCAATGACCAGCAGGTGTATTCGATGATCTTGATACGATTAAAACCTTCCAGGCCTCCAGCACAGATCTATAAAAGGGGGTGAGATCCGCCATTTCTTTCTCTTGCAATTGCATTAAAAACAAATGTTTGTCAAAGCCCATTCCACCTGCCCTCCTCAAAAGAGATGTTGCAGTGTCCATCCAGGCAGAGTTTTTGTTGAACAAGAGTCTTTGGGCTGTCTGCAGCCGAAAAGTCATTATCCTGGACTTAATATCCACCAAGCCCTGCCCGCCTTCTTGTACTGGGAGATACAAAGCCGCTGCTCGAATCCAGTGTTGTCCTGACCAGAAAAAAGTCACCAAACTCCTTTGAATCCTTTGAATTAATCCTGTAGGTGGCTGCAGTACACACAGTTTATGCCAAAGAGTAGAAGCCACTAAATTATTAGCAACCAAAACCCTTCTCCTGTAGGACAACTGGGGTAGCAACCATTTCCAGCGAGACAATCGGGTACACACTCTTTCCTCTAAACCCTCCCAATTTAACTTTTGAGACTCACTTTTCCCAAAATAAACACCTAAAATCTTTAATCCCTCTCTTTTCCATGTAAGATCTCCTGGCAACTGTGGAAGATTTTCAACAGAAAACCGCCCTGCCCAAAAAGCCTCACTTTTTTCCCAGTTCACTCTGGCCGATGAGGCCTTCTCATACACATTGATTGCATTAACCAGAGCATTAATGTCTTTTTCATGATTAACAAACACAGTCACATCATCAGCATAAGCACTTACAGTAATACTTGAACTCTGAGATAAACCAGGAGGAATAAAACCAGACAAAGTTTTACGTAAATTAAAAAGAAGAGGCTCAATAGCAATGCTATATAGTTGCCCTGATAAAGGACAACCTTGTCTGATACCCCTTGAGACTGGGATTGGCCGGCTTAACCCACCTCCCACTTTAACAATGCAAGCAGCACCAGAATACAGCAATTTGACCATGTTTAAGAAAGAATCACCAATACCAAAAGCTTTTAAAACATAAAAAAGATAACCATGATCAACCCGATCAAAGGCTTTCTCTTGATCTAAAGAAATTAAACCAACTTTCAGTTCAAAACTTTTACAAATATCTAAAATATCCCGAAATAAAAACAAATTATCCATTATTGTTCTTTCTGGGATACAATAAGTTTGATCTTTTTGTACAATCAAGCTGAGATATTTTTTAAGTCTATTAGCAAGACATTTAGACATAATTTTGTAATCCGTAGTCAGTAGTGCAACAGGCCTCCAGTTTTTTAAAAGAGATAAATCTCCCTTTTTTGGTAATAAAGATAGCACAGCGCGTTGACAAGATATAGGCAAACAACCATCTTTGCTGCATTCACAGAAAACCTCATACAAATCTTCTCCAATACAGTTCCAGAAACACTTGTAAAATTCAGACGGCAACCCATCAATACCAGGAGATCGTCCAATACCAAGCTGACCAACTGCAGTCTGAGAGTCTTTGCTTTTCAAACTGGAAGTAGAAAATTGCTCTAAAAAATGCAAAAATAACTAATTTCCACTTTCGGATAGACTTTATGAGTACTTTTAGTGTTTTCAATGATGTGCAGTCTGTACGTATTTGTTCCCATCTCAAAAAAAGTTGTATCACCAATACTGTTAGTTTAGGGCAGTTGTAGCACAAACCTTACATCGGGTGGTGGTCTAATAAATTTGTTCAGCAATAGATAGACAGACAGATAGATGGACAGACAGCGAGATAGATATTGAGATAGATTGATGTAAAATGTTTGAAAATATATGTGAAATGCCTTAATATATAAATTAATAAATCAATTAATGTTTTAATCAAGTGTGTCTAATGTTCTACAGGCTCCACAGGACATCAGACATCAGGTGACTGATGAATTTTATAATAATATGTTTTAAATTTTGCACTCCATCGACCTCGTAATTTAGTTGGTATTTGTCTGCTCTGGAATTTCTTACTGTATTATAATCAGGAAAAAAAATCCTGTTTCTACAGAAATCAGCTCAGTGATTCACAAATATATGAAGCAGATCTGCAGCGCGTATCAGTATGTGACTGAGTATAACTCACTGCCTGGTGAACATGTGCTGCTGTCTGAGCGCTTCACACAACCTCTGATCCTTCAGAAACATAGAGATCGAATAGAGCGAGAAGAAGAGATCCGCTCCAGTGGAGAGCGCTTCCAGCAGGTCCTCAGCTCCAGGAGCAGTGGAGACTCTGTCAATCTCAACTCTCTGTTCGACCCAGATGACCTCGGGATCAGTCCCAGTTCTGTGATACTGCAGGGAAATTCTGGAAACGGGAAATCTTTCACTGTGCAGAAGATCATGATGGACTGGGCATCTGGTGACCTCTACAACGGGCGGTTTGATATTGTGTTCCACTTAAAGTGTAAAGAAATAAATCGCATTCCTGGCGAGAAGAGTTTGGTGGAGATCTTGAGCTGCAGTTGTAGATTAAAATCACATGAGATCTCACAGATTTTACAGCAGTCGCCAGAGAAGGTGCTTTTGGTCATTGATGGATTTGATGAGCTTAAACTCCCCCAGGACATTTATGACACGTCAGTACACACTGATCTGCTTCAGAAAGCCCGACCTGTGGACACTCTTTGTGCCCTGCTGAGGGGTCGAATCCTGCCAGAGTCTTTCCTACTGGTCTCCTCCAGATCTACAGCTACGGACACACTCAGTGATCTGCTCAAAGGACCTCAGCGTTTCTCTGAGATTGTGGGATTTTCAGAGAAGGGGGTGGAGGAGTACTTCCAGAAGTTTTTTCAAAATGAGGAACGTGTCGGGGAGGCTTATACATATGTGAAGGCAAATGAAACCCTCATCACTGCCTGCTCAATCCCTGTCGTCTGCTGGATCATCTGCACAACTATCCAGGAGAGATTCAAATATGGTGCAAATAAGACAAGCGGACTGGAAACCACCACCTCCATCTACGTGGACTTTGTGTGCACTCTTCTGGAGCATCACTGCCAGGGTTTGAGTCAGTCCGTCCCGACCCTGCTGAGGAGCCTGGGTCAGCTGGCAGAGAGAGGGATGCAGGAACAGCAAGTCCTGCTGGATGAGAAGAGTGTGAAAGAAACCATTTCAAACCCTGATGGAAGTCCATTCTTGTGCAAGTTCCTGTTTAAGAGACGAATCCGCCCGGGGACGATGTTCAGTTTCATGCATCTCAGCTTTCAGGAGTTCTTCTGTGCTCTGTATTATGTCTCTCTGGACGAAGAAGAGTCCCTGGGGAAACTTTTAATGGATAGTTCCTCAAAACCACATTTTGCAGCTGTGGTGCAATTTGCATTTGGTTTGTTGAATAAGGATGTGAGATCCACACTTGAAGAACATGGTCTGTTCATTCGTCCAAAAACACAGGCTGATCTGAAAGAATGGATTTTGGGAAACATTAATGATTGTTCCTTGTCTTCGACACTAGTATGTTTTGTTCCTCACTGTCTCTATGAACTTCATGAAGAAGACTTTGTGAAAGAAGCAATGGGATCCTGGGGAAGGATTCATCCATGTGGGGAATTCCTCAGTACAGCAGACTTCTATGCACTGCTGTACTGCTGTCAGTGCTGTCAGAGCATTGAGGACATTTCCCGGTTTTTTTTATCACCGGAAGATTTGTCTATGATTTTGCCTGTACTTCACAAGTTTAAAGAAGCAAGGTAAATACGTTGGTCTAAAACACATTTTTGGTGGATGTAATTAATATCTAATGTCTAATTAGCTATAGCAAGTTAAACTGAATTAGTCTGTACAGTGATGTTGTGGATTTGATTTTGAAGATTGTCTATAGATTGTCCATCAGACTCTGATCTCGGTAAACTGATCTACGCTCTCGCGAGAGGACAGACCCTGAGCTCACAGCGGTAATGTTTTAAATATATTTTATACATTTAATGTGTTTTATGCACACATACTATCATCCTTTAATGTGCTTTTTTTACTTTAAGGTTCATGGTATATTTTTTCTGTGCTTTGGTTTGCAGTGTTATTGTAAGTACCTACCAAATGATGTATGATGAAATAGATGGGGATATTCCTGGCGAGTCACTTGAACTGTCAATCATTAAAGAGCCGTCCAGGTGAAGAACAAGTGAATTTTTTCTCATCAATCAAATAGTTTTTTTTTCTCATGATAACCAGAAATAATTCTATGATTAATATGTTTTGTATAACCCGTTATATCATCATCTCGCTCTCCTGTTCATCTGGCACTGGGTCTCCGCAATCTAATAGATGATAATTCTAATAGTAATAATGCAACTAAATTGGTCTCCCAAAACAGTTTAAAAAATAAGCTACACATTTTTAGCTTTTTTTGACTATTGCTAATGATGCAAATATTGGCTGGTGCTCAACAAACCACCAATTAATCATAATTAAAAAAAAAAAACACAAAAAGATATTCTAAGCTAGAAATTATTGTTTTATAGACAGAACAACAACTTGAATATTTTTTTTTTATCCTTTTTAATAGTATCTGCATAAAGATTCGCCTGCATCACTATCTGGATTTGGACTCATTCAGTCTCACCTTTCCACACTCAGAGATATTCAACAATGACTGGACCAGACTTTTTCAGACAAGTCACCAAAGCGATTTCGATGCATTCCTTTCTGCTCTCTATTCCTTCTCTAACCTGGAGAAGATGGACATGAGTGTGAAATGTCTAACTGAGAACTTGTCTGTTTGGATCCTCCAGATGAGCCAGAACTGCCCCAGTCTAACCGAACTCACGTGAGAAACATCTGAAATCACCTCTGTCCTGTTTCTATGTGAATTTGTCTCTTGATGAGAACTGTGTATTTAATATTCAAAGGGATAGTTCATCCAAAGAGGGAAATGCTGTCATCATTTACTCACCGTCATGTTGTTCCAAACCTGTTTTCCTCTGAGGAACACAAAATAAGTTATTTTAACAAATGCTTATTTAACACACAGTTTCAGATCCCATGGACTTCCATTGTTTGGCAAGAAATACAATAAAACAAACTGTTTTATTACCAGCATTATTTAAAATATCTTCTTCTGTGTTCTGCAGAAGAAAGACGGTTATGAATGATTTGGCAGAGTTTAATTTTTTTAGTGAACTAGCCTTTTAAAACATTAAAACAGAAAATGGTTTAGTAAACAAATGAACTATTGTATTTATTATTATTATTTTTATATATTTTGCAATGCTCTTGCTATATCAGATTAACCTTACAAAGCAAATGAATCCGCCCATCTGTAGTTCATGGCCTTCATCCATTTAAACTGTTATGGAATAGTTTAAATTAATGTGTAATAAGCAAATGTGAAGAATAGCATTATCAATCTTAATAATTTTATCTGTATAATGTGTTTCCACATCTAGGTTAAATGCTGGCTTATTACAGGAGGATGCAATCAAGATCTTGCAGAGGTCAAACACAAGACCAACTTGTATGATAACATTTAATGGGTTTGTATTGGTTTATCATTATATAGATTTTCTAATTTCATGGAGAGTTCAGTTTTACAAGCTTTAAAAAGGACACAAAAACACCAGAAAAGAACAACATATTCCATGTTTTCTGAAGTCACTTTTTGTATGGAGCAAATCTAAAGTTTGAGAATTGTTATTCATAAATTAAGTTTTCTTTACATCCACCCTAGATCTCCTAGTTCATCAACAATTCAATAACAACTTAAATGTTGGTCTGTTTCTCACACAAATTATTATAATAAAAATGATTACATTCAATTAAAAGCAAATATCAGGTTTGTTAAAGACTCTGTACTGATGCTGTGCTTTCTGATTATGAAGGTTAATTTGCAATAAACCGTCTCAGAAATGCACAGATTATTGTGACCGTCTGTCTCGCTGCAACCAGCCTGTGAAGATTCTTCTGAATGACCAGGGCTTTTTCACGGAGCAAGTGTAAGTTAAGACTGAGATTAACACTAAGAAAGCTGCAATAAAAAAATGAGAACTGTAATATGACACGAGCCAGTAACAAAAAAGTTTTCTTATGATTTATACAATTTAATTTGAACACTGGGTCCCACTTTATATTAAGTGGCTTTAAGTACTATGTACTTACATCAAAAAATAAGTACAGTGTACTTATTGTGTTCATGTTGTATTGTAAAACACTTTTGCTGCTATTGAGATGTGATACGGGTAAAGTTAGGGTCAGGTGTGGTGGTATGGGTAGGTATAATGGTGGGTTAAGGTATAAGAGAAGGGTCAACTGTGTAATTACAAATGTAAACACAACTTATTTACAGCTGTAATTACATGCAGGTATTTTCAAAATATAAGTACAATGTAAAAACATGTATGTACACAATAAGTCCACTGTATCAAATTATTAATTTCAATGTTAGTACATAATAGTTAAAGCCACTTAATATAAAGTGGGACCGAACATTGCATACTAAATGTTGATCCTATCCTACAGGTCAGCTTGTTCATATTTCATGATTTATCTCTTGTCTCTCCATTTCTAAGGCTGAATAAACAAATGAGGAGAAAACAACTGCAAAAGTAGCATCTTTACCTGGAGCTGTGGATGGAAATAAAGATACCAAACAACTCTAAACTCAGTTACATGCATTGTAATCATAATAGTTGTGTCAATTTGTTTGTATAGGGTTTTTCCAAGCAGCTTTACTGAGTTGTATGCATTATATGTTGATGCTTTGTCTAAATTTAATACTTTAGGGAAGAATGATTTTTTAGAGCGTATGGTTTATGTGTGAAGAAGATATAAAATATCAAGCATTTGAGATTTACTTCATAGATCATGTGACTGTGATTGTATTAAATTAAATTGTATATAGTTGCTGGGGTTGTTCATTTATGCTGTGATTATAAATCTGTAAGGTTTTGTACAATTTATAACATTTTGGTGTACTAACTAGTAAAGAGTACTAATTGATGATGTTTATTACTGCTATTTTGGTCATATTACCCCTTAAGCAGTTTAAGATAATTCATAATACAAAGTATTTAATAGGCTACTAAACATCTTCAGTCCCCGAGTGTGCCAGACAAAATCGACTGTAGCAAGAAATGAAAAACTTAAATTCTTTAATTTTTTGATTGCTGGAATGTCAATCTTCTCATTGATGTGTTTGGTCTAAACTTATGTCTTGTAAATGTAATGGTTTTATAAAGTTTGTCGGCGGATGTGATGAACATGTTTGAAAAGATCACGTGTAGGCCTATTCACACACTGAAGACGCCTGAGAGCAGAAACATCTGTATTATTCCTCCATGTGAAAATAAAATATGATTTTTTTTTTCTGAATGATAATCACAGTTGAATTTCGGAAAGAATTAAAAACTAATTTACTTAAAGGTTGTAACGGTCACTTTGTGTTTTATCTGTGTTAAAATGAGAACTGCGCATGTGCGTGTCAATTCGTTTTTGACAAGTGAGGAGAGGAGATAACCGCTCTGCCGACTCTCTTTGTATGCTTTCTTTTATTTCCTTTTATATTGTGACCAGGGTTGGATGTTTGTTTGTATACTTTTACTCACTTGATCCCCATGTATTCGGACAAGTGTGACGTTTAAGTACTTTTATTAAACGCAGGGAAAATACGCCACCTCTCGTCTCTCGTGCATCTTTTCCTCCGACACCTATTGTTTTTTTCTGGGCAACATCTCAACTTTCCGTTACAAGGTGTGTGCAGTGGTTACAGTGGGATTTGGCAGGTGGAGAACCGTCACATTTTGTGTAGGAGCAACAGGGAAAAATCACTCACCGTTGGACATATTGAGTATCTTCGTATAGTAATACTATTTGGGACTAGAGTGTCACCATGGTGTAGCCTATTAAATGAGACAATATAGACCTACAAATGTGTCAAATTATATTTTATATGAAATGTTTGTTAACATTTGTGTGTGTATATATATATATATATATATATATATATATATATATATATAACAAATACAGTACATTATATTTAAAAAATATTTTTTTATAAACAATTGTTATACAATATACAGGTGCTGGTCATAATATCATCAAAAAGTGGATTTATTTCCGTAATTCCATTCAAAAAGTGAAACTTGGATTTTATATTCATTCATTACACAAAGACTGATATATTTCAACTGTTTATTTCATTTAATTGTGATGATTATAACTGACAACTAATGAAAACCCAAAATCAGTATCTCCGAAAATTAGAATATTACTTAAGACCAATACAAAAAAAGGATTTTTCGAAATGTTGGCCAACTGAAAATTATGAACATGAAAAGTATGAGTGTGTACAACACTCAATACTTAGTTGGGGCTCCTTTTGCCTGAATCACTGCAATCAATGCGGCGTGGCATGGAGTCGATCAGTCTGTGGCACTGCTCAGGTGTTAGGAGAGCCCCGGTTAGCCCAGGCTAAAGAGGCTGGCTGTTCACAGAGCTCTGTGTCCAAGCACATTAATAGAGAGGCAAAGGGAAGGAAAAGATGTGGTAAAAAAAAAAAAGTGAACAAGCAATAGGAATAACCGCACCCTGGAGAGGATTGTGAAACAAAACCCATTCAAAAATGTGGGGGGGATTCACAAAGAGTGGATGTGCGCTGGAGTCATGGCTTCAAGAACCACACATACAGACATGCAAGACATGGGTTTCAGCTGTCGCATTCCCTGTGTCAAGCAAACCACTCTTGAACAAGAGACAGTGTCAGAAGCGTCTCGTGACAAAATGGACTGGACTGCTGCTGAGTGGTCCAAAGTTATGTTCTCTGATGAAAGTAAATTTTGCATTTCCTTTGGAAATCAAGGTCCCAGAGTCTGGAGGAAGAGAGGAGAGGCACAGAATCCACACTGCTTGAAGTCCAGTGTAAAGTTTCCAGTCAGTGATGGGTTGGGGTGCCTTGTCATCTGCTGGTTTTGGTCCACTGTGTTTTCTGAGGTCCAAGGTCAACGCAGCCGTCTACCAGGAAGTTTTAGAGCACTTCATGGTTCCTGCTGCTGACCAACTTTATGGAGATGCATTTTCATGTGTGGTCACCAAATACTGCTAGATGAAAATATGACCTCCTCAAAACAAGGAGCCAGACGGCCACACTCAGAAGAAGGCAGACAATGCTGAGGTGAACAACAACACGTTTATTGCCAGTGCAGAGGGTGAGCGATGAAGGGAGAGAATGCAGCGGCGATGACAACGATATGGTGATGACGTCACTGAACACGAGGAATGTCTTTACAGGAGTGAAGAGGACGAGATGAGCCAAGACGATGAAGATCAGCGATGATGGGAGGGACTTCAGGGAAGGTGTCAGGGTTGAGGGTTACTCGGGGGAGCCGTCTGTAGCAATGGTCAATGACGATGACAGTAAACAGGACCTGCGGTGTCTCAGGTGAGTAGTCTGAAGTGTTAGTTGTAGACCCGGTACGTCATTGAAGAGACCAGACAATGAGACTGTGTGACGAGAGTCTTTAAATGGTGAAGATGATGAGGGTGATCGCTGACAGGTGATTGTGAAGGAGGTGCAGGTGTGGGCCAAGGAGGTTGCTGGGAAATGTAGTGAAGAGCTGGATGATTAACTGGTCAACAGAGACTGAAGACTCCAGGACGGTACCGGCAGTTCGGGAGACCAGGGCGGAGACGTATAGACCCCAACATTTTCTTGGGTGGAACTATGGGCTCAGGGACAGGCTCTGAGAGTTTCGGGTGGCGAGGCGTCCATCACGTGAACAGTCTCAGGCTCGGTAGACTTGACGTGAAGCTCAGGCTCGGTAGACTTGACGTGAAGCTCAGGCTCGGTAGACTTGACGTGAAGAAGCTCAGGCTCGGTAGACTTGACGTGAAGCTCAGGCTCGGTAGACTTGACGTGAAGAAACTGTGTTGATCAGCAGGTTCTCCAGCTTTATATCCCGGTGAAACACTCCACGACGACAGCACATTTGGGCAGCCATTGTTGCCTGCGCCATAATAAACTGTGCTGTGTCCTCATTGACGATCCTTCCTGACCAGTCCAAAACTCCCACAGATCTGTACAGGGTGAGGGACGCTCCAAGACCATGATGTATTGGTCAGTCTGGTCCTGCCAGTCCACCAGCTCAATGATCCCTGAGACTCTGGGGCCGCTATTAGCAAGGGTTAATAGGCCGACCTCTAATGGGACGGGTGCGGGATGACCAGGCTGGAACAAAGATCATTGTAATATGAAGGTGTTGTCATTATGTTTACATATTTTCATTTGAAGACAACATAGTGAGTGTAGCCAATTTACAATGTAGATGTATTTCATGTTCTGCGGCTTTCTGGCAATTTTCACTGCCACCTGATCAACCAAAAAAACAATGTTACATTTCTAACATGTCAAATGCAGTAAATAGTGGACAAATATACACAAAAAGACTTGAAATGGATATAGTGAGACAAATAATTAGTTGGCTAAATATTGTAAGAAAATGCGGACACCTCAAGGCCGTCCTCCAAGCGTTTCCCTTCATAAACAGAGCCGAACGATCCCTCACCAAGCATTCTGCCCATTTCATACTGGCTCAAAATGTCGTCTGCAAAAAGATGATTCGTTTTAGTGTCATGGACAGCCGTGAGTTTAATGTTTGAGGTCATGGCCGTCACTCACCCTCAGTTGTCACATCGACTCTGCTGTTGTGAGCCGGTGCTGGACGTACTGGACTGTGGAGGACTGGAGATAGAGGGGTTTGAACCTGCGGACCTTCAACACCACTGGATAGAGCCTGAAGACCATCATCCTCTGATTTAAAAAATAAAAGTTCTGCTTAAATATTTAAGACATGTCCTGGAAAAAATCATAACTTTGATTAAACTTTTGGCAGCGTTGGCAGCTCAATGCTATCCTGCTAGCTGGCAGCAAACTGCGGAATGGATTTCCTGGGGGGGGTCTCTGTGTCTCGTTGATGGTGTCAGTGGTCTGATCCTCCACTCTCTGGCCCTGACCTGAGCCACTGCTGTGAAGAGAGAGACGCTCTCCAGAACTGCAGTGAAGAGATAGCAGATCTACACAACTACTCTTCTTCCTCTGGCTCTCCTGACTAGCACTCTCCTCACTAACAGGCTGATGATAGACATAGAGCACACACAAGAGGTTTGACCTTGATTTCTTCCCATATCAAAATAAACAAAGAACATTTAAAACAAATTCACAAAAAGGTGTCAAAATCTTCATGAAGTTCCTAAACGTAAGTTAGGGAGGAGCGAGCACATCTAATCTTTCAATCAACAACCAGAGTATATAAGCAGCCGCTTACCTCTCCCTAGTATCAGCTGTTCCAGTATCCCTCCACCTCCCCAAACTCCACCTTCATCTTAGGTACCTTGCCCTTTAATTAACAGGTCCTACATTTAGCCACTGGGGGGTATATCAGAGCTCGAGTTGAAGCTGCTTCATCGAGCCCCTCTCCAGTGGACAGCAAGCCAAATAAGTTTAACCTAATGTCCTAAAGATTTTATGGGCAAACGAACTCGTTAACAAATGTTAATATATATTCATTTGTAGCTTATAGGGCCAATACCTTAAAGCATTTCTGGAGAAGAGCTGGACTGTGATGGACTGGAGCTGGAGGGGTTTGAACCTGCTGATCTTCAACACCACTGGATCGAGCCTGAAGACCATGATCCTCTGCAGCACAGGCACTGGACTGGACACCATTCTCATCTAAAGCAGGGAATATCAAACAAAAGCATGTTTCAAACTAATAATTATCATTATTAAACATTGGATACTCATATCATGGCTATTCTTCTGTTAAAATGTTTTATTTTTTAAACAATCCTTGTTTAAATGTTATGACATATCATATCTAAATCTGATTATTGGCCTGATCAAACTTCAGTTGTATTTTGATATAATATGGTGTGGTCATATATGGTAATTAATGATATTCTCCAATGGTCATTTGATTTACCCTCAGCTCTTCTCTCAGTTATCGGTGCAGTTTTCTGGTCTGAGATGATGCCGCTCCAGTCACAGTAATGAAGCTTCACAAAGATCTCCATCCTCCTCATCTTCCTCAGCACCAGCACTGACGGGCTGCTGGTGTTCAGCCGCATGGGTGCTGGATATGGAGGATGCGCTCTGATGGGAGTCGGACACCTGAGCACTAGAACTGAGCTTTCTCTTCAGTGCCGGACCTCTGCGAGAGTGTTGAGATGAAGTGGACGGACGTCCATCATCTGGGCTCTGCTGGCTGTCTCTCTGCCACTCTCTCTCCCTGTGAGCGGACCTGTGGACACAGAAACAAACTCACAAGACAGAGGTGTTAAATATCCAGGAATAAGCTCCTGGCTCTGTGCCTGGGTCGGGCCTGGCATCCTCCTTCAAACTGCAATAAAACAATACAAATACAATACAATAAAATACAATGCCCCTCAGAAATATCCCTCCCAAAAAAATAAAATAAAAATAAAATAAAACTCCAAACTCCCTCTAAAAAATATGAAAAGACAATCAAATGAAAGAGTCCTCAGAAATAATATGATCTTTTAAAAAATAAAACGATGTAAGTTAAAGGATATTAGCCGATCTCCTTCTAGAATAAAAGTCTCCTCTCTGAAATCCTCCGAACAGCTTTAAAATCTCAAGATCACCACAGAAAATATTCAGCAAAAGTCTCTGAAATCGCCTGGTCTCTCAACAGACAGCGATCAAAGTATTAATATTTGCAGTCAGAACTCATAACACGCGTCGCCATAGCAACTCAAATTTGAATCACTCATATTACGTGCGTGAGCCATGCGCGTGAGCACATAGAATCTGCAAACAAACCGAATCTGTTCATGCAGGACTGAATGTAATTATTAAATAACCATTTAACCATTTGTGGCGAACAGGACGTGAGAGAACGGCGCGAGGCCGGTGGTGCGATTGCTAATGAGCAACACCTGTGAAGCACACCGGTCTCGCATCTCTCACGGAGGAGCGGAAGCATAAAGGAGGAGCGACGACGTTGATGATCGAGAGAGGAACAGGCCTGTATTTTAGTTGTGTTTTGTTTTTGTATCTGTATTTTACTTTAGCCAGCAGTCGTCCGCGAGGGGCTGCTGGCAGTTATATTTATTTTCGGTAGCCAGCAGTCGTCCGCGAGGGGCTGCTGGCGGTATTTTCGTTTGTTTGTTTTATTTTAAATAAACTATATTTTGATTGTTCGCCGGTGTCGTGCCAAGGTACTTACCCCTGAAAGGAAGTGTATCCCCGGTCTCGGGAGCGCGCTCGCATTCAGCAGGAGGTGTGTCATTGCTTTGTGCAAGGTAAATGAAACTATAACACGTGAATTGTTTGTTATCGTTTTACTGTTGTTGTTTTATCGACGAGGTTTAGCAGAGACAGCTATCACGTGGCCCATCAAAAACAAATTATTTTATTCTGTGTGCTAACGATCGAACTTCATGCACTGAATTGATCAATTCTCTCGAGAATGTCGAGAGTTACTGAAAAACCAAGACGACCATATCGTTTCACAAGCAAACAGCCTGTGGATATAAAATTGTTCTGACCCCCCCCCCCCCCCCACCCCCTCCTTCCATTGTGAATTATTATCAAAATGATTCAATAATGCATTGCACTTAAACATAGGCTGGTCAATGGAATACACAAAAAAAAAAACGATTTTACAGATGATGGCCTATCATCAAGTGTTTTATTTTCTGTATACTGTACATCATGTGTAATAACAGCATTGAATATGGACACATTTCTTGTTTCCTGACAAAACTTGTAGTGGGATACAGATTTTTTCAGACCGTATTTTCGACCTGCCAAAATATGTATCCCCCCTCCAAAATATACAGATGATGGCCTATCATCAAGTGTTTTATTTTGTGTATACTGTACATCATGTGTAATAACAGCAGTGAATATGGACACATTTCCTGTTTCCTGACAAAACTTATAGTGGGATACAGATTTTTTCAGACCGTATTTAAACCTGCTATAAAGGTATCCCCCTCTCCATATTCCACAGATGATGGCCTATCAACGTCTGCACTTCCTTTGGCACCAAGAAAGCAAGGAAAGCCCCCCACCACCCATCCTCACCACCATCTACAGAGATACTATAGAGAGTGTTTCAGTCAGCTGCATCACTTTCTGGCGTGGGAATTGTAGGGCCTCCGACCGCAGCGGATAGTGCTCAACCTCCAAGATCTCTACACCTCCAGAGTTAATGAAAGGGCTAAGAAAATCACTTTGGACCCCACACACACAGCCCAATTTCTCTATGAACTGTTGCCCTCCAGTCTGAACAGATACAACTCTAATAACTATACACTCTTTCATAACTGTCATGTTGTACATAACATCTCAAAATTGTTGTCTGCATCTGTAGCCTATAGCATCTTAAACTGGACACCTGTAAATAACATGGGCCTATCTGTACATTCATATGGGCCTACATTTCTATTACTGTACTATCTTGCATTATTTAAATGTTATTTTATTTTTAATATTGTTATTGTTATATATATTTTTTTATTAAATTCCTATATGCCTCTATTATCATGTATGTCTGCACTATGTCTGTACTTTCCTTCCTCATTCCTTCACATCTTTTTCTGATTCTAATTCTTCTTTGCGGCACTGTGGTCCAAGTGAAACGAAATTCCGTTCTCTTGTGTGTATATGGACTATACTATGCGGAAATTACAATAAAGCTGTCAAGAAGTGACTTCTTTCCAAAAGTTAAGTGTATTTTCACTAGGGTGAGCACCCTGGACCGCATAGCATTTTCACCCCTTGTCCTGCACGTCGCATATTGAGATAATGTCCCGCATCAGTCTGTTGGTTTTTAATCAAAATGTGGAGCGGTGATTCGTTCCATGTTTTCCCTGTCAGAAAACAAACTATAATTCGGTCAATTAAATTGAAAATGTTACAGAATTTATCAACTTTGCATGCTGTGGTTGTTTTAATTCAGATAAATAAGATAAATATGTCTTAATGTATAATACTGTCAATTATCTAAATTAATGTTGGTTTATATTTTAATTTGTTCATTATTCATACTCTTTGAATTTTAAGTAGGCTATATTTTTAAGATCGCGCCACGGGTAGGCCTATAGGTTGCGAGTCAATTATCAACATTTGATTTCGTTGGGGGATACAAATTTAATCGGCTCGGATCGGCTTGATCAGTCTTTATGCTTATTTTTGTCATCTTCTCTGAACTCAAACACTGCAATGGATCCGAATAATTATGAGCAGATAATTAATTACAAATTGAAAGGGGAATATCCAGCATTTGCAGTAAAAGAGACAAACTTCTTCTTCGAAGAAAAGCTGCTCTCTACGAAGCTGAAGATAAGTAAGCAAAATCATAACCCTTTACTAGTCATCAATTGATCGACAAATTATGAAAAATACATCTCAGCACTTTCCTAATGGCTTAATTACATATCACCAAAACATTAATTTGTTTATTTCGAACAAATTTCTTCCCAACAATTCAAATTTATGAACATGCAAAGCATGCTTACAACCTTTATATAGCCTACACGGTCAAAATACGTAGGCCCAGTCTACTTCTTAAGAATCATTGACACTGTGCAACCTTATCAGGGCACAGATGTGCAGTACAATACATGTCATTTCCCACAATGAATACATTATTACGCTGTGATAAAGTAGGTTGTCTACAGCAGTGTTTCCCAACCGGGGGTACGTGAGCAGTCCCCAGGGGGTACATAGGATGATTCTCAAAAGATAAAAAAAAAAAAAAGGTTTAGCTATTGACTATTCTCAAAAAAAATTATTTTAGGATTGCTTTTACTTCATTATTAATTTTATTCGTTTATTTTTGTATTTAAAGTGTGTATTTTTCTCTGTTGTTATGTTTGCCTGTAAAGCACTTTGAGAAAGCAACTTTTAAAGGCGCTATATAAAATACATTTATTTTTACTATATAAAATGTGATCTTTGTTTTTGTATAATTGGTCTGGACATGTGAAGATGTGAAAAAGTCATACAAATATTGAACAAAGACAAGTATTATATTATAAGAGTTATTATAGGAAGTAAAAATATAATTATTTACAGGTAAATTCAGGTCTCACCCAAATTTACACCAAATCTAAAAATCCCACCGATCACATGCGCTTGTGGGGGTACTTCAGTCAGGATAAAATGTTTTGGGGGTACAGTACCCTAAAAAGGTTGGGGACCACTGGTCTACAGGGACGGATTATGATTTGTAAGGCCCTGGGGATAGGTATCTCCAAAGCCCCGTCTCAACTTAGGGAAAATGCAGTTATAATGTAATAGTAAATAGTTATTTTTCCAATACTTTTCACACACAAAAATATACCCATTTGTCCAGCATCCCTGGTTATCTAGGTGACTAGCTGGCTTATTAAGCAGATGTCTTTAAATCTATAAAATTCTAATAACATTTTGGTGTATTGCCATTGATGAAAAATTTATTACCCTGTTTTACTTGCATGACTATTAGAGTTTATAGTTTTTTTTTTTTTCAATTTGTTTAGGAGAAGAGCTATATTACTGGCGCTATAAAGGGACTGCCCAAAGCATTAAAGCTAAAGTGGTCTGTGGGGCTGATGAGGCAAACAGAATTTTTGTGGATTTTCATGCCAGCCCTACTGGGGCACATTGTGGCCAGACCAAAACAAGGGAAACAATATCCAAGAGATTTTACTGGCCAGGGATGTCAGTAGACATCAACAAGTGGGTAAGTCGGCACTACAAAACAATCATCATTATTTAATGATAAGGCTTGTTATTTCATAGTCAGTTTTATATAACTTTTTTCTATATTGTTCAAAATGATTAATAAAAATGTTACCCTGATATTTACAGTACACTTCTATTAATGAATTGCCATTTTTACATAACATTTTATCATCAGGTTTCCCAATGCTCAGCTTGCCAGGCCAGTTGTGCATCGATTAAACAGCCAACACAATACACTCCCACAAAGGTTAGTTCATCCAAATACTGATAAAAGGTTCCAGTGTAAAAGCTATGACTTAAAATAAAATGTGTGCTTGATTAAAAAAAGTAAAAGAAAAGATGCTGAGTGCATTTTATATCACAAAATATAAATTATCCTGTCCACAACGTCATATGTTAGATTGGATGAAATCTCAAACATCAAATCCAGGCCCGGACGCCGGATCCCGTCAAAAGATATCCATTTGTCTGGTTTGTGCAACCCAGCAAACCCGTTAACAGAAAGTATTGTCTTTTGTCTCAAGATTCTATTAATAGCCTTGTATCGGTCTTAGAGTTTGACTGAGAAAGCCAGAGAAGAGCAGAAGCAGGAGACGAAGTGATGATAATAAAAGAGCAGAGTTTATTTATTAATCTTAGTTGTCTGTTTCAAAATTCTTCATCTAGTCTAGATGTTACATAAATCAATGCTCAGACTTCATCTGACTAAGTACAAATCCAACAAGTGTTGCTATCCTAAGGTTAAACTATGGAAAATGACTGCTTCACAACATCGTGCTGTGAAGATGAAAACCTTGAAATGGGGACATTCTCTTATCTCCTACGTGTGAAGACAAACATCCCTTTACCCAACACAATCATAAGAATTAACAGCAAGAACAAGGACTTAAGTAAAATTAGTCATAAAATATAAAAACATTAATGAATAATAATAAATGGATTAAATTATAAATTATGTAAATTATATAAGTCATATAACAATATATGAAGAAATTATAAATCAACTATATAAATGACTAATTATTATAAATTATTATGAAGTTAAATATAAAAACAAAGATAATATTCTTTAAAATAATAAAGAAAATAAAACCAATGTTGCTCTCTTAAAGTAAAACTGGTTGTTATTGAAAAACCTTTGTTGTGGCAAAAATTCTCATCAAACATCAAAGAGACACTCAGTCAAATTAATAAAAGAAAAAAATATTTATTCTTGCAAGAATAGGTTCAGTCTAGTACACAGGAGTTACGCTGTGCGAGAGAGTGACACAAAGCAGGAAGAGATGGGACAACTTTTTATACTCTTTTCAAGGTTCTTCCTTATACGTTTACACCAGATAAGGTAATCACTGCTTTTCAGTCCCTCTTTAAGGACACAAACTGGCACAGAAATAAACTGGCCAAAACTGACTGTCCTCTCAGGTCAGATGTCTTATCCCATATGTTCCTGAAGCGTCACCTCCAACATGTACACATGTATATTTTTACTCATTGAATGGGTTCCCCAGAAGCACGTCCCAGATAACCTAGTAATTTACTGATCAATGTATGATTAAAATTTCCACAACACCTTAGGTCCTTCACCAAGCAGTATGAGTTAAGTGTCTGGATGAAAACTATTTTAATGATAATATATTTTGCTACAAGGTTTCTCAGCCATTTGAGTTGGTGGGGATGGACCTAATTGGGAAATTGACAGAAACCAAGCATGGGCATCAATACATATGCGTAATGATCGACTACTTTACGAAATGGCCCCAGGCCTATCCTTTGACATCAAAGGCAGCCAAGGAAGTAACAAAATGCATAATCAAATTTGTCCATCAGTTTGAATCCCCCAAAAGGATTCTGACTGACCAGGGGAAAGAATTTGTCAATGCTGTAAGTACTTCATCTAGTCCAATGCAGAAAATCACTATTGTTGTTAAGAGATTATATTACTTTTATAAATATATATTTTTTAAAACATTGTTCCCTTATGATTGCAGATTAACAAAAGTGTGTGCGAAATTCTCAACATTAAAAGAAGCCTATGCTCGCCATATCATCCACAGACAAACGGATTAGTAGAGAGATTGAATGGCACAATTCAGAGGTGGGTCCTTATTTGTATTCCTTAATAGACCACAGTAACATGTAACATACAACATTGATACTTATGTGTCATTAAATGCGTATGTGTGTATACTTATTTTATGTGTGCATGTCCACTGAAATTGTAAAAATACCCCTTAAGTTTACCATTTCAAATGAGACTTTCAATGAGATGTTTACTTCATAAATTGTATGAAAATTATGGAAATATATGGTTCAGATCACTACTTTTCCAGATCACAAAATGAAGGGCACCTCCCTTTTATCGTCAGAAATTGAGCTTGGATGTCATCTAGTAAAAAAGTATGGTTCTGAACCCACCCAAACAAAATCTTACTGAAAGCCCATTTGTTAAGATATCAACTTATAAATAAATAAACTGTCCGCACACTTAAATCCTTTGAGCCAATTTTAGCCCTGAGGATGTCTTTTGACCGAAAGCTTGGTTATTAAAATTTGCTCAAAGGATTTAAGTGTGCGGACAGTTTATTTATTTATTCTTTGAGATCTTTAGTCTTGTTTGTCTGGCACCTTGATGATCGTGAGTGCGGTGTAACTCCTTCATTAAGATATCAACCTAACATTTTTTTTAATTGCCTTTATTTTTACAGAGCCCTCAGTAAATTGGTCGGTAACCACCCCGAAACATGGGATGATTACCTGGATGCTGTGATGTTTGGTCTTCGAACCAAAAAGCAGATAACTACCAAGCACTCGCCCTACTATTTGATGTTCGGCAGAGAGGCTCGTTATCCGTCAGAAGTCCCGGAACAATACATGGTTGGTTTTATCATCTATGTATCTATCTGCATATTATTTTGTTCACTAAATAAGGTACAGAGCCATGTAAAACTGACTATCATGTAAATCAGTGGTTCTCAAACTAGGGGACATATTGCCATGGCAGGGGGCCTGTTGAGCAGACCAAGCAATGCTATGTAATTTGCTAAATCTAAAAGAATAACTTTGAGAACCACTGAAGTGGTTCACCTGCCACACCACAACCAGCAGCCTGTCAAGCCACAGGCCCATCAGCAACAGTCCAACCAAAACCACCTGCCACACCACAACCAGCAGCCTTTCAAGCCACAGGTCCATCAGCAACAGTCCAACCAATACCACCTGCCACACCACAACCAGCAGCCTGTCAAGCCACAGGCCCATCAGCAACAGTCCAACCAAAACCACCTGCCACACCACAACCAGCAACCTTTCAAGCCACAGGCCCATCAGCAACAGTCCAACCAAAACCACCTGCCACACCACAACCAGCAGCCTTTCAAGCCACAGGCCCATCAGCAACAGTCCAACCAAAACCACCTGCCACACCACAACCAGCAGCCTGTCAAGCCACAGGCCCATCAGCAACAGTCCAACCAAAACCACCTGCCACACCACAACCAGCAGCCTGTCAAGCCAAGGCCCATCAGCAACAGTCCAACCAATACCACCTGCCACACCACAACCAGCAGCCTTTCAAGCCACAGGCCCATCAGCAACAGTCCAACCAATACCACCTGCCACACCACAACCAGCAGCCTGTCAAGCCACAGGCCCATCAGCAACAGTCCAACCAAAACCACCTGCCACACCACAACCAGCAGCCTTTCAAGCCACAGAGCCATTAGCAACAGTCCAACCAAAACCACCTGCCACACCACAACCAGCAACCTTTCAAGCCACAGGCCCATCAGCAACAGTCCAACCAAAACCACCTGCCACACCACAACCAGCAACCTGTCAAGCCAAAGGCCCATCAGCAACAGTCCAACCAAAACCACCTGCCACACCACAACCAGCAGCCTTTCAAGCCAAAGGCCCATCAGCAACAGTCCAACCAATACCACCTGCCACACCACAACCAGCAACCTGTCAAGCCAAAGGCCCATCAGCAACAGTCCAACCAATACCACCTACCACACCACAACCAGCAGCCTTTCAAGCCAAAGGCCCATCAGCAACAGTCCAACCAATACCACCTGCCACACCACAACCAGCAACCTGTCAAGCCACAGGCCCATCAGCAACAGTCCAACCAATACCACCTGCCACACCACAACCAGCAACCTGTCAAGCCACAGGCCCACCAACCACAGTCCTGCCACCGACTCATGGACGGACATACTCTAGCTGTTGCAGAGAAATGTAAGATTTCTTTTTAATTTTAATGGAAGAGATGTTAATACCCAAGCACGCTAGTGTCATAATTATTTCCCCATTACCCTTATTGATTTACATGAGACGGTGACTGCTGTATTACATTTATGGACAGTGTGGTTACAGTAATGTATGAAGTGATAAATTAGGAGCTTTGATCATATTTTAATTGCTACTTACATATTCCACATTGATTTACTAGATATTTTTTATTATTCATTAACTTCTTTATTCATTATTTTGGCAGATGTAAAGGATGCCTGGGCAGGAAAGAATGTCCATGTCCTCCTCTCTAGAGTCGGGGCTTACAAATTATTTTACTGGGACTTTCACCAGCTTGGTCCGAACATGGAGCTGGAAAGTGACATATGTACATTTTTAACTGTTTTGTAAATCAACTGTAGCTTTCAATGTATTTTTTATTATTCTATCATAATCTCTTGTTTAAAATTTCTCAACAGTCAATTAATGCATATCTAGCGATCTTGGTGCGTAAGTACAATGCCCAGAATACAACAAGATTAGCATTCATTGATTCATTTGCAATGACATCAATGTGGCAAAGGGGACTCTAAGACTCAAGGTCTGTATTGGTATAAAGGATCTCATTGGATCTCACAAATTTACAGTGTAATAAAGCAAAATAATATAAATAACATTTCATGATTTAAAAAATGTAAACAAATTTAAAGGGATAGTTCCCACAAAAAATGAAAATTCTGTCATCATTTACTCACCCTAAAATTGTTCCAAACCTGTGTACACTTCTTTTGTTCTGCTGAACACAAAGGAAAATATTTAGAAGAATGTGTGTAACAAAGCAGATCTCGCCCCCTATTGACTACCATTGTATTTTTTATTTTTATTTTTTATTTTTTTTACTATGGTGGTCAATGGGGGAGATTGGCTTGGTTACAAACATTCTTCTAATATATAAAAAAAATCTATACAGGTTTGGAACAATTTGAGGGTGAGTCAATGATGACAGGACTATCCCTTTAATTATTTAATATTTTGAGAGACTGCCTTGAACTACCTTTTATTTGGACTTTATTCTGTGATTTTCTTTACACATTTAAGTTCATATTTTATGGACAATTCAATAATCACAATGATTTTTGTTCAATTTTAGATTAAACCCATGGAGTACGAAATCATTGTGGGAATTATAAATGAGTATCACCCCTGGAAAGTAGCGGCAAAATTTACTATACACATATTATAAAAGTAATTACGCCACAGAGAAAACGCAGTGCCATAATATATATGTTCATGATACACTAGATTGAGTAAAGACTAATGTGTAATTTGTTTTTATGAAAAAAGGTGATCTACCCTCAACAAAGGAAGTCCCTGTTCCTGGATCCACTGGGAGAGTCTAAGCAAGACATCAAAACATGTCTTGAAACAACAAGGTAAGGATAGCTGTAAAAATTAAACTTCAGCATTATTAACATTTCAACATTTAATTTAGTATATCCACTGTCAATAGAAAAACATAATTATAACATTTTAACAAAAGTATCATAAGAGTAGAGTAGTTGCAGCACAGGATTTTAGCCACCATTAGAGCTTTACATTCTTTACTTTTCCCTTCGAGAATGGTCACTTCGTATTGTGTAGTTTACGCTGTGGGGAAACTCCTTTCCTCAGATTATTAAAAGCATTATGTAAAGCGTATTGCAGCTGCACAGCTAGCACAGTGAGTGACTGGCTCACTCATTGGCTGTGCTGCGGCAACTGCATATCCAACGGTTGAAGTGCCTCTGACGCGTGCACCAATCAGCTATCAGCGTGCCAACACACGAAATGGGCGTCTACATCCATAAAGGAGCCCCAAATTCGCCAATTCGAGTGGGAGATCTGCAGGCGCTCTCTGTGAGCCCCTACCGGTTTGGATTTTGGAATAGGTGACTCCAAGGTCACTTTCAAACCCAGGCATGGCTATGTACCTAAAATGCAATGCACTTTACATAATGTTTCAATATTTTCTGAGGAAAAGAGTTTCCTCACAGCGTATAGCTACACAATACTCGTTCCCTACTCTCAGGGAACCAAGGTTACGTTAGTAACCGAGTACATTATCACCTATCACCAAGGAGAGATGTGAAAAGCTTACAAATCTAACAAAAAAACAAAATGTGATAACATAAATGTGAACATTTGGTAGTTTTTATTAGTCTTTTGTTTGTGTTACAGTTTAAAAATGCATACCTGGTGCATTGACCCCTACTGTGTGTGACAAAATTGCAAAACATAACATGTTTTAATTTTATTTTCTTTCTTCAGGGCATTCATGCGAAATAAGGGGTGTAATGTCTCAAGGTGGACATGTGACACAGTCCCACATCCCAAACAATTGGACGGTACTTCATGTGGAGTGTTTGCCTTGAAAGTATGTTTACTATTCAGAACAGTGTCCTCACCCTCACATTATAATATGACCATTGTTCAGTTATGACTGTTACGCTAAAACTATAAAGTTATTCACTGACAGCAGATTTATGCCTCTGTAACATCATTTTTTAAGGTAATCATAAAAGTCTCTTTCAGTTTGCAGAAGAACTTTTGAAAAATGAGATGGTAGATTTTCCTGCTACAAAAGAGGCTATCATCACACACAGGTGTAAATAATCATAAAATCACATTCAAATTCTCTATCATTACAACACAGTCTCAGATAAAAACCAGAAAATCAACGAGGATTAAATAAAAACCCGTTTACCCACTAACACAACACTCATGTGTGATCAAAGGACAAACTGGAAAAGAGCATCAGCCACAGAGGACACGGGAACAACTCATCTCTTCCAGCTCTTGTATTTGTATATTCTGGCAGGTTAGACAGCAATTGAACAGTTTGCCTCAAATGGATTCATTAAGGTTGATAACCTAAAAAAAAAAAAAAAAGAAAACCAAAGAAAAGAAAGGATACATCATTACTTCTGATTATACTTTCAAATGTGAATAAAATCAATGTTAGAAAAAGTAAGTAAAAAACTAATAGTCATTTTTATAGGGATGTCCCATAAAGTGGTTTGTTATGAGTTGATACTGTATGGGACGTCCCCGTAAAACTGACCTTTCGTTTTTTCTACTTATTAGAAATGAGGTCTTTAGGCCTCTGAAGTCGACTAAAGTGACGTATCTCCAAAATGCTGCAGTAAAATGGTTTGATATGAAGTGTGCATACTGTGTGGGACACTGAATTCCAGAAACTTTTAATATTGTAAAAAAAATAATATATGAAAAAAGAGGCATTAGAAAGAGTGTTTACTTTATTTGACTGCTTTTTGCAAACAATTATGCTGTAAACCTCTACATAAAAATGATTGAGATGTGACCTATAAAAAAAAATCAGTAAAACTGTCAAGTTTAAAGTACAAAAACTCTCGAAACATGGCATCTTGTTATGTCGTCTCTCGCAGAGATATATTGATTGATAGATAGAAAGATAGAAATAAAGAAATAGATAGAAAGAAAGAAATATTACACAAAAAGAAAGAAAGATCGCGGTAACTAACCACCTGACACTTCCTCATCTGGAGCACGTCTTACACACTGCGACGGCTTGTGGAATATTATCAGCCTTTCACGTTTTACGGCGATACTATTGTGGAGAGATGACCCTTAGCCGTTTGTCTCCACATGTGTGAGGAGAAATATCGAAACCAAAACTAACGAAATCAGGCTACATTTGAAACTAGCATTCTGTCCTTAAAAATTAAGGAAGTTGAGAAGAGGCGTGTCCACAGATTATACTTTCGATCTCTGGTGTAGAAAATTAATGTTACAAATAAATATTCGTGACAAAGCCTATCTTCACCGTGAACACTATGTCGACTTCAATGAAGGTAAGAACAACACTGGAGCATAACTTGATCACTTTAATGACATGAGAAGCCTCGCAGTCACGAGATCAGTTTTACTCACTGACACGATTAATATTGTTATTGTTTTTCTAACCGCGACTACACGCGCAGAATAATGTGTTTTATTATTGTTAACGTAACTATTTTTTTAGACTGAGTATTGGAGATTCTTTTGAATCTATTCACCAAAAAGATTGATTCATGGGTAGAAATGATAGCGCTATGTGCCAGTTTGCGGGATTTTTTTTTGTGTGTTATGAGTGATTGATTTATTTACTTAAAGTCACCATGAAATCTCACAATTCTTGTTTCTTGATGTGTTTTTGCGCGAGAGCAACCTGTCGCTCACGTGACTCACCGTGAGATCAACAACAAATTCGACTCATGCAGCGAATCTAACAAATGCAAATCTGTATTTTTATAACAGTAAAACATCATGACCATGATCACGACAATCGCAATGTTATTGTAATGTTTATCAAAATAAAACTGATTAAAACATAGACCCCTACATTGGTATTTAATACTATGGCTTATGTTTATCACTTTGTTGTACAAACAGATGCTGTACTAAGCAGTACATAAAGTATTTAATGAAAATGTCTCTGAAACATGAATCCTCCCTAATCCTTACGACCACACCTAAATTCAACAAAATCAAACCCGCCCCACAATTTTTTTCATCTAAAAGCCGTTTCACTTCGACAAACACAACTTCTGTGTCACGCTAACTTTAATAAATTTGGTAACAACATTCAAAAGACAGCTGAAAACTCATCTCTTCTGTGAGCACGTAACCTCATAAAAAAAAATCTATCCAATCCTCCCTTGTCTGGCTTCTGCTACTCTGAGCAAGGCCTGGACTTTGTATTTGAGCACTTCTTGTGTTGTTTTTGCCTCTTCACGATGACTCGCTTGCTTCTTTGTAAGTCTCTTTGGACAAAGGCGTCTGCTAAGTGACTAAAATGTAATGTAATAGTAGATGTTATAGGGTAGGTCAGGGAAGGATGATGGGGGTCCTGCCTTCATTTTTTCCTCCGGACCATATGATGACACAGAATCTCATCTCAGCACTTTTGATGAATGGCTACGCTATTTAATTTTGTCTTTTCATCTGAACATCAACATGTGAGATTTAATCACCGAAAAAAACATTTTGTTGTATAACAACTAAAAAGCAAATGTTCTATTATATTTCCACATTGGCTGATGCAAAAGTAAAATGCCCATTGTCTTCAGGGTAATCCTCCCGCCTGCCTAACCGTATCTATCCTCACACAGGTGATGTGTGACTCAGAGTCAGAGTGACTAACACCAGCGGTGAACAGTCACGGACAAGAAAGTTGGGACATCACAACCTACTACATTTCTTCAGTAGCATGTCAGTAGTTCAGCTTTAGCATTTCTCGTAACACACTACTTTCCTACGAGAGCTGAAGCGCGACTAAAACCATCAGGAAGAGCTGGGGGAATATATCAAACTCTCACCTCGATTGTGTAAGATTTGTGCTTTATTAGCATAATTACTCACACTATATGTTCATATTTTCACACAGCGTTTACAGCTGACTTGCATACAGATAAATAGACCGAATACAGTGTAAAAAAGGAAGTTTCACCTAAAGAAAAATTAAAATACTACAAAGTAAAACAAAAAAAAAAGAGTAATCCATAATCTTGCATTCTCCTAATAAGAAGAGCAGTTATTGTGTGTGTGTGTTTCTTGTATTTGTGGTAATGTGCAGCTACAACACAGGTTGTCGTGATTGCAGTGTAGCTCTTCCTGTGACGGCCACATTTTCCTGTGTGAGTTTCATGTTGTGTGTGTCAGCGGAGTCTGCATCTTGTTTTAAGGTTTATTTTTTTTCTGTCACAGTGTAGTCTACAATGGTGAACTGTATAGTCTTATTAGTGGTCAGACAATGCTGTATTTGATTATTACACAGTATAACAGTCCCGTCAATGTTTTAATAGATCACAACCTTTGTGCCAGGTATTAAAAATGAGACCCCGCTCATCATTAGAGCCGGCGTTAGATGTGTTGTGTGTGTGTGTCATGAAGAATGAGACCAGTGGCTTCAGATCCAGCCAGACAGCTTGCCAGATATAATGAAGATTGCATGTTGTTGGGTTTGTTTCAAGCCACATCTAAGGCCTACTTTCAATTCACACATCAAATGACAACGTCCTGAGCACCACCATAGAGAGGAAGTTAAAGTGCCCCGTTATGCTATTTTAAAGTTTCCTATTGTTGTTTTGTAGTTTCCTATAACAGGTTTACATCCATCAAAGGTCAATTTATTTTTCCATTTCCTCTATATTTGCACATCACCACATTTCAATGATTCTTAAACGTCAGCTGAATCAATCTCTCTAAATCCCTCCTTTCCGCGAGCGAGCTACTCTGCTCTGATTGGCCAGACAGCGCAGTCAGTTTGTTGATTGGTCTACTGCGTAAAGCGTAAACGCCAATGCTATAACAACCGTCAGCTCTGCTTGTCCAGGGGCTTCCTAACACAGGTGTTTTTAAATAAATCTTTATTAAATCTTAACGATACACAACAGAATAACACACAAATAAGAGTCATTAATACAGAAAAGAAAATATTAGACAAGAACAGGCCAGGGGAGTTTCAAATAATACATTAAAGATAGAGCGTAACTGAATGTTTTTTTCCTACCCACTACACCACAGTTCCTACAAACTAAAAAAAGTAACGAACAATGACGTCGATTTTTACCATATCAATGTGAGAGCGAGTCCGATGATGAAACACCGTAAAACTAGTTATTCAACCCGAACCTCCATCGCAATGACGACTCTAGCAGGAGGTTTCTCTCAGTGATAACGCTACTCAGTTTGAGTACAATTATGAGATGTTGCAACTGTAATTCCTCACCATCAGCATAAAAAGTGCATGTCCATCAACAAACCAATTATTTTGAAATGAACACGTGTGAACACATGGAAACTGTATTAATAATAGTGCATGTAATGCAATCAGGAGTTTATAAATAACACTTGCCTGACGCTCATGCAGCGCTAACCCGGACGTCGAGGTCACTTCCGTGATTTGGAAAAGCCCGTAAAATTCCTTTGCAAAACTCGCACAATAAGGCTAGTGAATTTAACACTCCATAGAAATAATAAAAATAATAATAATAATGTTGCGAACTGGTACTACCAACAAAATATTAGAGCATTCCTGGAACTTTGGCTCGAGGTCATGGTCAAGGACCCTACACTCTTAAACTAAAAATAAAGGATCCAAAATAGGGTCATAGAAGAACATTTTTTGGTTCCCAAAAAAACTTTTGAATCGTTCTAAAAATAACCATTATTTTGAACATAAATAATAATCTAAAGAACCTTTTTCCACTATTAATAAACTTTTGTGGAACAAAATGGTTCTTTATGGAGTCAATGATGCAGATAAAGAACCATTACATTACATTTAACAGAATGATTATTAATCTTACACAAACCTTTCTCAAAGTTAATAAAACATTGGCTTTTTGAACTGACACTAGGAGGAATGAGGCCAAATCATCTCAAAAAATGGTTATTTTTAGGACGATTCACTAAAAGTTTTTTCGGGAACCAAAATGGTTCTTCTATGACCCCTATTTTGGATCCTTTATTTTTAAGAGTGTAGGTTGAATTACCCCAAACCATCCCTTTAAATGAAACGTTGGCACATCAGCTTCACGCATGCAACAACAGCTCGTGTCCCACAGCAGAGCTTGTTTCTCTGAGCAGGAGCTGGAGTTTCAGCAGGTGCTGTTTAAGGTCCAGGAGTCTCTCACTGACGGTGAAGTGCAGGACCTGCTGTTCCTGTGCTCAGATCTCATCGCTGCTAAAGACCTCAGCACTGTGAGCTCAGGCACACAGCTCTTCCTTCTTCTGGAGAACCGGGACCTGCTGTCATCGGAGGACCCATCGCTGCTTCTGGAGCTGCTCAGGGTCATCAAGCAGAACAGCCTGATCCGCAGTCTGCGCTCTGATGCTTTCACACAACCCGACCTCACACCATTACCTCCGCGTGTCTCCCGTACAGGTGAGGATGAAAATAGACCTTATTCAGAGCCAGGCTGTGAGGGATAGACGTGTTTTCAGTGCTGTAAAAAGCTGTATAAATCTCTTAGATCACTTACAATTTTTCCGCTCATGTTGTCTGGAGTTTTTTTGTCTACTGAAATTCCTTTGAAAGTTTTGCAGTGTTTCTATGAATAAAAATACAACCAACTGAAGCCGGTATGTCTGTCCCTCACAGTCTCGCTTTCATTCACATTAAAAATCAAAGATGGCTGTGAATAAGGTCTATAGAGACGTGTTTGTTGTAAGGGTGTGTGTTCAGGTCTCACATTCAGGCATGTTAACCAGGCAAATATCTACTATCCAAAAGGCACTGGTATTATTTAAAGGGATAGTTCACCAAAAATGAAAATGATCCCATGATTTACTCACCCTCAAGCCATCCTAGATGTGACTTTCTTCTTTCAGCCAAACACAATGTTAAAAAATATTCGGTAACACTTTACTTGAAGGGGTGTACATAAGACTGACATGACACCTTCATAACCATGACATGACATATGAAGTAGGGTTTATGCATGTTTATGACAACTGTCATTAAGTGTCATTCGCTCAATAATGACATTTTGAATGCAAATATGACATTGTTTAAGATGTCTTTGTTATGACATCTTGACATAAACCAATACATCATAACCTCTCAGTGTCTTTGTCATGACAACTTGACATTAAATTAAGTTAAACTGTCATGTGGTTGGTTTTGACATTGGCTGTCATCAGTCCATTAAAACTGTGTCATGAATGTTTTTCGTGACCTCAACTACAGTGGTACAAATTTAATTTGTCATTAAACAGTTATAGTGGCTTCATGACAGCCAATGTCAAAACCAACCACCTGACAGTTTAATGTAATGTTAACCCATAAAGCTAAGTGGTTTCTTAAGTTTGATCATTAATCTCTGTCATGTTTATGACAGGTTGTGTTGTCTTAGTAATGTCAAGTTGTCATGACAAAGACACAGACAGGTTATGATGTAATGGTTTATGTCAAGGTGTCATAACAAAGACATCTCAAACAATGTCATATTTGCATTAAAAATGTCATAATTGAGCGAATGACACTTAATGACAGTTGTCACAAACATGCATAAAACTTCCTTCATATTCATAACATGTCATGTCATGATTATGAAGGTGTCATGTTAGTCTTATGCACACCCTTCAAGTAAAGTGTAACCAAATATTCTATCTCTTCCAAGCCTAATAATGGGAGTAAATGGTACCTTTTTTTATGAAGCCCAATGACCCCTTTATGAAGAGTGACCTCTGACCCCACGCATGACGTAGATGTAGGAGTAGCGTAAGCTTTGACGCCTCTCGCGGGTCAAAAAAATAGGGCTGGGCAACAAACTCAAGCTCCTCCCACATTTCTCTTTAAACATTTTATTTTTAGACTTCTAATTCGTGAGTGGTGTTTTGCTTTGCTCTATTCTCTGCACTTCCGCCTTCATCAAGCGTGGGGTCAGAGGTCACTCTTCCACCGGTACTAGACTAGCGCACGGTCGTTACCGGAAACCAGTGATTATAGTTTATAAAGTTGTAAATATGGATTTATTTCTTACACAAACTTTGCTTCAGAAGGCCTTTATTAACCCCATGGATTACTTTTATGATGGATGGCTATTTCTTTGTACCTTGGTTACCATTTACTCCAATTATAAAGCTAGAAAGAGCCAGGATATTTTTTTTTAATATAACTCCGATTGTGTTTGGCTGAAATGTATTAAATAATGCTTGCAACATGCCAGCAATGTGTTAAATCATGCTAGAAATATCTTAGCAATGTGCAGTCATGCTAAATGTGCTAAGTACTAAATCATGTTAGCAACCAGATAAAGCGTGGTGGGAAAATTCAGTTCGCGTACCTACCGCGAAGTGATAAAATAAAATAAAATTCTGTATCAAATTTATAGGCAAAACAAGTGGTTTGTTTAGGCATGGTTTGTAGGGAATTACAAACCTGCGCACATATACTCAAACGCACATAACTATAGAATAAATTCCTAATGCGCATGTGAACGGCATCAGCGTTTATCACAGGTTCAGTTTAAAGTCTGTTTAGAGAGAACGGTGTCGTCTTAGCGGCCCCTAATTTAATAACAAATGATCATTTCAACAGAAGTGAATCTATCAAAACTAACTTTAGCTGGAAAATAACGTTATTCAGGAACCGCTATAAAGCCAAAACAATCTGTTTACCTCTGTAAAGCTGCTTTGAAACAATCTACGTTGTTAAAAAAGCTATATAAATGAAGATGGCTTGACTTGACATGTGAAAACATGTTAGCAATCTTCTAAAGCATGCTAGCAATGTGTTAAATCAAGCTAGAAACATGCTATCAAAGTGCTAAATCATGCTAGCAATGTAAAACATGCTAACAACACATTAGCAATGTTTTTGTCAAACATTCAAGACGAGGTTTTGTCGAGCTAACATCAAAGCTTGTCATCAAACTTTACTCTTCTAGTTGAGTTTGACGTAGACTTTTTGAGTTGCCAATTTTACAAGGAACTATTAAAAAGTAACTTTGTAATTTAACGAACAGTGTTTGTTTTCCTGCATTTCAGTTGTTGTACGAGGTGTCAGAGTCCATCTGTGATCAGGACCTGAAAAAAATAAAATTCCTCCTCATCAAAACACTATCGCGCAAAAAACTGCAGAAGGAAATGGTGAGAGACGGCATCGGTTCTGTGACGGCACATTTCTGCATGTGGAGTTTGACTGAACCTTCTTTCAACACGTCTTTTAGACGCTGCTGCAGCTGTTTTTGGAGATGGAGAAGGAAGCCCTTTTGGGTGAAGATAATTTGGACATTCTGCAGGAAGTTATTGCCAATATCTATCCCGTTTTAGAAAAAAGAATTATTCAATACAAAACAGAGAGAAGTGAGTGTGACTGTTTTATTATTTAACGATGTGATGTGCGAAATAGACATCTATGATTTATTGATTTGCCTCTCTTATATGTAAAGTTACACTACTGTAAATCAAGACTTAAGAGGTGTTTTTTGATCTTGAAGACTTCTGCTACAAAACGTGTTGATTGATTTTATGCATGTTCTACAATGTGAATCATAGAAATTTTATGGTTGCATTCTATAGAATTAGAATAATTGCATTGTTTTCTGTCCTATTGCAGTTGGTGGAACGGTTATTGCTCAAGAGACCGGGATTGATTCCTCCGTGTCATACACACCAGCTTCGGTAACTTAATTTGCTTAATTTGCATTAATGTTCACATTTTACTCATCCTCATATCATTTCCTCTGCGGAACACAAGAGGGGAAATCTTTTTTTATTATGTTTATAAAAATGTTTCACTGTAAAATGTTTTTATTATTTCCATTTTTTTATGCATTTAAGATTATAAGAAGTGGAATATTTTTAGGTTTTCACTTCTTACTTTTTACAAGTCTATTGACTTCAAAATACATTATATTCACTTCACTTCAAAACGTTTGGGGTTGGTAAGATAAAAAAAAAAAGATTGCTAGAAGTCTCTTCTGCTCACCAAGGCTACATTTATTTGATCAGAAATACAGTCAAAATAGTAATATTGCGAAATGCTAATACAATTTAAAATAACTAAAATACCTTTGTGATCAAAGCTGTATTTTCAGCATCATTACTCCGTGTCACATGATCCTTCAGAAATCAGGATAATATGATTTGATGCTCAAGAAACATTTCTGATTATTATATATGTTGAAATTTGATGAATAGAAAGTTCAAAAGAACAGCATTCGTTTGAAATAAAAATATTTTATAACATTATAAATGTCCTTACTGACACTTTTGATCATTTTAATGATCCTTTCTGAAAAAAAAATTAACATTAACATATAAAAAAACATAATGCTAAGCATCTCATTTTGTGTTTGACCTTGTTAAAATAGCACTTACTTCTTTGTCTCTTTCTCTCTTCGTCCCACAGCCCTCGCCGCTGACTTCAGGTGAAGTGACTTTACATGCTTTGCAGAAAGTAATGTAGAAACTCCATGTAAAACTTAACAATAAGTATTTACAAGAAATGGTTAATGCAAATTTCATGCAAATTTGAATAAACAAAAATGATAAATGCAGCAAACTCAAAGCACATTTGTTTGTGTTGTTGTTCTTGCCAGCGGACGCAATGGAGGACCAGGTGGGCCGACTCAGTCTGAGCAGAGCTGGCACTCCTGGAGGTACTGCAGCACATGACCAATACAACATCAGGTGTGGTCTCTGTTTTATCCTGAACTAAACAAATGTTCATCTCTCAGTCTTAGATCAGAGCCAGACTGAAAATCCAGAGGTAAGACCTTTTACACATTAGATCTTATTTTATTGCACGTTAAGCTTAATCAAACATATGCAAACGTATTTTTGGCACCGCTATCTTTGTTACATAAAGGATTAGTTAACTTTAAAAAAAAACTTTTGCGGATAATTTACTCACCCCCATGTCACCCATGATGTCCATGTCTTTCTTTCTTCAGTCGAGAAGAAATTAAGGTTTTTGATGAAAACATTCCAGATTTTTCTCCATATAATGGACTTCAATGGGAACCAAACGGTTCAAGGTCCAAATCACAGTTTCAGTGCAGCTTCAAAGGGCTTTAAACGACACCAGACGATGAATAAGGGTCTTATCTAGCGAAACCATCCGTCATTTCAAAAAAAATAATAAAGTTAAAGTTTTATAAGCACAAATGCTTGCCTTGCTCTGTTCTGCGATGCGCGTTCGTGACGTCACGTAATACGCAATTACGTTGAAAAGGTCATAATTGAACAAGTCATTAAGGTCTTTCTTTGTAACAGTTTTCTATTCAGAACATTTTGAACAAGTCTGTTGCATTTGAAAATGAGAGAGACATTTCAAGTTTTGCAAAGTTTCTTTGGGAAACGCAATACTTTAAGAGAACGCTCTTGTTCTGAAGTACATCTGTTTAAGTTAAGTGTTTATTCGTTTTGCTCTATTTGGCCATGATCTGTGTAGCTAACTTTATTAGCATATACTATATTGTGTTAAACTGGACAACCCTGTTTAAATCAAACCTGACGTTCTTCACATTAACGCGCCTTAACACTGCATGTTTTGCTAGATCCAGCAGTATGAGATGCAAGGAGACAGGAGAGGAGTCTGTCTAATCATCAACAACTATGACTTCAGTGCTTGCGATTTGGGAAACAGAGAAGGAACAGACATTGACAAAGGTTAGTGTAACAAACACAACTAAAACCAACGATCATGCCAGCAGCCTGATAACCATCACAGCACTTTCAGCATTAGTGGCGGAGTGGTTTTCAGTGTGTTGCTATTGTTATGTGGTTTATTGTTTTTGAAAGTCAAAATGATATTCTGGCCTCTAGATACGGCTAGGGTTTCTCCTTCGAAAAATATAAAAGGCCCATTCACACCAACGCTGCGATGAATATTTTCATTTGAATGAACGACTATTAATGTCTGTTCAGACCGATATTAACGTTTTTTGCGTCAGTGTGATCGAGTTTATTACGGGTGATTTTATAATCTCTTTTCCATAGATTGCAATAGTCAGTTCTGAAAATAAAAATCTAGTTAATTTTCTCCTTGGGGAAATTGACTTTTAAAGATAACTCACAAACCATTAAAAGCAGATAGACTGTGAGCTCCGACATTGTTAATAGATGGAATATGCTTTTGTTAAAGCCATCAGTTCACATTATTTCAAAGAATTGTGTTCAACAGTGGAATTCCTGGTGAAAAACTACATTACCCATGATGCTGTAGAGAAAATTCCACCAATCGGAGTGGAGCAAATCTCTTTAGCTCCGCCCACTCCCATAATACGTAAATATTTATATAATATATCAATATTTTACCACAAATTATAAAATATATTGTTTCTGTAATCAAAATATTTAAAGCAATAGTTTAATTATCCTCCATAATTTTTTCTTTGATTATGTCATTTGCAATGCTTAATGGAATTAAATAATGCTTGATGGAATGGATAGTTATTTTCCTAATTAAAGTCGTTAAATACACAGTCTTAAGTAGACAGTCTTTGTCTTTTTTCAATTTTTAAATACTTTTTTGCTTTGAAACAAGTTTGTATCATTGCGATTCGCCTCGTATTTGGTTAGTTTGGTTCGTTAGTTATAACTATTTAACAAAGACTTAAAAATCCACAGTAGAAAAGTCGGGTAGTTGCAGTGGTGGACGAAGTGCACATACCATGTACTTGAGTAAAAGTAAAGATACTCAAGGTAAAATATTACTCAAGTAAACGTAGAAGTGCTGCCTTTAAACATTCACTTGAGTAAAATTACAAAAGTACTTGCCTTCAAATGTACTTAAGTATCCAAGTACTTTGATTTTTTTGATGGCTATAACGTCCTATTATAATGTCACAAGACTCTTGCTTAACTCAGTCTAAGTGAAGACTAATGTCACTCTTGGCACACCAATCTATTAATGAAATGACATTAATTAGTCACCTGTCCTCTTGTCGAGCGGACATTTGTACAGGGTACGCCAGCTGCCTTTAGGGGAAGAGTCAGATCCAAAGAACTGTGTCCATCTAGTTGAAGAAACTCCATTCAAAAACTGCATGTTGGAAACTGTAACACATATCAAATAGAGAGATTTTTTTCCAGCAGAATCAAAACTTTCCAAAACCGGTGTTTTCAGAGTCAGTAAACAGCTTTCATCTTCTACCCAGTCTTCCACAGCCGGGCTTACATTGATTAATGGAAAAAGATGACCATACCCCTCAACCCACTCATGTAGGGCATCTGGGTCTTTCAAAAAAACTTGATAATCTGCGCTCTCAAATCCCTGCAATGCACTGTTGTAAAAAACGGATTGATTTCACACCACTTCTTTGACTCAAGTCTTTCAAATCACTTCTCAGGATATGTCCCAGCTTGTTGCACCCAGCCGCTAACAGTCGTGCTCGCACATTTTCAGATGACAACAGTCTTGAAGATAAAAAGGAATTAAAAAAACAAAGGTTCCTCAAACAACCAATGACCAGCAGGTGTATTCGATGATCTTGATACGAAAAACCTTCCAGGCCTCCAGCACAGATCTATAAAAGGGGTGAGATCCGCCATTTCTTTCTCTTGCAATTGCATTAAAAACAAATGTTTGTCAAAGCCCATTCCACCTGCCCTCCTCAAAAGAGATGTTGCAGTGTCCATCCAGGCAGAGTTTTTGTTGAACAAGAGTCTTTGGGCTGTCTGCAGCCGAAAAGTCATTATCCTGGACTTAATATCCACCAAGCCCTGCCCGCCTTCTTGTACTGGGAGATACAAAGCCGCTGCTCGAATCCAGTGTTGTCCTGACCAGAAAAAAGTCACCAAACTCCTTTGAATCCTTTGAATTAATCCTGTAGGTGGCTGCAGTACACACAGTTTATGCCAAAGAGTAGAAGCCACTAAATTATTAGCAACCAAAACCCTTCCCCTGTAGGACAACTGGGGTAGCAACCATTTCCAGCGAGACAATCGGGTACACACTCTTTCCTCTAAACCCTCCCAATTTAACTTTTGAGACTCACTTTTCCCAAAATAAACACCTAAAATCTTTAATCCCTCTCTTTTCCATGTAAGATCTCCTGGCAACTGTGGAAGATTTTCAACAGAAAACCGCCCTGCCCAAAAAGCCTCACTTTTTTCCCAGTTCACTCTGGCCGATGAGGCCTTCTCATACACATTGATTGCATTAACCAGAGCTGATGTCTTTTTCATGATTAACAAACACAGTCACATCATCAGCATAAGCACTTACAGTAATACTTGAACTCTGAGATAAACCAGGAGGAATAAAACCAGACAAAGTTTTACGTAAATTAAAAAGAAGAGGCTCAATAGCAATGCTATATAGTTGCCCTGATAAAGGACAACCTTGTCTGATACCCCTTGAGACTGGGATTGGCCGGCTTAACCCACCTCCCACTTTAACAATGCAAGCAGCACCAGAATACAGCAATTTGACCATGTTTAAGAAAGAATCACCAATACCAAAAGCTTTTAAAACATAAAAAAGATAACCATGATCAACCCGATCAAAGGCTTTCTCTTGATCTAAAGAAATTAAACCAACTTTCAGTTCAAAACTTTTACAAATATCTAAAATATCCCGAAATAAAAACAAATTATCCATTATTGTTCTTTCTGGGATACAATAAGTTTGATCTTTTTGTACAATCAAGCTGAGATATTTTTTAAGTCTATTAGCAAGACATTTAGACATAATTTTGTAATCCGTAGTCAGTAGTGCAACAGGCCTCCAGTTTTTTAAAAGAGATAAATCTCCCTTTTTTGGTAATAAAGATAGCACAGCGCGTTGACAAGATATAGGCAAACAACCATCTTTGCTGCATTCACAGAAAACCTCATACAAATCTTCTCCAATACAGTTCCAGAAACACTTGTAAATTCAGACGGCAACCCATCAATACCAGGAGATCGTCCAATACCAAGCTGACCAACTGCAGTCTGAGAGTCTTTGTTTTCAAACTGGAAGTAGAAAATTGCTCTAAAAAATGCAAAAAAACTAATTTCCACTTTCGGATAGACTTTATGAGTACTTTTAGTGTTTTCAATGATGTGCAGTCTGTACGTATTTGTTCCCATCTCAAAAAAGTTGTATCACCAATACTGTTAGTTTAGGGCAGTTGTAGCACAAACCTTACATCGGGTGGTGGTCTAATATATTTGTTCAGCAATAGATAGACAGACAGATAGATGGACAGACAGCGAGATAGATATTGAGATAGATTGATGTAAAATGTTTGAAATATATGTGAAATGCCTTAATATATAAATTAATAAATCAATTAATGTTTTAATCAAGTGTGTCTAATGTTCTACAGGCTCCACAGGACATCAGACATCAGGTGACTGATGAATTTTATAATAATATGTTTTAAATTTTGCACTCCATCGACCTCGTAATTTAGTTGGTATTTGTCTGCTCTGGAATTTCTTACTGTATTATAATCAGGAAAAAAAATCCTGTTTCTACAGAAATCAGCTCAGTGATTCCAAATATATGAAGCAGATCTGCAGCGCGTATCAGTATGTGACTGAGTATAACTCACTGCCTGGTGAACATGTCTGCTGTCTGAGCGCTTCACACAACCTCTGATCCTTCAGAAACATAGAATCGAATAGAGCGAGAAGAAGAGATCCGCTCCAGTGGAGAGCGCTTCCAGCAGGTCCTCAGATCCAGGAGCAGTGGAGACTCTGTCCATCTCAACTCTCTGTTCGACCCAGATGACCTCGGGATCAGTCCCAGTTCTGTGATACTGCAGGGAAATTCTGGAAACGGGAAATCTTTCACTGTGCAGAAGATCATGATGGACTGGGCATCTGGTGACCTCTACAACGGGCGGTTTGATATTGTGTTCCACTTAAAGTGTAAAGAAATAAATCGCATTCCTGGCGAGAAGAGTTTGGTGGAGATCTTGAGCTGCAGTTGTAGATTAAAATCACATGAGATCTCACAGATTTTACAGCAGTCGCCAGAGAAGGTGCTTTTGGTCATTGATGGATTTGATGAGCTTAAACTCCCACAGGACATTTATGACACGTCAGTACACACTGATCTGCTTCAGAAAGCCCGACCTGTGGACACTCTTTGTGCCCTGCTGAGGGGTCGAATCCTGCCAGAGTCTTTCCTACTGGTCTCCTCCAGATCTACAGCTACGGACACACTCAGTGATCTGCTCAAAGGACCTCAGCGTTTCTCTGAGATTGTGGGATTTTCAGAGAAGGGGGTGGAGGAGTACTTCCAGAAGTTTTTTCAAAATGAGGAACGTGTCGGGGAGGCTTATACATATGTGAAGGCAAATGAAACCCTCATCACTGCCTGCTCAATCCCTGTCGTCTGCTGGATCATCTGCACAACTATCCAGGAGAGATTCAAATATGGTGCAAATAAGACAAGCGGACTGGAAACCACCACCTCCATCTACGTGGACTTTGTGTGCACTCTTCTGGAGCATCACTGCCAGGGTTTGAGTCAGTCCGTCCCGACCCTGCTGAGGAGCCTGGGTCAGCTGGCAGAGAGAGGGATGCAGGAACAGCAAGTCCTGCTGGATGAGAAGAGTGTGAAAGAAACCATTTCAAACCCTGATGGAAGTCCATTCTTGTGCAAGTTCCTGTTTAAGAGACGAATCCGCCCGGGGACGATGTTCAGTTTCATGCATCTCAGCTTTCAGGAGTTCTTCTGTGCTCTGTATTATGTCTCTCTGGACGAAGAAGAGTCCCTGGGGAAACTTTTAATGGATAGTTCCTCAAAACCACATTTTGCAGCTGTGGTGCAATTTGCATTTGGTTTGTTGAATAAGGATGTGAGATCCACACTTGAAGAACATGGTTGTTCATTCGTCCAAAAACACAGGCTGATCTGAAAGAATGGATTTTGGGAAACATTAATGATTGTTCCTTGTCTTCGACACTAGTATGTTTTGTTCCTCACTGTCTCTATGAACTTCATGAAGAAGACTTTGTGAAAGAAGCAATGGGATCCTGGGGAAGGATTCATCCATGTGGGGAATTCCTCAGTACAGCAGACTTCTATGCACTGCTGTACTGCTGTCAGTGCTGTCAGAGCATTGAGGACATTTCCCGGTTTTTTTTATCACCGGAAGATTTGTCTATGATTTTGCCTGTACTTCACAAGTTTAAAGAAGCAAGGTAAATACGTTGGTCTAAAACACATTTTTGGTGGATGTAATTAATATCTAATGTCTAATTAGCTATAGCAAGTTAAACTGAATTAGTCTGTACAGTGATGTTGTGGATTGATTTTGAAGATTGTCTATAGATTGTCCATCAGACTCTGATCTCGGTAAACTGATCTACGCTCTCGCGAGAGGACAGACCCTGAGCTCACAGCGGTAATGTTTTAAATATATTTATACATTTAATGTGTTTTATGCACACATACTATCATCCTTTAATGTGTTTTTTTACTTTAAGGTTCATGGTATATTTTTTCTGTGCTTTGGTTTGCAGTGTTATTGTAAGTACCTACCAAATGATGTATGATGAAATAGATGGGGATATTCCTGGCGAGTCACTTGAACTGTCAATCATTAAAGAGCCGTCCAGGTGAAGAACAAGTGAATTTTTTCTCATCAATCAAATAGTTTTTTTTCTCATGATAACCAGAAATAATTCTATGATTAATATGTTTTGTATAACCCGTTATATCATCATCTCGCTCTCCTGTTCATCTGGCACTGGGTCTCCGCAATCTAATAGATGATAATTCTAATAGTAATAATGCAACTAAATTGGTCTCCCAAAACAGTTTAAAAAATAAGCTACACATTTTTAGCTTTTTTTGACTATTGCTAATGATGCAAATATTGGCTGGTGCTCAACAAACCACCAATTAATCATAATTAAAAAAAAAAAACACAAAAAGATATTCTAAGCTAGAAATTATTGTTTTATAGACAGAACAACAACTTGAATATTTTTTTTTTATCCTTTTTAATAGTATCTGCATAAAGATTCGCCTGCATCACTATCTGGATTTGGACTCATTCAGTCTCACCTTTCCACACTCAGAGATATTCAACAATGACTGGACCAGACTTTTTCAGACAAGTCACCAAAGCGATTTCGATGCATTCCTTTCTGCTCTCTATTCCTTCTCTAACCTGGAGAAGATGGACATGAGTGTGAAATGTCTAACTGAGAACTTGTCTGTTTGGATCCTCCAGATGAGCCAGAACTGCCCCAGTCTAACCGAACTCACGTGAGAAACATCTGAAATCACCTCTGTCCTGTTTCTATGTGAATTTGTCTCTTGATGAGAACTGTGTATTTAATATTCAAAGGGATAGTTCATCCAAAGAGGGAAATGCTGTCATCATTTACTCACCGTCATGTTGTTCCAAACCTGTTTTCCTCTGAGGAACACAAAATAAGTTATTTTAACAAATGCTTATTTAACACACAGTTTCAGATCCCATGGACTTCCATTGTTTGGCAAGAAATACAATAAAACAAACTGTTTTATTACCAGCATTATTTAAAATATCTTCTTCTGTGTTCTGCAGAAGAAAGACGGTTATGAATGATTTGGCAGAGTTTAATTTTTTTAGTGAACTAGCCTTTTAAAACATTAAAACAGAAAATGGTTTAGTAAACAAATGAACTATTGTATTTATTATTATTATTTTTATATATTTTGCAATGCTCTTGCTATATCAGATTAACCTTACAAAGCAAATGAATCCGCCCATCTGTAGTTCATGGCCTTCATCCATTTAAACTGTTATGGAATAGTTTAAATTAATGTGTAATAAGCAAATGTGAAGAATAGCATTATCAATCTTAATAATTTTATCTGTATAATGTGTTTCCACATCTAGGTTAAATGCTGGCTTATTACAGGAGGATGCAATCAAGATCTTGCAGAGGTCAAACACAAGACCAACTTGTATGATAACATTTAATGGGTTTGTATTGGTTTATCATTATATAGATTTTCTAATTTCATGGAGAGTTCAGTTTTACAAGCTTAAAAAGGACACAAAAACACCAGAAAAGAACAACATATTCCATGTTTTCTGAAGTCACTTTTTGTATGGAGCAAATCTAAAGTTTGAGAATTGTTATTCATAAATTAAGTTTTCTTTACATCCACCCTAGATCTCCTAGTTCATCAACAATTCAATAACAACTTAAATGTTGGTCTGTTTCTCACACAAATTATTATAATAAAAAATGATTACATTCAATTAAAAGCAAATATCAGGTTTGTTAAAGACTCTGTACTGATGCTGTGCTTTCTGATTATGAAGGTTAATTTGCAATAAACCGTCTCAGAAATGCACAGATTATTGTGACCGTCTGTCTCGCTGCAACCAGCCTGTGAAGATTCTTCTGAATGACCAGGGCTTTTTCACGGAGCAAGTGTAAGTTAAGACTGAGATTAACACTAAGAAAGCTGCAATAAAAAAATGAGAACTGTAATATGACACGAGCCAGTAACAAAAAAGTTTTCTTATGATTTATACAATTTAATTTGAACACTGGGTCCCACTTTATATTAAGTGGCTTTAAGTACTATGTACTTACATCAAAAATAAGTACGTGTACTTATTGTGTTCATGTTGTATTGTAAAACACTTTTGCTGCTATTGAGATGTGATACGGGTAAAGTTAGGGTCAGGTGTGGTGGTATGGGTAGGTATAATGGTGGGTTAAGGTATAAGAGAAGGGTCAACTGTGTAATTACAAATGTAAACACAACTTATTTACAGCTGTAATTACATGCAGGTATTTTCAAAATATAAGTACAATGTAAAAACATGTATGTACACAATAAGTCCACTGTATCAAATTATTAATTTCAATGTTAGTACATAATAGTTAAAGCCACTTAATATAAAGTGGGACCGAACATTGCATACTAAATGTTGATCCTATCCTACAGGTCAGCTTGTTCATATTTCATGATTTATCTCTTGTCTCTCCATTTCTAAGGCTGAATAAACAAATGAGGAGAAAACAACTGCAAAAGTAGCATCTTTACCTGGAGCTGTGGATGGAATAAAGATACCAAACAACTCTAAACTCAGTTACATGCATTGTAATCATAATAGTTGTGTCAATTTGTTTGTATAGGGTTTTTTCCAAGCAGCTTTACTGAGTTGTATGCATTATATGTTGATGCTTTGTCTAAATTTAATACTTTAGGGAAGAATGATTTTTTAGAGCGAATGGTTTATGTGTGAAGAAGATATACAATATCAAGCATATTGAGATTTACTCATAGATCATGTGACTGTGATTCGTATTAAATTAAATTGTATATAGTTGCTGGGGTTGTTCATTTATGCTGTGATATAAATCTGTAAGGTTTTGTACAATTTATAACATTTTGGTGTACTAACTAGTAAAGAGTACTAATTGATGATGTTTATTAATGCTATTTTGGTCATATTACCCTTAAGCAGTTTAAGATAATTCATAATACAAAGTATTAATAGGCATACTAAACATCTTCAGTCCCCGAGTGTGCCAGACAAAATCGACTGTAGCAAGAAATGAAAAACTTAAATTCTTTAATTTTTTGATTGCTGAATGTCAATCTTCTCATTGATGTGTTTGGGTCTAAACTTATGTCTTGTAAATGTAATGGTTTTATAAAGTTTGTCGGCGGATGTGATGAACATGTTTGAAAAGATCACGTGTAGGCCTATTCACACACTGAAGACGCCTGAGAGCAGAAACATCTGTATTATTCCTCCATGTGAAAATAAAATATGATTTTTTTTTCTGAATGATAATCACAGTTGAATTTCGGAAGAATTAAAAACTAATTTACTTAAAGGTTGTAACGGTCACTTTGTGTTTTATCTGTGTTAAAATGAGAACTGCGCATGTGCGTGTCAATTCGTTTTTGACAAGTGAGGAGAGGAGATAACCGCTCTGCCGACTCTCTTTGTATGCTTTCTTTTATTTCCTTTTATATTGTGACCAGGTTGGATGTTTGTTTGTATACTTTACTCACTTGATCCCCATGTATTCGGACAAGTGTGACGTTTAAGTACTTTTATTAAAACGCAGGGAAAATACGCCACCTCTCGTCTCTCGTGCATCTTTTCCTCCGACACCTATTGTTTTTTTCTGGGCAACATCTCAACTTTCCGTTACAAGGTGTGTGCAGTGGTTACAGTGGGATTTGGCAGGTGGAGAACCGTCACATTTTGTGTAGGAGCAACAGGGAAAAATCACTCACCGTTGGACATATTGAGTATCTTCGTATAGTAATACTATTTGGGACTAGAGTGTCACCATGGTGTAGCCTATTAAATGAGACAATATAGACCTACAAATGTGTCAAATTATATTTTATATGAAATGTTTGTTAACATTTGTGTGTGTATATATATATATATATATATATATATATATATATATATATAACAAATACAGTACATTATATTTAAAAAATATTTTTTTTATAAACAATTGTTATACAATATACAGGTGCTGGTCATAATATCATCAAAAAGTGGATTATTTCCGTAATTCCATTCAAAAAGTGAAACTTGGATTTTATATTCATTCATTACACAAAGACTGATATATTTCAACTGTTTATTTCATTTAATTGTGATGATTATAACTGACAACTAATGAAAACCCAAATCAGTATCTCCGAAAATTAGAATAATACTTAAGACCAATACAAAAAAAGGATTTTTCGAAATGTTGGCCAACTGAAAATTATGAACATGAAAAGTATGAGTGTGTACAACACTCAATACTTAGTTGGGGCTCCTTTTGCCTGAATCACTGCAATCAATGCGGCGTGGCATGGAGTCGATCAGTTCTGTGGCACTGCTCAGGTGTTAGGAGAGCCCCGGTTAGCCCAGGCTAAAGAGGCTGGCTGTTCACAGAGCTCTGTGTCCAAGCACATTAATAGAGAGGCAAAGGGAAGGAAAAGATGTGGTAAAAAAAAAAAAGTGAACAAGCAATAGGAATAAACCGCACCCTGGAGAGGATTGTGAAACAAAACCCATTCAAAAATGTGGGGGGGATTCACAAAGAGTGGGATGTGCGCTGGAGTCATGGCTTCAAGAACCACACATACAGACATGCAAGACATGGGTTTCAGCTGTCGCATTCCCTGTGTCAAGCAAACCACTCTTGAACAAGAGACAGTGTCAGAAGCGTCTCGTGACAAAATGGACTGGACTGCTGCTGAGTGGTCCAAAGTTATGTTCTCTGATGAAAGTAAATTTTGCATTTCCTTTGGAAATCAAGGTCCCCAGAGTCTGGAGGAAGAGAGGAGAGGCACAGAATCCACACTGCTTGAAGTCCAGTGTAAAGTTTCCAGTCAGTGATGGGTTGGGGTGCCTTGTCATCTGCTGGTTTTGGTCCACTGTGTTTTCTGAGGTCCAAGGTCAACGCAGCCGTCTACCAGGAAGTTTTAGAGCACTTCATGGTTCCTGCTGCTGACCAACTTTATGGAGATGCATTTTCATGTGTGGTCACCAAATACTGCTAGATGAAAATATGACCTCCTCAAAACAAGAGCCAGACGGCCACACTCAGAAGAAGGCAGGACAATGCTGAGGTGAACAACAACACGTTTATTGCCAGTGCAGAGGGTGAGCGATGAAGGGAGAGAATGCAGCGGCGATGACAACGATATGGTGATGACGTCACTGAACACGAGGAATGTCTTTACAGGAGTGAAGAGGACGAGATGAGCCAAGACGATGAAGATCAGCGATGATGGGAGGGACTTCAGGGAAGGTGTCAGGGTTGAGGGGTTACTCGGGGGAGCCGTCTGTAGCAATGGTCAATGACGATGACAGTAAACAGGACCTGCGTGTCTCAGGTGAGTAGTCTGAAGTGTTAGTTGTAGACCCGGTACGTCATTGAAGAGACCAGACAATGAGACTGTGTGACGAGAGTCTTTAAATGGTGAAGATGATGAGGGTGATCGCTGACAGGTGATTGTGAAGGAGGTGCAGGTGTGGGCCAAGGAGGGTGCTGGGAAATGTAGTGAAGAGCTGGATGATTAACTGGTCAACAGAGACTGAAGACTCCAGGACGGTAACCGGCAGTTCGGGAGACCAGGGCGGAGACGTATAGACCCCAACATTTTCTTGGGTGGAACTATGGGCTCAGGGACAGGCTCTGAGAGTTTCGGGTGGCGAGGCGTCCATCACGTGAACAGTCTCAGGCTCGGTAGGACTTGACGTGAAGCTCAGGCTCGGTAGACTTGACGTGAAGCTCAGGCTCGGTAGACTTGACGTGAAGAAGCTCAGGCTCGGTAGACTGACGTGAAGCTCAGGCTCGGTAGACTTGACGTGAAGAAACTGTGTTGATCAGCAGGTTCTCCAGCTTTATATCCCGGTGAAACACTCCACGACGACAGCACATTTGGGCAGCCATTGTTGCCTGCGCCATAATAAACTGTGCTGTGTCCTCATTGACGATCCTTCCTGACCAGTCCAAAACTCCCACAGATCTGTACAGGGTGAGGGACGCTCCAAGACCATGATGTATTGGTCAGTCTGGTCCTGCCAGTCCACCAGCTCAATGATCCCTGAGTCTCTGGGGCCGCTATTAGCAAGGGTTAATAGGCCGACCTCTAATGGGACGGGTGCGGGATGACCAGGCTGGAACAAAGATCATTGTAATATGAAGGTGTTGTCATTATGTTTACATATTTTCATTTGAAGACAACATAGTGAGTGTAGCCAATTTACAATGTAGATGTATTTCATGTTCTGCGGCTTTCTGGCAATTTTCACTGCCACCTGATCAACCAAAAAAACAATGTTACATTTCTAACATGTCAAATGCAGTAAATAGTGGACAAATATACACAAAAAGACTTGAAATGGATATAGTGAGACAAATAATTAGTTGGCTAAATATTGTAAGAAAATGCGGACACCTCAAGGCCGTCCTCCAAGCGTTTCCCTTCATAAACAGAGCCGAACGATCCCTCACCAAGCATTCTGCCCATTTCATACTGGCTCAAAATGTCGTCTGCAAAAAGATGATTCGTTTTAGTGTCATGGACAGCCGTGAGTTTAATGTTTGAGGTCATGCCGTCACTCACCCTCAGTTGTCACATCGACTCTGCTGTTGTGAGCCGGTGCTGGACGTACTGGACTGTGGAGGACTGGAGATAGAGGGGTTTGAACCTGCGGACCTTCAACACCACTGGATAGAGCCTGAAGACCATCATCCTCTGATTTAAAAAATAAAAGTTCTGCTTAAATATTTAAGACATGTCCTGGAAAAAATCATAACTTTGATTAAACTTTTGGCAGCGTTGGCAGCTCAATGCTATCCTGCTAGCTGGCAGCAAACTGCGGAATGGATTTCTGGGGGGGGTCTCTGTGTCTCGTTGATGGTGTCAGTGGTCTGATCCTCCACTCTCTGGCCCTGACCTGAGCCACTGCTGTGAAGAGAGAGACGCTCTCCAGAACTGCAGTGAAGAGATAGCAGATCTACACAACTACTCTTCTTCCTCTGGCTCTCCTGACTAGCACTCTCCTCACTAACAGGCTGATGATAGACATAGAGCACACACAAGAGGTTTGACCTTGATTTCTTCCCATATCAAAATAAACAAAGAACATTTAAAACAAATTCACAAAAAGGTGTCAAAATCTTCATGAAGTTCCTAAACGTAAGTTAGGGAGGAGCGAGCACATCTAATCTTTCAATCAACAACCAGAGTATATAAGCAGCCGCTTACCTCTCCCTAGTATCAGCTGTTCCAGTATCCCTCCACCTCCCCAAACTCCACCTTCATCTTAGGTACCTTGCCCTTTAATTAACAGGTCCTACATTTAGCCACTGGGGGGTATATCAGAGCTCGAGTTGAAGCTGCTTCATCGAGCCCCTCTCCAGTGGACAGCAAGCCAAATAAGTTTAACCTAATGTCCTAAAGATTTTATGGGCAAACGAACTCGTTAACAAATGTTAATATATATTCATTTGTAGCTTATAGGGCCAATACCTTAAAGCATTTCTGGAGAAGAGCTGGACTGTGATGGACTGGAGCTGGAGGGGTTTGAACCTGCTGATCTTCAACACCACTGGATCGAGCCTGAAGACCATGATCCTCTGCAGCACAGGCACTGGACTGGACACCATTCTCATCTAAAGCAGGGAATATCAAACAAAAGCATGTTTCAAACTAATAATTATCATTATTAAACATTGGATACTCATATCATGGCTATTCTTCTGTTAAAATGTTTTATTTTTTAAACAATCCTTGTTTAAATGTTATGACATATCATATCTAAATCTGATTATTGGCCTGATCAAACTTCAGTTGTATTTTGATATAATATGGTGTGGTCATATATGGTAATTAATGATATTCTCCAATGGTCATTTGATTTACCCTCAGCTCTTCTCTCAGTTATCGGTGCAGTTTTCTGGTCTGAGATGATGCCGCTCCAGTCACAGTAATGAAGCTTCACAAAGATCTCCATCCTCCTCATCTTCCTCAGCACCAGCACTGACGGGCTGCTGGTGTTCAGCCGCATGGGTGCTGGATATGGAGGATGCGCTCTGATGGGAGTCGGACACCTGAGCACTAGAACTGAGCTTTCTCTTCAGTGCCGGACCTCTGCGAGAGTGTTGAGATGAAGTGGACGGACGTCCATCATCTGGGCTCTGCTGGCTGTCTCTCTGCCACTCTCTCTCCCTGTGAGCGGACCTGTGGACACAGAAACAAACTCACAAGACAGAGGTGTTAAATATCCAGGAATAAGCTCCTGGCTCTGTGCCTGGGTCGGGCCTGGCATCCTCCTTCAAACTGCAATAAAACAATACAAATACAATACAATAAAATACAATGCCCCTCAGAAATATCCCTCCCAAAAAAATAAAATAAAAATAAAATAAAACTCCAAACTCCCTCTAAAAAATATGAAAAGACAATCAAATGAAAGAGTCCTCAGAAATAATATGATCTTTTAAAAAATAAAACGATGTAAGTTAAAGGATATTAGCCGATCTCCTTCTAGAATAAAAGTCTCCTCTCTGAAATCCTCCGAACAGCTTTAAAATCTCAAGATCACCACAGAAAATATTCAGCAAAAGTCTCTGAAATCGCCTGGTCTCTCAACAGACAGCGATCAAAGTATTAATATTTGCAGTCAGAACTCATAACACGCGTCGCCATAGCAACTCAAATTTGAATCACTCATATTACGTGCGTGAGCCATGCGCGTGAGCACATAGAATCTGCAAACAAACCGAATCTGTTCATGCAGGACTGAATGTAATTATTAAATAACCATTTAACCATTTGTGGCGAACAGGACGTGAGAGAACGGCGCGAGGCCGGTGGTGCGATTGCTAATGAGCAACACCTGTGAAGCACACCGGTCTCGCATCTCTCACGGAGGAGCGGAAGCATAAAGGAGGAGCGACGACGTTGATGATCGAGAGAGGAACAGGCCTGTATTTTAGTTGTGTTTTGTTTTTGTATCTGTATTTTACTTTAGCCAGCAGTCGTCCGCGAGGGGCTGCTGGCAGTTATATTTATTTTCGGTAGCCAGCAGTCGTCCGCGAGGGGCTGCTGGCGGTATTTTCGTTTGTTTGTTTTATTTTAAATAAACTATATTTTGATTGTTCGCCGGTGTCGTGCCAAGGTACTTACCCCTGAAAGGAAGTGTATCCCCGGTCTCGGGAGCGCGCTCGCATTCAGCAGGAGGTGTGTCATTGCTTTGTGCAAGGTAAATGAAACTATAACACGTGAATTGTTTGTTATCGTTTTACTGTTGTTGTTTTATCGACGAGGTTTAGCAGAGACAGCTATCACGTGGCCCATCAAAAACAAATTATTTTATTCTGTGTGCTAACGATCGAACTTCATGCACTGAATTGATCAATTCTCTCGAGAATGTCGAGAGTTACTGAAAAACCAAGACGACCATATCGTTTCACAAGCAAACAGCCTGTGGATATAAAATTGTTCTGACCCCCCCCCCCCCCCCACCCCCTCCTTCCATTGTGAATTATTATCAAAATGATTCAATAATGCATTGCACTTAAACATAGGCTGGTCAATGGAATACACAAAAAAAAAAACGATTTTACAGATGATGGCCTATCATCAAGTGTTTTATTTTCTGTATACTGTACATCATGTGTAATAACAGCATTGAATATGGACACATTTCTTGTTTCCTGACAAAACTTGTAGTGGGATACAGATTTTTTCAGACCGTATTTTCGACCTGCCAAAATATGTATCCCCCCTCCAAAATATACAGATGATGGCCTATCATCAAGTGTTTTATTTTGTGTATACTGTACATCATGTGTAATAACAGCAGTGAATATGGACACATTTCCTGTTTCCTGACAAAACTTATAGTGGGATACAGATTTTTTCAGACCGTATTTAAACCTGCTATAAAGGTATCCCCCTCTCCATATTCCACAGATGATGGCCTATCAACGTCTGCACTTCCTTTGGCACCAAGAAAGCAAGGAAAGCCCCCACCACCCATCCTCACCACCATCTACAGAGATACTATAGAGAGTGTTTCAGTCAGCTGCATCACTTTCTGGCGTGGGAATTGTAGGGCCTCCGACCGCAGCGGATAGTGCTCAACCTCCAAGATCTCTACACCTCCAGAGTTAATGAAAGGGCTAAGAAAATCACTTTGGACCCCACACACACAGCCCAATTTCTCTATGAACTGTTGCCCTCCAGTCTGAACAGATACAACTCTAATAACTATACACTCTTTCATAACTGTCATGTTGTACATAACATCTCAAAATTGTTGTCTGCATCTGTAGCCTATAGCATCTTAAACTGGACACCTGTAAATAACATGGGCCTATCTGTACATTCATATGGGCCTACATTTCTATTACTGTACTATCTTGCATTATTTAAATGTTATTTTATTTTTAATATTGTTATTGTTATATATATTTTTTTATTAAATTCCTATATGCCTCTATTATCATGTATGTCTGCACTATGTCTGTACTTTCCTTCCTCATTCCTTCACATCTTTTTCTGATTCTAATTCTTCTTTGCGGCACTGTGGTCCAAGTGAAACGAAATTCCGTTCTCTTGTGTGTATATGGACTATACTATGCGGAAATTACAATAAAGCTGTCAAGAAGTGACTTCTTTCCAAAAGTTAAGTGTATTTTCACTAGGGTGAGCACCCTGGACCGCATAGCATTTTCACCCCTTGTCCTGCACGTCGCATATTGAGATAATGTCCCGCATCAGTCTGTTGGTTTTTAATCAAAATGTGGAGCGGTGATTCGTTCCATGTTTTCCCTGTCAGAAAACAAACTATAATTCGGTCAATTAAATTGAAAATGTTACAGAATTTATCAACTTTGCATGCTGTGGTTGTTTTAATTCAGATAAATAAGATAAATATGTCTTAATGTATAATACTGTCAATTATCTAAATTAATGTTGGTTTATATTTTAATTTGTTCATTATTCATACTCTTTGAATTTTAAGTAGGCTATATTTTTAAGATCGCGCCACGGGTAGGCCTATAGGTTGCGAGTCAATTATCAACATTTGATTTCGTTGGGGGATACAAATTTAATCGGCTCGGATCGGCTTGATCAGTCTTTATGCTTATTTTTGTCATCTTCTCTGAACTCAAACACTGCAATGGATCCGAATAATTATGAGCAGATAATTAATTACAAATTGAAAGGGGAATATCCAGCATTTGCAGTAAAAGAGACAAACTTCTTCTTCGAAGAAAAGCTGCTCTCTACGAAGCTGAAGATAAGTAAGCAAAATCATAACCCTTTACTAGTCATCAATTGATCGACAAATTATGAAAAATACATCTCAGCACTTTCCTAATGGCTTAATTACATATCACCAAAACATTAATTTGTTTATTTCGAACAAATTTCTTCCCAACAATTCAAATTTATGAACATGCAAAGCATGCTTACAACCTTTATATAGCCTACACGGTCAAAATACGTAGGCCCAGTCTACTTCTTAAGAATCATTGACACTGTGCAACCTTATCAGGGCACAGATGTGCAGTACAATACATGTCATTTCCCACAATGAATACATTATTACGCTGTGATAAAGTAGGTTGTCTACAGCAGTGTTTCCCAACCGGGGGTACGTGAGCAGTCCCCAGGGGGTACATAGGATGATTCTCAAAAGATAAAAAAAAAAAAAAGGTTTAGCTATTGACTATTCTCAAAAAAAATTATTTTAGGATTGCTTTTACTTCATTATTAATTTTATTCGTTTATTTTTGTATTTAAAGTGTGTATTTTTCTCTGTTGTTATGTTTGCCTGTAAAGCACTTTGAGAAAGCAACTTTTAAAGGCGCTATATAAAATACATTTATTTTTACTATATAAAATGTGATCTTTGTTTTTGTATAATTGGTCTGGACATGTGAAGATGTGAAAAAGTCATACAAATATTGAACAAAGACAAGTATTATATTATAAGAGTTATTATAGGAAGTAAAAATATAATTATTTACAGGTAAATTCAGGTCTCACCCAAATTTACACCAAATCTAAAAATCCCACCGATCACATGCGCTTGTGGGGGTACTTCAGTCAGGATAAAATGTTTTGGGGGTACAGTACCCTAAAAAGGTTGGGGACCACTGGTCTACAGGGACGGATTATGATTTGTAAGGCCCTGGGGATAGGTATCTCCAAAGCCCCGTCTCAACTTAGGGAAAATGCAGTTATAATGTAATAGTAAATAGTTATTTTTCCAATACTTTTCACACACAAAAATATACCCATTTGTCCAGCATCCCTGGTTATCTAGGTGACTAGCTGGCTTATTAAGCAGATGTCTTTAAATCTATAAAATTCTAATAACATTTTGGTGTATTGCCATTGATGAAAAATTTATTACCCTGTTTTACTTGCATGACTATTAGAGTTTATAGTTTTTTTTTTTTCAATTTGTTTAGGAGAAGAGCTATATTACTGGCGCTATAAAGGGACTGCCCAAAGCATTAAAACTAAAGTGGTCTGTGAGGCTAATGACGCAAACAGAATTTTTGAGGATTTTCATGCCAGCCCTACTGGGCACATTGTGGCCAGACCAAAACAAGGGAAACAATATCCAAGAGATTTTACTGGCCAGGGATGTCAGTAGACATCAACAAGTGGGTAAGTCGGCACTACAAAACAATCATCATTATTTAATGATAAGGCTTGTTATTTCATAGTCAGTTTTATATAACTTTTTCTATATTGTTCAAAATGATTAATAAAAATGTTACCCTGATATTTACAGTACACTTCTATTAATGAATTGCCATTTTTACATAACATTTTATCATCAGGTTTCCCAATGCTCAGCTTGCCAGGCCAGTTGTGCATCGATTAAACAGCCAACACAATACACTCCCACAAAGGTTAGTTCATCCAAATACTGATAAAAGGTTCCAGTGTAAAAGCTATGACTTAAAATAAAATGTGTGCTTGATTAAAAAAAGTAAAAGAAAAGATGCTGAGTGCATTTTATATCACAAAATATAAATTATCCTGTCCACAACGTCATATGTTAGATTGGATGAAATCTCAAACATCAAATCCAGGCCCGGACGCCGGATCCCGTCAAAAGATATCCATTTGTCTGGTTTGTGCAACCCAGCAAACCCGTTAACAGAAAGTATTGTCTTTTGTCTCAAGATTCTATTAATAGCCTTGTATCGGTCTTAGAGTTTGACTGAGAAAGCCAGAGAAGAGCAGAAGCAGGAGACGAAGTGATGATAATAAAAGAGCAGAGTTTATTTATTAATCTTAGTTGTCTGTTTCAAAATTCTTCATCTAGTCTAGATGTTACATAAATCAATGCTCAGACTTCATCTGACTAAGTACAAATCCAACAAGTGTTGCTATCCTAAGGTTAAACTATGGAAAATGACTGCTTCACAACATCGTGCTGTGAAGATGAAAACCTTGAAATGGGGACATTCTCTTATCTCCTACGTGTGAAGACAAACATCCCTTTACCCAACACAATCATAAGAATTAACAGCAAGAACAAGGACTTAAGTAAATTAGTCATAAAATATAAAAACATTAATGAATAATAATAAATGGATTAAATTATAAATTATGTAAATTATATAAGTCATATAACAATATATGAAGAAATTATAAATCAACTATATAAATGACTAATTATTATAAATTATTATGAAGTTAAATATAAAAACAAAGATAATATTCTTTAAAATAATAAAGAAAATAAAACCAATGTTGCTCTCTTAAAGTAAAACTGGTTGTTATTGAAAAACCTTTGTTGTGGCAAAAATTCTCATCAAACATCAAAGAGACACTCAGTCAAATTAATAAAAGAAAAAAATATTTATTCTTGCAAGAATAGGTTCAGTCTAGTACACAGGAGTTACGCTGTGCGAGAGAGTGACACAAAGCAGGAAGAGATGGGACAACTTTTTATACTCTTTTCAAGGTTCTTCCTTATACGTTTACACCAGATAAGGTAATCACTGCTTTTCAGTCCCTCTTTAAGGACACAAACTGGCACAGAAATAAACTGGCCAAAACTGACTGTCCTCTCAGGTCAGATTGTCTTATCCCATATGTTCCTGAAGCGTCACCTCCAACATGTACACATGTATATTTTTACTCATTGAATGGGTTCCCCAGAAGCACGTCCCAGATAACCTAGTAATTTACTGATCAATGTATGATTAAAATTTCCACAACACCTTAGGTCCTTCACCAAGCAGTATGAGTTAAGTGTCTGGATGAAAACTATTTTAATGATAATATATTTTGCTACAAGGTTTCTCAGCCATTTGAGTTGGTGGGGATGGACCTAATTGGGAAATTGACAGAAACCAAGCATGGGCATCAATACATATGCGTAATGATCGACTACTTTACGAAATGGCCCCAGGCCTATCCTTTGACATCAAAGGCAGCCAAGGAAGTAACAAAATGCATAATCAAATTTGTCCATCAGTTTGAATCCCCCAAAAGGATTCTGACTGACCAGGGAAAGAATTTGTCAATGCTGTAAGTACTTCATCTAGTCCAATGCAGAAAATCACTATTGTTGTTAAGAGATTATATTACTTTTATAAATATATATTTTTAAAACATTGTTCCCTTATGATTGCAGATTAACAAAAGTGTGTGCGAAATTCTCAACATTAAAAGAAGCCTATGCTCGCCATATCATCCACAGACAAACGGATTAGTAGAGAGATTGAATGGCACAATTCAGAGGTGGGTCCTTATTTGTATTCCTTAATAGACCACAGTAACATGTAACATACAACATTTGATACTTATGTGTCATTAAATGCGTATGTGTATACTTATTTTATGTGTGCATGTCCACTGAAAATGTAAAAATAACCCTTAAGTTTACAATTTCAAATCAAATGCTGCCAAACTGTTCATACTAATTTTCAATGAGATGTTTACTTCATAAATTGTATGAAAAAAAATTATGAAAATATATGGTCCAGATCACTACTTTTCCAGATCACAAAATGAAGGGCACCTCCCTTTTATCGTCAGAAATTGAGCTTGGATGTCATCTAGTAAAAAAGTATGGTTCTGAAACCCACCCAAACAAAATCTTACTGAAAGCCCATTTGTTAAGATATCAACTTATAAATAAATAAACTGTCCGCACACTTAAATCCTTTGAGCCAATTTTAGCCCTGAGGATGGTCTTTTGACCGAAAGCTTGGTTATTAAAATTTGCTCAAAGGATTTAAGTGTGCGGACAGTTTATTTATTTATTCTTTGAGATCTTTAGTCTTGTTTGTCTGGCACCCTTGATGATCGTGAGTGCGGTGTAACTCCTTCATTAAGATATCAACCTAACATTTTTTTTAATTGCCTTTATTTTTACAGAGCCCTCAGTAAATTGGTCGGTAACCACCCCGAAACATGGGATGATTACCTGGATGCTGTGATGTTTGGTCTTCGAACCAAAAAGCAGATAACTACCAAGCACTCGCCCTACTATTTGATGTTCGGCAGAGAGGCTCGTTATCCGTCAGAAGTCCCGGAACAATACATGGTTGGTTTTATCATCTATGTATCTATCTGCATATTATTTTGTTCACTAAATAAGGTACAGAGCCATGTAAAACTGACTATCATGTAAATCAGTGGTTCTCAAACTAGGGGACATATTGCCATGGCAGGGGGCCTGTTGAGCAGACCAAGCAATGCTATGTAATTTGCTAAATCTAAAAGAATAACTTTGAGAACCACTGAAGTGGTTCACCTGCCACACCACAACCAGCAGCCTGTCAAGCCACAGGCCCATCAGCAACAGTCCAACCAAAACCACCTGCCACACCACAACCAGCAGCCTTTCAAGCCACAGGTCCATCAGCAACAGTCCAACCAATACCACCTGCCACACCACAACCAGCAGCCTGTCAAGCCACAGGCCCATCAGCAACAGTCCAACCAAAACCACCTGCCACACCACAACCAGCAACCTTTCAAGCCACAGGCCCATCAGCAACAGTCCAACCAAAACCACCTGCCACACCACAACCAGCAGCCTTTCAAGCCACAGGCCCATCAGCAACAGTCCAACCAAAACCACCTGCCACACCACAACCAGCAGCCTGTCAAGCCACAGGCCCATCAGCAACAGTCCAACCAAAACCACCTGCCACACCACAACCAGCAGCCTGTCAAGCCACAGGCCCATCAGCAACAGTCCAACCAATACCACCTGCCACACCACAACCAGCAGCCTTTCAAGCCACAGGCCCATCAGCAACAGTCCAACCAATACCACCTGCCACACCACAACCAGCAGCCTGTCAAGCCACAGGCCCATCAGCAACAGTCCAACCAAAACCACCTGCCACACCACAACCAGCAGCCTTTCAAGCCACAGAGCCATTAGCAACAGTCCAACCAAAACCACCTGCCACACCACAACCAGCAACCTTTCAAGCCACAGGCCCATCAGCAACAGTCCAACCAAAACCACCTGCCACACCACAACCAGCAACCTGTCAAGCCAAAGGCCCATCAGCAACAGTCCAACCAAAACCACCTGCCACACCACAACCAGCAGCCTTTCAAGCCAAAGGCCCATCAGCAACAGTCCAACCAATACCACCTGCCACACCACAACCAGCAACCTGTCAAGCCAAAGGCCCATCAGCAACAGTCCAACCAATACCACCTACCACACCACAACCAGCAGCCTTTCAAGCCAAAGGCCCATCAGCAACAGTCCAACCAATACCACCCTGCCACACCACAACCAGCAACCTGTCAAGCCACAGGCCCATCAGCAACAGTCCAACCAATACCACCTGCCACACCACAACCAGCAACCTGTCAAGCCACAGGCCCACCAACCACAGTCCTGCCACCGACTCATGGACGACATACTCTAGCTGTTGCAGAGAAATGTAAGATTTCTTTTTAATTTTAATGGAAGAGATGTTAATACCCAAGCACGCTAGTGTCATAATTATTTCCCCATTACCCTTATTGATTTACATGAGACGGTGACTGCTGTATTACATTTATGGACAGTGTGGTTACAGTAATGTATGAAGTGATAAATTAGGAGCTTTGATCATATTTTAATTGCTACTTACATATTCCACATTGATTTACTAGATATTTTTTATTATTCTTTAACTTCTTTATTCATTATTTTTGGCAGATGTAAAGGATGCCTGGGCAGGAAAGAATGTCCATGTCCTCCTCTCTAGAGTCGGGGCTTACAAATTATTTTACTGGGACATTCACCAGCTTGGTCCGAACATGGAGCTGGAAAGTGACATATGTACATTTTTAACTGTTTTGTAAATCAACTGTAGCTTTCAATGTATTTTTTTATTATTCTATCATAATCTCTTGTTTAAAATTTCTCAACAGTCAATTAATGCATATCTAGCGATCTTGGTGCGTAAGTACAATGCCCAGAATACAACAAGATTAGCATTCATTGATTCATTTGCAATGACATCAATGTGGCAAAGGAGGACTCTAAGACTCAAGGTCTGTATTGGTATAAAGGATCTCATTGGATCTCACAAATTTACAGTGTAATAAAGCAAAATAATATAAATAACATTTCATGATTTAAAAAATGTAAACAAATTTAAAGGGATAGTTCCCACAAAAAATGAAAATTCTGTCATCATTTACTCACCCTAAAATTGTTCCAAACCTGTGTACACTTCTTTTGTTCTGCTGAACACAAAGGAAAATATTTAGAAGAATGTGTGTAACAAAGCAGATCTCGCCCCCTATTGACTACCATTGTATTTTTTATTTTTATTTTTTATTTTTTTACTATGGTGGTCAATGGGGGAGATTGGCTTGGTTACAAACATTCTTCTAATATATAAAAAAAATCTATACAGGTTTGGAACAATTTGAGGGTGAGTCAATGATGACAGGACTATCCCTTTAAATATTTAATATTTTGAGAGACTGCCTTGAACTACCTTTTATTTGGACTTTATTCTGTGATTTTCTTTACACATTTAAGTTCATATTTTATGGACAATTCAATAATCACAATGATTTTTGTTCAATTTTAGATTAAACCCATGGAGTACGAAATCATTGTGGGAATTATAAATGAGTATCACCACTGGAAAGTAGCGGCAAAATTTACTATACACATATTATAAAAGTAAATTACGCCACAGAAGAAAACGCAGTGCCATAATATTATGTTTCATGATACACTTGATTGAGTAAAGAACTAATGTGTAATTTGTTTTATGAAAAAAGGTGATCTACCCTCAACAAAGGAAGTCCCTGTTCCTGGATCCACTGGGAGAGTCTAAGCAAGACATCAAAACATGTCTTGAAACAACAAGGTAAGGATAGCTGTAAAAATTAAACTTCAGCATTATTAACATTTCAACATTTAATTTAGTATATCCACTGTCAATAGAAAAACATAATTATAACATTTTAACAAAATAATCATAAAGAGTAGAGTAGTTGGCAGCACAGGATTTTAGCCACCATTAGAGCTTTACATTCTTTACTTTTCCCTTTCGAGAATGGTCACTTCGTATTGTGTAGTTTACGCTGTGGGGAAACTCCTTTCCTCAGATTATTAAAGCATTATGTAAAGCGTATTGCAGCTGCACAGCTAGCACAGTGAGTGACTGGCTCACTCATTGGCTGTGCTGCGGCAACTGCATATCCAACGGTGAAGTGCCTCTGACGCGTGCACCAATCAGCTATCAGCGTGCCAACACACGAAATGGGCGTCTACATCCATAAAAGGAGCCCAAATTCGCCAATTCGAGTGGGAGATCTGCAGGCGCTCTCTGTGAGCCCCTACCGGTTTGGATTTTGGAATAGGTGACTCCAAGGTCACTTTCAAACCCAGGCATGGCTATGTACCTAAAATGCAATGCACTTTACATAATGTTTCAATATTTTCTGAGGAAAAGAGTTTCCTCACAGCGTATAGCTACACAATACTCGTTCCCTACTCTCAGGGAACCAAGGTTACGTTAGTAACCGAGTACATTATCACCTATCCACCAAGGAGAGATGTGAAAAGCTTACAAATCTAACAAAAAAACAAAATGTGATAACATAAATGTGAACATTTGGTAGTTTTTATTAGTCTTTTGTTTGTGTTACAGTTTAAAAATGCATACCTGGTGGCATTGACCCCTACTGTGTGTGACAAAATTGCAAAACATAACATGTTTAATTTTATTTTCTTTCTTCAGGGCATTCATGCGAAATAAGGGGTGTAATGTCTCAAGGTGGACATGTGACACAGTCCCACATCCCAAACAATTGGACGGTACTTCATGTGGAGTGTTTGCCTTGAAAGTATGTTTACTATTCAGAACAGTGTCCTCACCCTCACATTATAATATGACCATTGTTCAGTTATGACTGTTACGCTAAAACTATAAAGTTATTCACTGACAGCAGATTTATGCCTCTGTAACATCATTTTTTAAGGTAATCATAAAATGTCTCTTTCAGTTTGCAGAAGAACTTTTGAAAAATGAGATGGTAGATTTTCCTGCTACAAAAGAGGCTATCATCACACACAGGTGTAAATAATCATAAAATCACATTCAAATTCTCTATCATTACAACACAGTCTCAGATAAAAACCAGAAAATCAACGAGGATTAAATAAAAACCCGTTACACCACTAACACAACACTCATGTGTGATCAAAGGACAAACTGGAAAAGAGCATCAGCCACAGAGGACACGGGGAACAACTCATCTCTTCCAGCTCTTGTATTTGTATATTCTGGCAGGTTAGACAGCAATTGAACAGTTTGCCTCAAATGGATTCATTAAGGTTGATAACCTTAAAAAAAAAAAAAAAAGAAAACCAAAGAAAAGAAAAGGATACATCATTACTTCTGATTATACTTTCAAATGTGAATAAAATCAATGTTAGAAAAAGTAAGTAGAAAAAACTAATAGTCAGTTTTTATAGGGGATGTCTCATAAAATGGTTTGTTATGAGTTGATACTGTATGGGACGTCCCCTGTAAAAACTGACCTTTCGTTTTTTCTACTTATTAGAAATGAGGTCTTTAGGCCTCTGAAGTCGACTAAAGTGACGTATCTCCAAAATGCTGCAGTAAAATGGTTTGATATGAAGTGTGCATACTGTGTGGGACACTGAATTCCAGAAACTTTTAATATTGTAAAAAAAATATATATATGAAAAAAGAGGCATTTAGAAAGAGTGTTTACTTTATTTGACTGCTTTTTGCAAACAATTATGCTGTAAACCTCTACATAAAAATGATTGAGATGTGACCTATAAAAAAAAATCAGTAAAACTGTCAAGTTTAAAGTACAAAAACTCTCGAAACATGGCATCTTGTTATGTCGTCTCTCGCAGAGATATAGATTGATTGATAGATAGAAAGATAGAAATAAAGAAATAGATAGAAAGAAAGAAATATTACACAAAAAGAAAGAAAGATCGCGGTAACTAACCACCTGACACTTCCTCATCTGGAGCACGTCTTACACACTGCGACGGCTTGTGGAATATTATCAGCCTTTCACGTTTTACGGCGATACTATTGTGGAGAGATGACCCTTAGCCGTTTGTCTCCACATGTGTGAGGAGAAATATCGAAACCAAAACTAACGAAATCAGGCTACATTTGAAACTAGCATTCTGTCCTTAAAAATTAAGGAAGTTGAGAAGAGGCGTGTCCACAGATTATACTTTCGATCTCTGGTGTAGAAATTAATGTTACAAATAAATATTCGTGACAAAGCCTATCTTCACCGTGAACACTATGTCGACTTCAATGAAGGTAAGAACAACACTGGAGCATAACTTGATCACTTTAATGACATGAGAAGCCTCGCAGTCACGAGATCAGTTTTACTCACTGACACGATTAATATTGTTATTGTTTTTCTAACCGCGACTACACGCGCAGAATAATGTGTTTTATTATTGTTAACGTAACTATTTTTTTAGACTGAGTATTGGAGATTCTTTTGAATCTATTCACCAAAAAGATTGATTCATGGGTAGAAATGATAGCGCTATGTGCCAGTTTGCGGGATTTTTTTTGTGTGTTATGAGTGATTGATTTATTTACTTAAAGTCACCATGAAATCTCAATTCTTGTTTCTTGATGTGTTTTTCTGGCGCGAGAGCAACCTGTCGCTCACGTGACGTCACGTGAGATCAACAACAAATTCGACTTCATGCTGCGAATCTAACAAATGCAAATCTGTATTTTTATAACAGTAAAAACCTCATTCCATGTACTCACGAATCGCAATGTTATATTGTATGTTTATCAAAATAAAACTGATTAAAACATAGACCCCTACATTGGTATTTAAATACTATAGGCTTATGTTTATCACTTTGTTGTACAAACAGATGCTGTACTAAGCAGTACATAAAGTATTTAATGAAAATGTCTCTGAAACATGATTCATCTCCCTAATCCTTACGACCACACCTAAATTCAACAAAATCAAGTCCCGCCCCACAATTTTTTTCATCTGAAAAGCCGTTTCACTTCGACAAACACAACTTCTGTGTCACGCTAACTTTAATAATTTATTGGTAACAACATTCAAAAGACAGCTGAAAACTCATCTCTTCTGTGAGCACGTAACCTCATAAAAAAAAAATCTATCCTTTAATCCTCCCTTGTCTGGCTTCTGCTACTCTGAGCAAGGCCTGGACTTTGTATTTTGAGCACTTCTTGTGTTGTTTTTGCCTCTTCACGATGACTCGCTTGCTTCTTTGTAAGTCTCTTTGGACAAAGGCGTCTGCTAAGTGACTAAATGTAATGTAATGTAGATGTTATAGGGTAGGTCAGGGGAAGGATGTATGGGGGGTCCTGCCTTCATTTTTTCTCCGGACCATAGATGACACAGAATCTCATCTCAGCACTTTTGATGAATGGCTACGCTATTTTTAATTTTGTCTTTTCATCTGAACATCAACATTTGTGAGATTTAATCAGCCGAAAAAAACATTTTGTTGTATAACAACTAAATTAGCAAATGTTCTATTTATTTCCACATTGGCTGATGCAAAAGTAAATGCCCATTGTTCTTCAGGGGTAATCCTCCCGCCTGCCTAACCGTATCTATCCTCACACAGGTGATGTGTGACTCAGAGTCAGAGTGACTAACACCAGCGGTGAACAGTCACGGACAAAGAAAGTTGGGACACTAACCTAACTACATTTCTTCAGTAGCATGTCAGTAGTTCAGCTTTAGCATTTCCAGTAACACACTACTTTTCCTACGAGAGCTGAAGCGCGACTAAACCATCAGGAAGAGCTGGGGGAATAATCAAACTCTCACCTCGATTGTGTAAGATTTGTGCTTTATTAGCATAATTACTCACACTATATGTTCATATTTCCTCACAGCGTTTACAGCTGACTTGCATACAGATATAATAGACCGAATACAGTGTAAAAAAGGAAGTTTCACCTAAAGAAAAATTAAAATACTACAAAGTAAAAAAAAAAAAAAGAGTAATCCATATTCTTGCATTCTCCTAATAAGAAGAGCAGTTATTGTGTGTGTGTGTTTTCTTGTATTTGTGTGTATTTGTGCAGCTACAACACAGGTTTGTCGTGATTGCAGTGTAGCTCTTCCTGTGACGGCCACATTTTCCTGTGTGAGTTTCATGGTTGTGTGTGTCAGCGGAGTCTGCATCTTGTTTTAGGTTTATTTTTTTTCTGTCACAGTGTAGTCTACAATGGTGAACTGTATAGTCTTATTAGTGGTCAGACAATGCTGTATTTGATTATTACAAGTATTACAGTCCCGTCAATGTTTTTAATAGATCACAACCTTTGTGGCCAGGTTTATAAATGAGACCCCGGCTCATCATTAGAGCCGGCGTTAGATGTGTGTGTGTGTGTGTGTCATGAAGAATGAGACCAGTGGCTTCAGATCCAGCCAGACTGCTTGCCAGTTAGATATTGAAGATATTGCATGTTGTTGGGTTGTTTCAAGCCACATCTAGGCCTACTTTCAATTCACACATCAAATGACAACGTCATCTGAGCACCAGCCATAGAGAGGAAGTTAAAGTGCCCCGTTATGCTATTTTTAAAGTTTCCTATTGTTGTTTTGTAGTTTCCTATAACAGGTTTACATCCATCAAAGGTCAATTTATTTTTCCATTTCCTCATATTTGCACATCACCACATTTTCAATGATTCTTAAACGTCAGCTGAATCAATCTCTCTAAATCCCTCCTTTCCGCGAGCTACTCTGCTCTGATTGGCCAGACAGCGCAGTCTGTTGTGATTGGTCTACTGCGTAAAGCGTAAACGCCAATGCTATAACAACGTCAGCTCTGCTTGTCCAGGGGCTTCCTACACAGGTGTTTTTAATATAAATCTTTATTAAATCTTAACGATACAAACAGTAATAACACACAAATAAGAGTCATTAATACAGAAAAGAAAATATTAGACAAGAACAGGGCCAGGGGGAGTTTCAAATAATTACATTAAAGATAGAGCGTAACTGAATGTTTTTTTCCTACACCACTACACCACAGTTCCTACAAACTAAACAAAGTAACGAACAATGACGTCGATTTTACCATATCAATGTGAGAGCGAGTCCGATGATGAAACACCGTAAGAACTAGTTATTCAACCCGAACCTCCATCGCAATGACGACTCTAGCAGGAGGTTTCTCAGTGATACGCTACTCAGTTTGAGGTACATTATGAGATGTTGCAACTGTAATTCCTCACCATCAGCATTAAAAAGTGCATGTCCATCAACAAACCAATTATTTTGAAATGAACACGTGGTGAACACATGGAAACTGTATTAATAATAGTGCATGTATGCAATCAGGAGTTTATTTAAATAACACTTGCCTGACGGCTCATGCTAGCGCTAACCCGGACGTCGAGGTCACTTCCGTGATTTGGGAAAAGCCCGTAAAATTCCTTTGCAAAACTCACAAGTATAAGGCTAGTGAATTTAACACTCCATAGAAATAATAATTAATAATAATAATTGTTGCGAACTGGTACTACCAACAAAATATTAGTGCATTCCTGGAACTTTGGCTCGAGGTCATGGTCAAGGACCCTACACTCTTAAACTAAAAATAAAGGATCCAAAATAGGGGTCATAGAAGAACATTTTTGGTTCCCAAAAAAACTTTTAGTGAATCGTTCTAAAAATAACCATTTTTTGAACATAATAATAATCTAAAGAACCTTTTTCCACTATTAATAAACTTTTGTGGAACAAAATGGTTCTTTATGGAGTCAATGATGCAGATAAAGAACCATTACATTACATTTAACAGAATGATTATTAATCTTACACAAACCTTTCTCAAAGTTAATAAAACATTGGCTTTTTGAACTGACACTAGGAGGAATGAGGCCAAATCATCTCAAAAAATGGTTATTTTTAGGACGATTCACTAAAAGTTTTTTCGGGAACCAAAATGGTTCTTCTATGACCCCTATTTTGGATCCTTTATTTTTAAGAGTGTAGGTTGAATTACCCCAAACCATCCCTTTAAATGAAACGTTGGCACATCAGCTTCACGCATGCAACAACAGCTCGTGTCCCACAGCAGAGCTTGTTTCTCTGAGCAGGAGCTGGAGTTTCAGCAGGTGCTGTTTAAGGTCCAGGAGTCTCTCACTGACGGTGAAGTGCAGGACCTGCTGTTCCTGTGCTCAGATCTCATCGCTGCTAAAGACCTCAGCACTGTGAGCTCAGGCACACAGCTCTTCCTTCTTCTGGAGAACCGGGACCTGCTGTCGTCGGAGGACCCATCGCTGCTTCTGGAGCTGCTCAGGGTCATCAAGCAGAACAGCCTGATCCGCAGTCTGCGCTCTGATGCTTTCACACAACCCGACCTCACACCATTACCTCCGCGTGTCTCCCCGTACAGGTGAGGATGAAAATAGACCTTATTCAGAGCCAGGCTGTGAGGGATAGACGTGTTTTCAGTGCTGTAAAAAGCTGTATAAATCTCTTAGATCACTTACAATTTTTCACCGCTCATGTTGTCTGGAGTTTTTTTGTCTACTGAAATTCCTTTGAAAGTTTTGCAGTGTTTCTATGAATAAAAATACAACCAACTGAAGCCGGTATGTCTGTCCCTCACAGTCTCGCTTTCATTCACATTAAAAATCAAAGATGGCTGTGAATAAGGTCTATAGAGACGTGTTTGTTGTAAGGGTGTGTGTTCAGGTCTCACATTCAGGCATGTTAACCAGGCAAATATCTACTATCCAAAAGGCACTGGTATTATTTAAAGGGATAGTTCACCCAAAAATGAAAATGATCCCATGATTTACTCACCCTCAAGCCATCCTAGATGTGACTTTCTTCTTTCAGCCAAACACAATGTTAAAAAATATTCGGTAACACTTTACTTGAAGGGGTGTACATAAGACTGACATGACACCTTCATAACCATGACATGACATATGAAGTAGGGTTTATGCATGTTTATGACAACTGTCATTAAGTGTCATTCGCTCAATAATGACATTTTGAATGCAAATATGACATTGTTTAAGATGTCTTTGTTATGACATCTTGACATAAACCAATACATCATAACCTCTCAGTGTCTTTGTCATGACAACTTGACATTAAATTAAGTTAAACTGTCATGTGGTTGGTTTTGACATTGGCTGTCATCAGTCCATTAAAACTGTGTCATGAATGTTTTTCGTGACCTCAACTACAGTGGTACAAATTTAATTTGTCATTAAACAGTTATAGTGGCTTCATGACAGCCAATGTCAAAACCAACCACCTGACAGTTTAATGTAATGTTAACCCATAAAGCTAAGTGGTTTCTTAAGTTTGATCATTAATCTCTGTCATGTTTATGACAGGTTGTGTTGTCTTAGTAATGTCAAGTTGTCATGACAAAGACACAGACAGGTTATGATGTAATGGTTTATGTCAAGGTGTCATAACAAAGACATCTCAAACAATGTCATATTTGCATTAAAAATGTCATAATTGAGCGAATGACACTTAATGACAGTTGTCACAAACATGCATAAAACTTCCTTCATATTCATAACATGTCATGTCATGATTATGAAGGTGTCATGTTAGTCTTATGCACACCCCTTCAAGTAAAGTGTAACCAAATATTCTATCTCTTCCAAGCCTAATAATGGGAGTAAATGGTACCTTTTTTTATGAAGCCCAATGACCCCTTTATGAAGAGTGACCTCTGACCCCACGCATGACGTAGATGTAGGAGTAGCGTAAGCTTTGACGCCTCTCGCGGGTCAAAAAAATAGGGCTGGGCAACAAACTCAAGCTCCTCCCACATTTCTCTTTAAACATTTTATTTTTAGACTTCTAATTCGTGAGTGGTGTTTTGCTTTGCTCTATTCTCTGCACTTCCGCCTTCATCAAGCGTGGGGTCAGAGGTCACTCTTCCACCGGTACTAGACTAGCGCACGGTCGTTACCGGAAACCAGTGATTATAGTTTATAAAGTTGTAAATATGGATTTATTTCTTACACAAACTTTGCTTCAGAAGGCCTTTATTAACCCCATGGATTACTTTTATGATGGATGGCTATTTCTTTGTACCTTGGTTACCATTTACTCCAATTATAAAGCTAGAAAGAGCCAGGATATTTTTTTTTAATATAACTCCGATTGTGTTTGGCTGAAATGTATTAAATAATGCTTGCAACATGCCAGCAATGTGTTAAATCATGCTAGAAATATCTTAGCAATGTGCAGTCATGCTAAATGTGCTAAGTACTAAATCATGTTAGCAACCAGATAAAGCGTGGTGGGAAAATTCAGTTCGCGTACCTACCGCGAAGTGATAAAATAAAATAAAATTCTGTATCAAATTTATAGGCAAAACAAGTGGTTTGTTTAGGCATGGTTTGTAGGGAATTACAAACCTGCGCACATATACTCAAACGCACATAACTATAGAATAAATTCCTAATGCGCATGTGAACGGCATCAGCGTTTATCACAGGTTCAGTTTAAAGTCTGTTTAGAGAGAACGGTGTCGTCTTAGCGGCCCCTAATTTAATAACAAATGATCATTTCAACAGAAGTGAATCTATCAAAACTAACTTTAGCTGGAAAATAACGTTATTCAGGAACCGCTATAAAGCCAAAACAATCTGTTTACCTCTGTAAAGCTGCTTTGAAACAATCTACGTTGTTAAAAAAGCTATATAAATGAAGATGGCTTGACTTGACATGTGAAAACATGTTAGCAATCTTCTAAAGCATGCTAGCAATGTGTTAAATCAAGCTAGAAACATGCTATCAAAGTGCTAAATCATGCTAGCAATGTAAAACATGCTAACAACACATTAGCAATGTTTTTGTCAAACATTCAAGACGAGGTTTTGTCGAGCTAACATCAAAGCTTGTCATCAAACTTTACTCTTCTAGTTGAGTTTGACGTAGACTTTTTGAGTTGACTATTTTACAAGGAACTATTAAAAAGTAACTTTGTAATTTAACGAACAGTGTTTGTTTTCCTGCATTTCAGACAGTTGTTGTACGAGGTGTCAGAGTCCATCTGTGATCAGGACCTGAAAAAAATAAAATTCCTCCTCATCAAAACACTATCGCGCAAAAAACTGCAGAAGGAAATGGTGAGAGACGGCATCGGTTCTGTGACGGCACATTTCTGCATGTGGAGTTTGACTGAACCTTCTTTCAACACGTCTTTTAGACGCTGCTGCAGCTGTTTTGGAGATGGAGAAGGAAGCCCTTTTGGGTGAAGATAATTTGGACATTCTGCAGGAAGTTATTGCCAATATCTATCCCGTTTTAGAAAAAAGAATTATTCAATACAAAACAGAGAGAAGTGAGTGTGACTGTTTTATTATTTAACGATGTGATGTGCGAAATAGACATCTATGATTTATTGATTTGCCTCTCTTATATGTAAAGTTACACTACTGTAAATCAAGACTTAAGAGGTGTTTTTTGATCTTGAAGACTTCTGCTACAAAACGTGTTGATTGATTTTATGCATGTTCTACAATGTGAATCATAGAAATTTTATGGTTGCATTCTATAGAATTAGAATAATTGCATTGTTTTCTGTCCTATTGCAGTTGGTGGAACGGTTATTGCTCAAGAGACCGGGATTGATTCCTCCGTGTCATACACACCAGCTTCGGTAACTTAATTTGCTTAATTTGCATTAATGTTCACATTTTACTCATCCTCATATCATCTTTCCTCTGCGGAACACAAGAGGGGAAATCTTTTTTTATTATGTTTATAAAAATGTTTCACTGTAAAATGTTTTTATTATTTCCATTTTTTTATGCATTTAAGATTATAAGAAGTGGAATATTTTTAGGTTTTCACTTCTTACTTTTTACAAGTCTATTGACTTCAAAATACATTATATTCACTTCACTTCAAAACGTTTGGGGTTGGTAAGATAAAAAAAAAAAGATTGCTAGAAGTCTCTTCTGCTCACCAAGGCTACATTTATTTGATCAGAAATACAGTCAAAATAGTAATATTGCGAAATGCTAATACAATTTAAAATAACTAAAATACCTTTGTGATCAAAGCTGTATTTTCAGCATCATTACTCCGTGTCACATGATCCTTCAGAAATCAGGATAATATGATTTGATGCTCAAGAAACATTTCTGATTATTATATATGTTGAAATTTGATGAATAGAAAGTTCAAAAGAACAGCATTCGTTTGAAATAAAAATATTTTATAACATTATAAATGTCCTTACTGACACTTTTGATCATTTTAATGATCCTTTCTGAAAAAAAAATTAACATTAACATATAAAAAAACATAATGCTAAGCATCTCATTTTGTGTTTGACCTTGTTAAAATAGCACTTACTTCTTTGTCTCTTTCTCTCTTCGTCCCACAGCCCTCGCCGCTGACTTCAGGTGAAGTGACTTTACATGCTTTGCAGAAAGTAATGTAGAAACTCCATGTAAAACTTAACAATAAGTATTTACAAGAAATGGTTAATGCAAATTTCATGCAAATTTGAATAAACAAAAATGATAAATGCAGCAAACTCAAAGCACATTTGTTTGTGTTGTTGTTCTTGCCAGCGGACGCAATGGAGGACCAGGTGGGCCGACTCAGTCTGAGCAGAGCTGGCACTCCTGGAGGTACTGCAGCACATGACCAATACAACATCAGGTGTGGTCTCTGTTTTATCCTGAACTAAACAAATGTTCATCTCTCAGTCTTAGATCAGAGCCAGACTGAAAATCCAGAGGTAAGACCTTTTACACATTAGATCTTGATTGTAGGTTCAGCACGTTAAGCTTAATCAAACATATGCAAACGTATTTTTGGCACCGCTATCTTTGTTACATAAAGGATTAGTTAACTTTAAAAAAAAACTTTTGCGGATAATTTACTCACCCCCATGTCACCCATGATGTCCATGTCTTTCTTTCTTCAGTCGAGAAGAAATTAAGGTTTTTGATGAAAACATTCCAGATTTTTCTCCATATAATGGACTTCAATGGGAACCAAACGGTTCAAGGTCCAAATGACAGTTTCAGTGCAGCTTCAAAGGGCTTTAAAACGACACCAGACGATGAATAAGGCTCTTATCTAGCGAAACCATCCGTCATTTCAAAAATAAATAATAAAGTTAAAGTTTTATAAGCACAAATGCTTGCCTTGCTCTGTTCTGCGATGCGCGTTCGTGACGTCACGTAATACGCAATTACGTTGAAAAGGTCATAATTGAACAAGTCATTAAGGTCTTTCTTTGTAACAGTTTTCTATTCAGAACATTTTGAACAAGTCTGTTGCATTTGAAAATGAGAGAGACATTTCAAGTTTTGCAAAGTTTCTTTGGGAAACGCAATACTTTAAGAGAACGCTCTTGTTCTGAAGTACATCTGTTTAAGTTAAGTGTTTATTCGTTTTGCTCTATTTGGCCATGATCTGTGTAGCTAACTTTATTAGCATATACTATATTGTGTTAAACTGGACAACCCTGCTTAAATCAAACCTGACGTTCTTCACATTAACGCGCCTTAACACTGCATGTTTTGCTAGATCCAGCAGTATGAGATGCAAGGAGACAGGAGAGGAGTCTGTCTAATCATCAACAACTATGACTTCAGTGCTTGCGATTTGGGAAACAGAGAAGGAACAGACATTGACAAAGGTTAGTGTAACAAACACAACTAAAACCAACGATCATGCCAGCAGCCTGATAACCATCACAGCACTTTCAGCATTAGTGGCGGAGTGGTTTTCAGTGTGTTGCTATTGTTATGTGGTTTATTGTTTTTGAAAGTCAAAATGATATTCTGGCCTCTAGATACGGCTAGGGTTTCTCCTTCGAAAAATATAAAAGGCCCATTCACACCAACGCTGCGATGAATATTTTCATTTGAATGAACGACTATTAATGTCTGTTCAGACCGATATTAACGTTTTTTGCGTCAGTGTGATCGAGTTTATTACGGGTGATTTTATAATCTCTTTTCCATAGATTGCAATAGTCAGTTCTGAAAATAAAAATCTAGTTAATTTTCTCCTTGGGGAAATTGACTTTTAAAGATAACTCACAAACCATTAAAAGCAGATAGACTGTGAGCTCCGACATTGTTAATAGATGGAATATGCTTTTGTTAAAGCCATCAGTTCACATTATTTCAAAGAATTGTGTTCAACAGTGGAATTCCTGGTGAAAAACTACATTACCCATGATGCTGTAGAGAAAATTCCACCAATCGGAGTGGAGCAAATCTCTTTAGCTCCGCCCACTCCCATGAATACTTAAATATTTGTAAATATTTATATAATATATCAATATTTTACCACAAATTATAAAATATATTGTTTCTGTAATCAAAATATTTAAAGCAATAGTTTAATTATCCTCCTTAATTTTTTCTTTGATTATGTCATTTGCAATGCTTAATGGAATTAAATAATGCTTGATGGAATGGATAGTTATTTTCCTAATTAAAGTCGTTAAATACACAGTCGTAAGTAGACAGTCTTTGTCTCTTTTTTCAATTTTTAAATACTTTTTTGCTTTGAAACAAGTTTGTATCATTGCGATTCGCCTCGTATTTGGTTAGTTTGGTTCGTTAGTTATAACTATTTAACAAATACTTAAAAATCCACAGTAGAAAAGTCGGGTAGTTGCAGTGGTGGACGAAGTGCACATACCATGTACTTGAGTAAAAGTAAAGATACTCAAGGTAAAATATTACTCAAGTAAACGTAGAAGTGCTGCCTTTAAACATTCACTTGAGTAAAATTACAAAAGTACTTGCCTTCAAATGTACTTAAGTATCCAAGTACTTTGATTTTTTTGATGGCTATAACGTCCTATTATAATGTCACAAGACTCTTGCTTAACTCAGTCTAAGTGAAGACTAATGTCACTCTTGGCACACCAATCTATTAATGAAATGACATTAATTAGTCACCTGTCCTCTTGTCGAGCGGACATTTGTACAGGGTACGCCAGCTGCCTTTAGGGGAAGAGTCAGATCCAAAGAACTGTGTCCATCGAGTTGAAGAAACTCCATTCAAAAACTGCATGTTGGAAACTTTAACACATATCAAATAGGGAGATTTTTTTCCAGCAGAATCAAAACTTTCCAAAACCGGTGTTTTCAGAGTCAGTAAACAGCTTTCATCTTCTACCCAGTCTCCCACAGCCGGGCTTACATTGATTAATGGAAAAAGATGACCATACCCCTCAACCCACTCATGTAGGGCATCTGGGTCTTTCAAAAAAACTTGATAATCTGCGCTCAAATCCTTGAAAATCCCTGCAATGCACTGTTGTAAAAAACGGATTGATTTCACACCACTTCTTTGACTCAAGTCTTTCAAATCACTTCTCAGGATATGTCCCAGCTTGTTGCACCCAGCCGCTAACAGTCGTGCTCGCACATTTTCAGATGACAACAGTCTTGAAGATAAAAAGGAATTAAAAAAACAAAGGTTCCTCAAACAACCAATGACCAGCAGGTGTATTCGATGATCTTGATACGATAAAAACCTTCCAGGCCTCCAGCACAGATCTATAAAAGGGGGTGAGATCCGCCATTTCTTTCTCTTGCAATTGCATTAAAAACAAATGTTTGTCAAAGCCCATTCCACCTGCCCTCCTCAAAAGAGATGTTGCAGTGTCCATCCAGGCAGAGTTTTTGTTGAACAAGAGTCTTTGGGCTGTCTGCAGCCGAAAAGTCATTATCCTGGACTTAATATCCACCAAGCCCTGCCCGCCTTCTTGTACTGGGAGATACAAAGCCGCTGCTCGAATCCAGTGTTGTCCTGACCAGAAAAAAGTCACCAAACTCCTTTGAATCCTTTGAATTAATCCTGTAGGTGGCTGCAGTACACACAGTTTATGCCAAAGAGTAGAAGCCACTAAATTATTAGCAACCAAAACCCTTCCCCTGTAGGACAACTGGGGTAGCAACCATTTCCAGCGAGACAATCGGGTACACACTCTTTCCTCTAAACCCTCCCAATTTAACTTTTGAGACTCACTTTTCCCAAAATAAACACCTAAAATCTTTAATCCCTCTCTTTTCCATGTAAGATCTCCTGGCAACTGTGGAAGATTTTCAACAGAAAACCGCCCTGCCCAAAAAGCCTCACTTTTTTCCCAGTTCACTCTGGCCGATGAGGCCTTCTCATACACATTGATTGCATTAACCAGAGCATTAATGTCTTTTTCATGATTAACAAACACAGTCACATCATCAGCATAAGCACTTACAGTAATACTTGAACTCTGAGATAAACCAGGAGGAATAAAACCAGACAAAGTTTTACGTAAATTAAAAAGAAGAGGCTCAATAGCAATGCTATATAGTTGCCCTGATAAAGGACAACCTTGTCTGATACCCCTTGAGACTGGGATTGGCCGGCTTAACCCACCTCCCACTTTAACAATGCAAGCAGCACCAGAATACAGCAATTTGACCATGTTTAAGAAAGAATCACCAATACCAAAAGCTTTTAAAACATAAAAAAGATAACCATGATCAACCCGATCAAAGGCTTTCTCTTGATCTAAAGAAATTAAACCAACTTTCAGTTCAAAACTTTTACAAATATCTAAAATATCCCGAAATAAAAACAAATTATCCATTATTGTTCTTTCTGGGATACAATAAGTTTGATCTTTTTGTACAATCAAGCTGAGATATTTTTTAAGTCTATTAGCAAGACATTTAGACATAATTTTGTAATCCGTAGTCAGTAGTGCAACAGGCCTCCAGTTTTTTAAAAGAGATAAATCTCCCTTTTTTGGTAATAAAGATAGCACAGCGCGTTGACAAGATATAGGCAAACAACCATCTTTGCTGCATTCACAGAAAACCTCATACAAATCTTCTCCAATACAGTTCCAGAAACACTTGTAAAATTCAGACGGCAACCCATCAATACCAGGAGATCGTCCAATACCAAGCTGACCAACTGCAGTCTGAGAGTCTTTGCTTTTCAAACTGGAAGTAGAAAATTGCTCTAAAAAATGCAAAAATAACTAATTTCCACTTTCGGATAGACTTTATGAGTACTTTTAGTGTTTTCAATGATGTGCAGTCTGTACGTATTTGTTCCCATCTCAAAAAAAGTTGTATCACCAATACTGTTAGTTTAGGGCAGTTGTAGCACAAACCTTACATCGGGTGGTGGTCTAATATATTTGTTCAGCAATAGATAGACAGACAGATAGATGGACAGACAGCGAGATAGATATTGAGATAGATTGATGTAAAATGTTTGAAAATATATGTGAAATGCCTTAATATATAAATTAATAAATCAATTAATGTTTTAATCAAGTGTGTCTAATGTTCTACAGGCTCCACAGGACATCAGACATCAGGTGACTGATGAATTTTATAATAATATGTTTTAAATTTTGCACTCCATCGACCTCGTAATTTAGTTGGTATTTGTCTGCTCTGGAATTTCTTACTGTATTATAATCAGGAAAAAAAATCCTGTTTCTACAGAAATCAGCTCAGTGATTCACAAATATATGAAGCAGATCTGCAGCGCGTATCAGTATGTGACTGAGTATAACTCACTGCCTGGTGAACATGTGCTGCTGTCTGAGCGCTTCACACAACCTCTGATCCTTCAGAAACATAGAAATCGAATAGAGCGAGAAGAAGAGATCCGCTCCAGTGGAGAGCGCTTCCAGCAGGTCCTCAGATCCAGGAGCAGTGGAGACTCTGTCCATCTCAACTCTCTGTTCGACCCAGATGACCTCGGGATCAGTCCCAGTTCTGTGATACTGCAGGGAAATTCTGGAAACGGGAAATCTTTCACTGTGCAGAAGATCATGATGGACTGGGCATCTGGTGACCTCTACAACGGGCGGTTTGATATTGTGTTCCACTTAAAGTGTAAAGAAATAAATCGCATTCCTGGCGAGAAGAGTTTGGTGGAGATCTTGAGCTGCAGTTGTAGATTAAAATCACATGAGATCTCACAGATTTTACAGCAGTCGCCAGAGAAGGTGCTTTTGGTCATTGATGGATTTGATGAGCTGAAACTCCCACAGGACATTTATGACACGTCAGTACACACTGATCTGCTTCAGAAAGCCCGACCTGTGGACACTCTTTGTGCCCTGCTGAGGGGTCGAATCCTGCCAGAGTCTTTCCTACTGGTCTCCTCCAGATCTACAGCTACAGACACACTCAGTGATCTGCTCAAAAGACCTCAGCGTTTCTCTGAGATTGTGGGATTTTCAGAGAAGGGGGTGGAGGAGTACTTCCAGAAGTTTTTTCAAAATGAGGAACGTGTCGGGGAGGCTTATACATATGTGAAGGCAAATGAAACCCTCATCACTGCCTGCTCAATCCCTGTCGTCTGCTGGATCATCTGCACAACTATCCAGGAGAGATTCAAATATGGTGCAAATAAGACAAGCGGACTGGAAACCACCACCTCCATCTACGTGGACTTTGTGTGCACTCTTCTGGAGCATCACAGCCAGGGTTTGAGTCAGTCCGTCCCGACCCTGCTGAGGAGTCTGGGTCAGCTGGCAGAGAGAGGGATGCAGGAACAGCAAGTCCTGCTGGATGAGAAGAGTGTGAAAGAAACCATTTCAAACCCTGATGGAAGTCCATTCTTGTGCAAGTTCCTGTTTAAGAGACGAATCCGCCCGGGGACGATGTTCAGTTTCATGCATCTCAGCTTTCAGGAGTTCTTCTGTGCTCTGTATTATGTCTCTCTGGACGAAGAAGAGTCCCTGGGGAAACTTTTAATGGATAGTTCCTCAAAACCACATTTTGCAGCTGTGGTGCAATTTGCATTTGGTTTGTTGAATAAGGATGTGAGATCCACACTTGAAGAACATGGTCTGTTCATTCGTCCAAAAACACAGGCTGATCTGAAAGAATGGATTTTGGGAAACATTAATGATTGTTCCTTGTCTTCGACACTAGTATGTTTTGTTCCTCACTGTCTCTATGAACTTCATGAAGAAGACTTTGTGAAAGAAGCAATGGGATCCTGGGGAAGGATTCATCCATGTGGGGAATTCCTCAGTACAGCAGACTTCTATGCACTGCTGTACTGCTGTCAGTGCTGTCAGAGCATTGAGGACATTTCCCGGTTTTTTTTATCACCGGAAGATTTGTCTATGATTTTGCCTGTACTTCACAAGTTTAAAGAAGCAAGGTAAATACGTTGGTCTAAAACACATTTTTGGTGGATGTAATTAATATCTAATGTCTAATTAGCTATAGCAAGTTAAACTGAATTAGTCTGTACAGTGATGTTGTGGATTTGATTTTGAAGATTGTCTATAGATTGTCCATCAGACTCTGATCTCGGTAAACTGATCTACGCTCTCGCGAGAGGACAGACCCTGAGCTCACAGCGGTAATGTTTTAAATATATTTTATACATTTAATGTGTTTTATGCACACATACTATCATCCTTTAATGTGCTTTTTTTACTTTAAGGTTCATGGTATATTTTTTCTGTGCTTTGGTTTGCAGTGTTATTGTAAGTACCTACCAAATGATGTATGATGAAATAGATGGGGATATTCCTGGCGAGTCACTTGAACTGTCAATCATTAAAGAGCCGTCCAGGTGAAGAACAAGTGAATTTTTTCTCATCAATCAAATAGTTTTTTTTCTCATGATAACCAGAAATAATTCTATGATTAATATGTTTTGTATAACCCGTTATATCATCATCTCGCTCTCCTGTTCATCTGGCACTGGGTCTCCGCAATCTAATAGATGATAATTCTAATAGTAATAATGCAACTAAATTGGTCTCCCAAAACAGTTTAAAAAATAAGCTACACATTTTTAGCTTTTTTTGACTATTGCTAATGATGCAAATATTGGCTGGTGCTCAACAAACCACCAATTAATCATAATTAAAAAAAAAAAACACAAAAAGATATTCTAAGCTAGAAATTATTGTTTTATAGACAGAACAACAACTTGAATATTTTTTTTTTATCCTTTTTAATAGTATCTGCATAAAGATTCGCCTGCATCACTATCTGGATTTGGACTCATTCAGTCTCACCTTTCCACACTCAGAGATATTCAACAATGACTGGACCAGACTTTTTCAGACAAGTCACCAAAGCGATTTCGATGCATTCCTTTCTGCTCTCTATTCCTTCTCTAACCTGGAGAAGATGGACATGAGTGTGAAATGTCTAACTGAGAAGTTGTCTGTTTGGATCCTCCAGATGAGCCAGAACTGCCCCAGTCTAACCGAACTCACGTGAGAAACATCTGAAATCACCTCTGTCCTGTTTCTATGTGAATTTGTCTCTTGATGAGAACTGTGTATTTAATATTCAAAGGGATAGTTCATCCAAAGAGGGAAATGCTGTCATCATTTACTCACCGTCATGTTGTTCCAAACCTGTTTTCCTCTGAGGAACACAAAATAAGTTATTTTAACAAATGCTTATTTAACACACAGTTTCAGATCCCATGGACTTCCATTGTTTGGCAAGAAATACAATAAAACAAACTGTTTTATTACCAGCATTATTTAAAATATCTTCTTCTGTGTTCTGCAGAAGAAAGACGGTTATGAATGATTTGGCAGAGTTTAATTTTTTTAGTGAACTAGCCTTTTAAAACATTAAAACAGAAAATGGTTTAGTAAACAAATGAACTATTGTATTTATTATTATTATTTTTATATATTTTGCAATGCTCTTGCTATATCAGATTAACCTTACAAAGCAAATGAATCCGCCCATCTGTAGTTCATGGCCTTCATCCATTTAAACTGTTATGGAATAGTTTAAATTAATGTGTAATAAGCAAATGTGAAGAATAGCATTATCAATCTTAATAATTTTATCTGTATAATGTGTTTCCACATCTAGGTTAAATGCTGGCTTATTACAGGAGGATGCAATCAAGATCTTGCAGAGGTCAAACACAAGACCAACTTGTATGATAACATTTAATGGGTTTGTATTGGTTTATCATTATATAGATTTTCTAATTTCATGGAGAGTTCAGTTTTACAAGCTTTAAAAAGGACACAAAAACACCAGAAAAGAACAACATATTCCATGTTTTCTGAAGTCACTTTTTGTATGGAGCAAATCTAAAGTTTGAGAATTGTTATTCATAAATTAAGTTTTCTTTACATCCACCCTAGATCTCCTAGTTCATCAACAATTCAATAACAACTTAAATGTTGGTCTGTTTCTCACACAAATTATTATAATAAAAATGATTACATTCAATTAAAAGCAAATATCAGGTTTGTTAAAGACTCTGTACTGATGCTGTGCTTTCTGATTATGAAGGTTAATTTGCAATAAACCGTCTCAGAAATGCACAGATTATTGTGACCGTCTGTCTCGCTGCAACCAGCCTGTGAAGATTCTTCTGAATGACCAGGGCTTTTTCACGGAGCAAGTGTAAGTTAAGACTGAGATTAACACTAAGAAAGCTGCAATAAAAAAATGAGAACTGTAATATGACACGAGCCAGTAACAAAAAAGTTTTCTTATGATTTATACAATTTAATTTGAACACTGGGTCCCACTTTATATTAAGTGGCTTTAAGTACTATGTACTTACATCAAAAAATAAGTACAGTGTACTTATTGTGTTCATGTTGTATTGTAAAACACTTTTGCTGCTATTGAGATGTGATACGGGTAAAGTTAGGGTCAGGTGTGGTGGTATGGGTAGGTATAATGGTGGGTTAAGGTATAAGAGAAGGGTCAACTGTGTAATTACAAATGTAAACACAACTTATTTACAGCTGTAATTACATGCAGGTATTTTCAAAATATAAGTACAATGTAAAAACATGTATGTACACAATAAGTCCACTGTATCAAATTATTAATTTCAATGTTAGTACATAATAGTTAAAGCCACTTAATATAAAGTGGGACCGAACATTGCATACTAAATGTTGATCCTATCCTACAGGTCAGCTTGTTCATATTTCATGATTTATCTCTTGTCTCTCCATTTCTAAGGCTGAATAAACAAATGAGGAGAAAACAACTGCAAAAGTAGCATCTTTACCTGGAGCTGTGGATGGAAATAAAGATACCAAACAACTCTAAACTCAGTTACATGCATTGTAATCATAATAGTTGTGTCAATTTGTTTGTATAGTGTTTTTCCAAGCAGCTTTACTGAGTTGTATGCATTATATGTTGATGCTTTGTCTAAATTTAATACTTTAGGGAAGAATGATTTTTTAGAGCGTATGGTTTATGTGTGAAGAAGATATAAAATATCAAGCATTTGAGATTTACTTCATAGATCATGTGACTGTGATTGTATTCAATTAAATTGTATATAGTTGCTGGGGTTGTTCATTTATGCTGTGATTATAAATCTGTAAGGTTTTGTACAATTTATAACATTTTGGTGTACTAACTAGTAAAGAGTACTAATTGATGATGTTTATTACTGCTATTTTGGTCATATTACCCCTTAAGCAGTTTAAGATAATTCATAATACAAAGTATTTAATAGGCTACTAAACATCTTCAGTCCCCGAGTGTGCCAGACAAAATCGACTGTAGCAAGAAATGAAAAACTTAAATTCTTTAATTTTTTGATTGCTGGAATGTCAATCTTCTCATTGATGTGTTTGGTCTAAACTTATGTCTTGTAAATGTAATGGTTTTATAAAGTTTGTCGGCGGATGTGATGAACATGTTTGAAAAGATCACGTGTAGGCCTATTCACACACTGAAGACGCCTGAGAGCAGAAACATCTGTATTATTCCTCCATGTGAAAATAAAATATGATTTTTTTTTCTGAATGATAATCACAGTTGAATTTCGGAAAGAATTAAAAACTAATTTACTTAAAGGTTGTAACGGTCACTTTGTGTTTTATCTGTGTTAAAATGAGAACTGCGCATGTGCGTGTCAATTCGTTTTTGACAAGTGAGGAGCGGAGATAACCGCTCTGCCGACTCTCTTTGTATGCTTTCTTTTATTTCCTTTTATATTGTGACCAGGGTTGGATGTTTGTTTGTATACTTTTACTCACTTGATCCCCATGTATTCGGACAAGTGTGACGTTTAAGTACTTTTATTAAACGCAGGGAAAATACGCCACCTCTCGTCTCTCGTGCATCTTTTCCTCCGACACCTATTGTTTTTTTCTGGGCAACATCTCAACTTTCCGTTACAAGGTGTGTGCAGTGGTTAAAGTGGGATTTGGCAGGTGGAGAACCGTCACATTTTGTGTAGGAGCAACAGGGAAAAATCACTCACCGTTGGACATATTGAGTATCTTCGTATAGTAATACTATTTGGGACTAGAGTGTCACCATGGTGTAGCCTATTAAATGAGACAATATAGACCTACAAATGTGTCAAATTATATTTTATATGAAATGTTTGTTAACATTTGTGTGTATATATATATATATATATATATATGTATATATATATATATATATATAACAAATACAGTACATTATATTTAAAAAATATTTTTTTATAAACAATTGTTATACAATATACAGGTGCTGGTCATAATATCATCAAAAAGTGGATTTATTTCCGTAATTCCATTCAAAAAGTGAAACTTGGATTTTATATTCATTCATTACACAAAGACTGATATATTTCAACTGTTTATTTCATTTAATTGTGATGATTATAACTGACAACTAATGAAAACCCAAAATCAGTATCTCCGAAAATTAGAATATTACTTAAGACCAATACAAAAAAAGGATTTTTCGAAATGTTGGCCAACTGAAAATTATGAACATGAAAAGTATGAGTGTGTACAACACTCAATACTTAGTTGGGGCTCCTTTTGCCTGAATCACTGCAATCAATGCGGCGTGGCATGGAGTCGATCAGTCTGTGGCACTGCTCAGGTGTTAGGAGAGCCCCGGTTAGCCCAGGCTAAAGAGGCTGGCTGTTCACAGAGCTCTGTGTCCAAGCACATTAATAGAGAGGCGAAGGGAAGGAAAAGATGTGGTAAAAAAAAAAAAAGTGAACAAGCAATAGGAATAACCGCACCCTGGAGAGGATTGTGAAACAAAACCCATTCAAAAATGTGGGGGGGATTCACAAAGAGTGGATGTGCGCTGGAGTCATGGCTTCAAGAACCACACGTACAGACATGCAAGACATGGGTTTCAGCTGTCGCATTCCCTGTGTCAAGCAAACCACTCTTGAACAAGAGACAGTGTCAGAAGCGTCTCGTGACAAAAAGGACTGGACTGCTGCTGAGTGGTCCAAAGTTATGTTCTCTGATGAAAGTAAATTTTGCATTTCCTTTGGAAATCAAGGTCCCAGAGTCTGGAGGAAGAGAGGAGAGGCACAGAATCCACACTGCTTGAAGTCCAGTGTAAAGTTTCCAGTCAGTGATGGGTTGGGGTGCCTTGTCATCTGCTGGTTTTGGTCCACTGTGTTTTCTGAGGTCCAAGGTCAACGCAGCCGTCTACCAGGAAGTTTTAGAGCACTTCATGGTTCCTGCTGCTGACCAACTTTATGGAGATGCATTTTCATGTGTGGTCACCAAATACTGCTAGATGAAAATATGACCTCCTCAAAACAAGGAGCCAGACGGCCACACTCAGAAGAAGGCAGACAATGCTGAGGTGAACAACAACACGTTTATTGCCAGTGCAGAGGGTGAGCGATGAAGGGAGAGAATGCAGCAGCGATGACAACGATATGGTGATGACGTCACTGAACACAAGGAATGTCTTTACAGGAGTGAGGAGGACGAGATGAGCCAAGACGATGAAGATCAGCGATGATGGGAGGGACTTCAGGGAAGGTGTCAGGGTTGAGGGTTACTCGGGGGAGCCGTCTGTAGCAATGGTCAATGACGATGACAGTAAACAGGACCTGCGGTGTCTCAGGTGAGTAGTCTGAAGTGTTAGTTGTAGACCCGGTACGTCATTGAAGAGACCAGACAATGAGACTGTGTGACGAGAGTCTTTAAATGGTGAAGATGATGAGGGTGATCGCTGACAGGTGATTGTGAAGGAGGTGCAGGTGTGGGCCAAGGAGGATGCTGGGAAATGTAGTGAAGAGCTGGATGATTAACTGGTCAACAGAGACTGAAGACTCCAGGACGGTACCGGCAGTTCGGGAGACCAGGGCGGAGACGTATAGACCCCAACATTTTCTTGGGTGGAACTATGGGCTCAGGGACAGGCTCTGAGAGTTTCGGGTGGCGAGGCGTCCATCACGTGAACAGTCTCAGGCTCGGTAGACTTGACGTGAAGCTCAGGCTCGGTAGACTTGACGTGAAGAAGCTCAGGCTCGGTAGACTTGACATGAAGCTCAGGCTCGGTAGACTTGACGTGAAGAAACTGTGTTGATCAGCAGGTTCTCCAGCTTTATATCCCGGTGAAACACTCCACGACGACAGCACATTTGGGCAGCCATTGTTGCCTGCGCCATAATAAACTGTGCTGTGTCCTCATTGACGATCCTTCCTGACCAGTCCAAAACTCCCACAGATCTGTACAGGGTGAGGGACGCTCCAAGACCATGATGTATTGGTCAGTCTGGTCCTGCCAGTCCACCAGCTCAATGATCCCTGAGACTCTGGGGCCGCTATTAGCAAGGGTTAATAGGCCGACCTCTAATGGGACGGGTGCGGGATGACCAGGCTGGAACAAAGATCATTGTAATATGAAGGTGTTGTCATTATGTTTACATATTTTCATTTGAAGACAACATAGTGAGTGTAGCCAATTTACAATGTAGATGTATTTCATGTTCTGCGGCTTTCTGGCAATTTTCACTGCCACCTGATCGACCAAAAAAACAATGTTACATTTCTAACATGTCAAATGCAGTAAATAGTGGACAAATATACACAAAAAGACTTGAAATGGATATAGTGAGACAAATAATTAGTTGGCTAAATATTGTAAGAAAATGCGGACACCTCAAGGCCGTCCTCCAAGCGTTTCCCTTCATAAACAGAGCCGAACGATCCCTCACCAAGCCTTCTGCCCATTTCATACTGGCTCAAAATGTCGTCTGCAAAAAGATGATTCGTTTTAGTGTCATGGACAGCCGTGAGTTTAATGTTTGAGGTCATGGCCGTCACTCACCCTCAGTTGTCACATCCACTCTGCTGTTGTGAGCCGGTGCTGGACGTACTGGACTGTGGAGGACTGGAGCTGGAGGGGTTTGAACCTGCGGACCTTCAACACCACTGGATAGAGCCTGAAGACCATCATCCTCTGATTTAAAAAATAAAAGTTCTGCTTAAATATTTAAGACATGTCCTGGAAAAAATCATAACTTTGATCAAACTTTAGGCAGCGTTGGCAGCTCAATGCTATCCTGCTAGCTGGCAGCAAACTGCGGAATGGATTTCCTGGGGGGGGTCTCTGTGTCTCGTTGATGGTGTCAGTGGTCTGATCCTCCACTCTCTGGCCCTGACCTGAGCCACTGCTGTGAAGAGAGAGACGCTCTCCAGAACTGCAGTGAAGAGATAGCAGATCTACACAACTACTCTTCTTCCTCTGGCTCTCCTGACTAGCACCCTCCTCACTAACAGGCTGATGATAGACATAGAGCACACACAAGAGGTTTGACCTTGATTTCTTCCCATATCACAATAAACAAAGAACATTTAAAACAAATTCACAAAAAGGTGTCAAAATCTTCATGAAGTTCCTAAACGTAAGTTAGGGAGGAGCGAGCACATCTAATCTTTCAATCAACAACCAGAGTATATAAGCAGCCGCTTACCTCTCCCTAGTATCAGCTGTTCCAGTATCCCTCCACCTCCCCAAACTCCACCTTCATCTTAGGTACCTTGCCCTTTAATTAACAGGTCCTACATTTAGCCACTGGGGGGTATATCAGAGCTCGAGTTGAAGCTGCTTCATCGAGCCCCTCTCCAGTGGACAGCAAGCCAAATAAGTTTAACCTAATGTCCTAAAGATTTTATGGGCAAACGAACTCGTTAACAAATGTTAATATATATTCATTTGTAGCTTATAGGGCCAATACCTTAAAGCATTTCTGGAGAAGAGCTGGACTGTGATGGACTGGAGCTGGAGGGGTTTGAACCTGCTGATCTTCAACACCACTGGATCGAGCCTGAAGACCATGATCCTCTGCAGCACAGGCACTGGACTGGACACCATTCTCATCTAAAGCAGGGAATATCAAACAAAAGCATGTTTCAAACTAATAATTATCATTATTAAACATTGGATACTCATATCATGGCTATTCTTCTGTTAAAATGTTTTATTTTTTAAACAATCCTTGTTTAAATGTTATGACATATCATATCTAAATCTGATTATTGGCCTGATCAAACTTCAGTTGTATTTTGATATAATATGGTGTGGTCATATATGGTAATTAATGATATTCTCCAATGGTCATTTGATTTACCCTCAGCTCTTCTCTCAGTTATCGGTGCAGTTTTCTGGTCTGAGATGATGCCGCTCCAGTCACAGTAATGAAGCTTCACAAAGATCTCCATCCTCCTCATCTTCCTCAGCACCAGCACTGACGGGCTGCTGGTGTTCAGCCGCATGGGTGCTGGATATGGAGGATGCGCTCTGATGGGAGTCGGACACCTGAGCACTAGAACTGAGCTTTCTCTTCAGTGCCGGACCTCTGCGAGAGTGTTGAGATGAAGTGGACGGACGTCCATCATCTGGGCTCTGCTGGCTGTCTCTCTGCCACTCTCTCTCCCTGTGAGCGGACCTGTGGACACAGAAACAAACTCACAAGACAGAGGTGTTAAATATCCAGGAATAAGCTCCTGGCTCTGTGCCTGGGTCGGGCCTGGCATCCTCCTTCAAACTGCAAGTAAACAATACAAATACAATACAATAAAATACAATGCCCCTCAGAAATATCCCTCCCAAAAAAATAAAATAAAAATAAAATAAAACTCCAAACTCCCTCTAAAAAATATGAAAAGACAATCAAATGAAAGAGTCCTCAGAAATAATATGATCTTTTAAAAAATAAAACGATGTAAGTTAAAGGATATTAGCCGATCTCCTTCTAGAATAAAAGTCTCCTCTCTGAAATCCTCCGAACAGCTTTAAAATCTCAAGATCACCACAGAAAATATTCAGCAAAAGTCTCTGAAATCGCCTGGTCTCTCAACAGACAGCGATCAAAGTATTGATATTTGCAGTCAGAACTCATAACACGCGTCGCCATAGCAACTCAAATTTGAATCACTCATATTACGTGCGTGAGCCATGCGCGTGAGCACATAGAATCTGCAAACAAACCGAATCTGTTCATGCAGGACTGAATGTAATTATTAAATAACCATTTAACCATTTGTGGCGAACAGGACGGCCGAGGGACGTGAGAGAACGGCGCGAGGCCGGTGGTGCGATTGCTAATGAGCAACACCTGTGAAGCACACCGGTCTCGCATCTCTCACGGAGGAGCGGAAGCATAAAGGAGGAGCGACGACGTTGATGATCGAGAGAGGAACAGGCCTGTATTTTAGTTGTGTTTTGTTTTTGTATCTGTATTTTACTTTAGCCAGCAGTCGTCCGCGAGGGGCTGCTGGCAGTTATATTTATTTTCGGTAGCCAGCAGTCGTCCGCGAGGGGCTGCTGGCAGTTATATTTATTTTCGGTAGCCAGCAGTCGTCCGCGAGGGGCTGCTGGCAGTTATATTTATTTTCGGTAGCCAGCAGTCGTCCGCGAGGGGCTGCTGGCAGTTATATTTATTTTCGGTAGCCAGCAGTCGTCCGCGAGGGGCTGCTGGCGGTATTTTCGTTTGTTTGTTTTATTTTAAATAAACTATATTTTGATTGTTCGCCGGTGTCGTGCCAAGGTACTTACCCCTGAAAGGAAGTGTATCCCCGGTCTCGGGAGCGCGCTCGCATTCAGCAGGAGGTGTGTCATTGCTTTGTGCAAGGTAAATGAAACTATAACACGTGAATTGTTTGTTATCGTTTTACTGTTGTTGTTTTATCGACGAGGTTTAGCAGAGACAGCTATCACGTGGCCCATCAAAAACAAATTATTTTATTCTGTGTGCTAACGATCGAACTTCATGCACTGAATTGATCAATTCTCTCGAGAATGTCGAGAGTTACTGAAAAACCAAGACGACCATATCGTTTCACAAGCAAACAGCCTGTGGATATAAAATTGTTCTGACCCCCCCCCCCCCCCCCCCCACCCCCTCCTTCCATTGTGAATTATTATCAAAATGATTCAATAATGCATTGCACTTAAACATAGGCTGGTCAATGGAATACACACAAAAAAAAACGATTTTACAGATGATGGCCTATCATCAAGTGTTTTATTTTCTGTATACTGTACATCATGTGTAATAACAGCATTGAATATGGACACATTTCTTGTTTCCTGACAAAACTTATAGTGGGATACAGATTTTTTCAGACCGTATTTTCGACCTGCCAAAATATGTATCCCCCCTCCAAAATATACAGATGATGGCCTATCATCAAGTGTTTTATTTTGTGTATACTGTACATCATGTGTAATAACAGCAGTGAATATGGACACATTTCCTGTTTCCTGACAAAACTTATAGTGGGATACAGATTTTTTCAGACCGTATTTAAACCTGCTATAAAGGTATCCCCCTCTCCATATTCCACAGATGATGGCCTATCAACGTCTGCACTTCCTTTGGCACCAAGAAAGCAAGGAAAGCCCCCCACCACCCATCCTCACCACCATCTACAGAGATACTATAGAGAGTGTTTCAGTCAGCTGCATCACTTTCTGGCGTGGGAATTGTAGGGCCTCCGACCGCAGCGGATAGTGCTCAACCTCCAAGATCTCTACACCTCCAGAGTTAATGAAAGGGCTAAGAAAATCACTTTGGACCCCACACACACAGCCCAATTTCTCTATGAACTGTTGCCCTCCAGTCTAAACAGATACAACTCTAATAACTATACACTCTTTCATAACTGTCATGTTGTACATAACATCTCAAAATTGTTGTCTGCATCTGTAGCCTATAGCATCTTAAACTGGACACCTGTAAATAACATGGGCCTATCTGTACATTCATATGGGCCTACATTTCTATTACTGTACTATCTTGCATTATTTAAATGTTATTTTATTTTTAATATTGTTATTGTTATATATATTTTTTTATTAAATTCCTATATGCCTCTATTATCATGTATGTCTGCACTATGTCTGTACTTTCCTTCCTCATTCCTTCACATCTTTTTCTGATTCTAATTCTTCTTTGCGGCACTGTGGTCCAAGTGAAACGAAATTCCGTTCTCTTGTGTGTATATGGACTATACTATGCGGAAATTACAATAAAGCTGTCAAGAAGTGACTTCTTTCCAAAAGTTAAGTGTATTTTCACTAGGGTGAGCACCCTGGACCGCATAGCATTTTCACCCCTTGTCCTGCACGTCGCATATTGAGATAATGTCCCGCATCAGTCTGTTGGTTTTTAATCAAAATGTGGAGCGGTGATTCGTTCCATGTTTTCCCTGTCAGAAAACAAACTATAATTCGGTCAATTAAATTGAAAATGTTACAGAATTTATCAACTTTGCATGCTGTGGTTGTTTTAATTCAGATAAATAAGATAAATATGTCTTAATGTATAATACTGTCAATTATCTAAATTAATGTGGGTTTATATTTTAATTTGTTCATTATTCATACTCTTTGAATTTTAAGTAGGCTATATTTTTAAGATCGCGCCACGGGTAGGCCTATAGGTTGCGAGTCAATTATCAACATTTGATTTCGTTGGGGGATACAAATTTAATCGGCTCGGATCGGCTTGATCAGTCTTTATGCTTATTTTTGTCATCTTCTCTGAACTCAAACACTGCAATGGATCCGAATAATTATGAGCAGATAATTAATTATAAATTGAAAGGGGAATATCCAGCACTTTGCAGTAAAAGAGACACACTTCTTCTTCGAAGAAAAGCTGCTCTCTACGAAGCTGAAGGTAAGTAAGCAAAATCATAACCCTTTACTAGTCATCAATTGATCGACAAATTATGAAAAATACATCTCAGCACTTTCCTGATGGCTTAATTACATATCACCAAAACATTAATTCGTTTATTTCGAACAAATTTCTTCCCAACAATTCAAATTTATGAACATGCAAAGCATGCTTACAACCTTTATATAGCCTACACGGTCAAAATACGTAGGCCCAGTCTACTTCTTAAGAATCATTGACACTGTGCAACCTTATCAGGGCACAGATGTGCAGTACAATACATGTCATTTCCCACAATGAATACATTATTACGCTGTGATAAAGTAGGTTGTCTACAGCAGTGTTTCCCAACCGGGGGTACGTGAGCAGTCCCCAGGGGGTACATAGGATGATTCTCAAAAGATAAAAAAAAAAAAAAAAGGTTTAGCTATTGACTATTCTCAAAAAATTTTATTTTAGGATTGCTTTTACTTCATTATTAATTTTATTCGTTTATTTTTGTATTTAAAGTGTGTATTTTTCTCTGTTGTTATGTTTGCCTGTAAAGCACTTTGAGAAAGCAACTTTTAAAGGCGCTATATAAAATACATTTATTTTTACTATATAAAATGTGATCTTTGTTTTTGTATAATTGGTCTGGACATGTGAAGATGTGAAAAAGTCATACAAATATTGTACAAAGACAAGTATTATATTATAAGAGTTATTATAGGAAGTAAAAATATCATTATTTACAGGTAAATTCAGGTCTCACCTAAATTTACACCAAATCTAAAAATCCCACATGCGCTTGTGGGGGTACTTCAGTCAGGATAAAATGTTTTGGGGGTACAGTACCCTAAAAAGGTTGGGGACCACTGGTCTACAGGGACGGATTATGATTTGTAAGGCCCTGGGGATAGGTATCTCCAAAGCCCCGTCTCAACTTAGGGAAAATGCAGTTATAATGTAATAGTAAATAGTTATTTTTCCAATACTTTTCACACACAAAAATATACCCATTTGTCCAGCATCCCTGGTTATCTAGGTGACTAGCTGGCTTATTAAGCAGATGTCTTTAAATCTATAAAATTCTAATAACATTTTGGTGTATTGCCATTGATGAAAAATTTATTACCCTGTTTTACTTGCATGACTATTAGAGTTTATAGTTTTTTTTTTTTCAATTTGTTTAGGAGAAGAGCTATATTACTGGCGCTATAAAGGGACTGCCCAAAGCATTAAAGCTAAAGTGGTCTGTGGGGCTGATGAGGCAAACAGAATTTTTGTGGATTTTCATGCCAGCCCTACTGGGGCACATTGTGGCCAGACCAAAACAAGGGAAACAATATCCAAGAGATTTTACTGGCCAGGGATGTCAGTAGACATCAACAAGTGGGTAAGTCGGCACTACAAAACAATCATCATTATTTAATGATAAGGCTTGTTATTTCATAGTCAGTTTTATATAACTTTTTTCTATATTGTTCAAAATGATTAATAAAAATGTTACCCTGATATTTACAGTACACTTCTATTAATGAATTGCCATTTTTACATAACATTTTATCATTAGGTTTCCCAATGCTCAGCTTGCCAGGCCAGTTGTGCATCGATTAAACAGCCAACACAATACACTCCCACAAAGGTTAGTTCATCCAAATACTGATAAAAGGTTCCAGTGTAAAAGCTATGACTTAAAATAAAATGTGTGCTTGATTAAAAAAAGTAAAAGAAAAGATGCTGAGTGCATTTTATATCACAAAATATAAATTATCCTGTCCACAACGTCATATGTTAGATTGGATGAAATCTCAAACATCAAATCCAGGCCCGGACGCCGGATCCCGTCAAAAGATATCCATTTGTCTGGTTTGTGCAACCCAGCAAACCCGTTAACAGAAAGTATTGTCTTTTGTCTCAAGATTCTATTAATAGCCTTGTATCGGTCTTAGAGTTTGACTGAGAAAGCCAGAGAAGAGCAGAAGCAGGAGACGAAGTGATGATAATAAAAGAGCAGAGTTTATTTATTAATCTTAGTTGTCTGTTTCAAAATTCTTCATCTAGTCTAGATGTTACATAAATCAATGCTCAGACTTCATCTGACTAAGTACAAATCCAACAAGTGTTGCTATCCTAAGGTTAAACTATGGAAAATGACTGCTTCACAACATCGTGCTGTGAAGATGAAAACCTTGAAATGGGGACATTCTCTTATCTCCTACGTGTGAAGACAAACATCCCTTTACCCAACACAATCATAAGAATTAACAGCAAGAACAAGGACTTAAGTAAAATTAGTCATAAAATATAAAAACATTAATGAATAATAATAAATGGATTAAATTATAAATTATGTAAATTATATAAGTCATATAACAATATATGAAGAAATTATAAATCAACTATATAAATGACTAATTATTATAAATTATTATGAAGTTAAATATAAAAACAAAGATAATATTCTTTAAAATAATAAAGAAAATAAAACCAATGTTGCTCTCTTAAAGTAAAACTGGTTGTTATTGAAAAACCTTTGTTGTGGCAAAAATTCTCATCAAACATCAAAGAGACACTCAGTCAAATTAATAAAAGAAAAAAATATTTATTCTTGCAAGAATAGGTTCAGTCTAGTACACAGGAGTTACGCTGTGCGAGAGAGTGACACAAAGCAGGAAGAGATGGGACAACTTTTTATACTCTTTTCAAGGTTCTTCCTTATACGTTTACACCAGATAAGGTAATCACTGCTTTTCAGTCCCTCTTTAAGGACACAAACTGGCACAGAAATAAACTGGCCAAAACTGACTGTCCTCTCAGGTCAGATGTCTTATCCCATATGTTCCTGAAGCGTCACCTCCAACATGTACACATGTATATTTTTACTCATTGAATGGGTTCCCCAGAAGCACGTCCCAGATAACCTAGTAATTTACTGATCAATGTATGATTAAAATTTCCACAACACCTTAGGTCCTTCACCAAGCAGTATGAGTTAAGTGTCTGGATGAAAACTATTTTAATGATAATATATTTTGCTACAAGGTTTCTCAGCCATTTGAGTTGGTGGGGATGGACCTAATTGGGAAATTGACAGAAACCAAGCATGGGCATCAATACATATGCGTAATGATCGACTACTTTACGAAATGGCCCCAGGCCTATCCTTTGACATCAAAGGCAGCCAAGGAAGTAACAAAATGCATAATCAAATTTGTCCATCAGTTTGAATCCCCCAAAAGGATTCTGACTGACCAGGGGAAAGAATTTGTCAATGCTGTAAGTACTTCATCTAGTCCAATGCAGAAAATCACTATTGTTGTTAAGAGATTATATTACTTTTATAAATATATATTTTTTAAAACATTGTTCCCTTATGATTGCAGATTAACAAAAGTGTGTGCGAAATTCTCAACATTAAAAGAAGCCTATGCTCGCCATATCATCCACAGACAAACGGATTAGTAGAGAGATTGAATGGCACAATTCAGAGGTGGGTCCTTATTTGTATTCCTTAATAGACCACAGTAACATGTAACATACAACATTTGATACTTATGTGTCATTAAATGCGTATGTGTATACTTATTTTATGTGTGCATGTCCACTGAAAATGTAAAAATAACCCTTAAGTTTACAATTTCAAATCAAATGCTGCCAAACTGTTCATACTAATTTTCAATGAGATGTTTACTTCATAAATTGTATGAAAAAAAATTATGAAAATATATGGTCCAGATCACTACTTTTCCAGATCACAAAATGAAGGGCACCTCCCTTTTATCGTCAGAAATTGAGCTTGGATGTCATCTAGTAAAAAAGTATGGTTCTGAACCCACCCAAACAAAATCTTACTGAAAGCCCATTTGTTAAGATATCAACTTATAAATAAATAAACTGTCCGCACACTTAAATCCTTTGAGCCAATTTTAGCCCTGAGGATGGTCTTTTGACCGAAAGCTTGGTTATTAAAATTTGCTCAAAGGATTTAAGTGTGCGGACAGTTTATTTATTTATTCTTTGAGATCTTTAGTCTTGTTTGTCTGGCACCTTGATGATCGTGAGTGCGGTGTAACTCCTTCATTAAGATATCAACCTAACATTTTTTTTAATTGCCTTTATTTTTACAGAGCCCTCAGTAAATTGGTCGGTAACCACCCCGAAACATGGGATGATTACCTGGATGCTGTGATGTTTGGTCTTCGAACCAAAAAGCAGATAACTACCAAGCACTCGCCCTACTATTTGATGTTCGGCAGAGAGGCTCGTTATCCGTCAGAAGTCCCGGAACAATACATGGTTGGTTTTATCATCTATGTATCTATCTGCATATTATTTTGTTCACTAAATAAGGTACAGAGCCATGTAAAACTGACTATCATGTAAATCAGTGGTTCTCAAACTAGGGGACATATTGCCATGGCAGGGGGCCTGTTGAGCAGACCAAGCAATGCTATGTAATTTGCTAAATCTAAAAGAATAACTTTGAGAACCACTGAAGTGGTTCACCTGCCACACCACAACCAGCAGCCTGTCAAGCCACAGGCCCATCAGCAACAGTCCAACCAAAACCACCTGCCACACCACAACCAGCAGCCTTTCAAGCCACAGGTCCATCAGCAACAGTCCAACCAATACCACCTGCCACACCACAACCAGCAGCCTGTCAAGCCACAGGCCCATCAGCAACAGTCCAACCAAAACCACCTGCCACACCACAACCAGCAACCTTTCAAGCCACAGGCCCATCAGCAACAGTCCAACCAAAACCACCTGCCACACCACAACCAGCAGCCTTTCAAGCCACAGGCCCATCAGCAACAGTCCAACCAATACCACCTGCCACACCACAACCAGCAGCCTGTCAAGCCACAGGCCCATCAGCAACAGTCCAACCAAAACCACCTGCCACACCACAACCAGCAGCCTGTCAAGCCACAGGCCCATCAGCAACAGTCCAACCAATACCACCTGCCACACCACAACCAGCAGCCTTTCAAGCCACAGGCCCATCAGCAACAGTCCAACCAATACCACCTGCCACACCACAACCAGCAGCCTGTCAAGCCACAGGCCCATCAGCAACAGTCCAACCAAAACCACCTGCCACACCACAACCAGCAGCCTTTCAAGCCACAGAGCCATTAGCAACAGTCCAACCAAAACCACCTGCCACACCACAACCAGCAACCTTTCAAGCCACAGGCCCATCAGCAACAGTCCAACCAAAACCACCTGCCACACCACAACCAGCAACCTGTCAAGCCAAAGGCCCATCAGCAACAGTCCAACCAAAACCACCTGCCACACCACAACCAGCAGCCTTTCAAGCCAAAGGCCCATCAGCAACAGTCCAACCAATACCACCTGCCACACCACAACCAGCAACCTGTCAAGCCAAAGGCCCATCAGCAACAGTCCAACCAATACCACCTACCACACCACAACCAGCAGCCTTTCAAGCCAAAGGCCCATCAGCAACAGTCCAACCAATACCACCTGCCACACCACAACCAGCAACCTGTCAAGCCACAGGCCCATCAGCAACAGTCCAACCAATACCACCTGCCACACCACAACCAGCAACCTGTCAAGCCACAGGCCCACCAACCACAGTCCTGCCACCGACTCATGGACGACATACTCTAGCTGTTGCAGAGAAATGTAAGATTTCTTTTTAATTTTAATGGAAGAGATGTTAATACCCAAGCACGCTAGTGTCATAATTATTTCCCCATTACCCTTATTGATTTACATGAGACGGTGACTGCTGTATTACATTTATGGACAGTGTGGTTACAGTAATGTATGAAGTGATAAATTAGGAGCTTTGATCATATTTTAATTGCTACTTACATATTCCACATTGATTTACTAGATATTTTTTATTATTCTTTAACTTCTTTATTCATTATTTTTGGCAGATGTAAAGGATGCCTGGGCAGGAAAGAATGTCCATGTCCTCCTCTCTAGAGTCGGGGCTTACAAATTATTTTACTGGGACATTCACCAGCTTGGTCCGAACATGGAGCTGGAAAGTGACATATGTACATTTTTAACTGTTTTGTAAATCAACTGTAGCTTTCAATGTATTTTTTTATTATTCTATCATAATCTCTTGTTTAAAATTTCTCAACAGTCAATTAATGCATATCTAGCGATCTTGGTGCGTAAGTACAATGCCCAGAATACAACAAGATTAGCATTCATTGATTCATTTGCAATGACATCAATGTGGCAAAGGAGGACTCTAAGACTCAAGGTCTGTATTGGTATAAAGGATCTCATTGGATCTCACAAATTTACAGTGTAATAAAGCAAAATAATATAAATAACATTTCATGATTTAAAAAATGTAAACAAATTTAAAGGGATAGTTCCCACAAAAAATGAAAATTCTGTCATCATTTACTCACCCTAAAATTGTTCCAAACCTGTGTACACTTCTTTTGTTCTGCTGAACACAAAGGAAAATATTTAGAAGAATGTGTGTAACAAAGCAGATCTCGCCCCCTATTGACTACCATTGTATTTTTTATTTTTATTTTTTATTTTTTTTACTATGGTGGTCAATGGGGGAGATTGGCTTGGTTACAAACATTCTTCTAATATATAAAAAAAATCTATACAGGTTTGGAACAATTTGAGGGTGAGTCAATGATGACAGGACTATCCCTTTAAATATTTAATATTTTGAGAGACTGCCTTGAACTACCTTTTATTTGGACTTTATTCTGTGATTTTCTTTACACATTTAAGTTCATATTTTATGGACAATTCAATAATCACAATGATTTTTGTTCAATTTTAGATTAAACCCATGGAGTACGAAATCATTGTGGGAATTATAAATGAGTATCACCACTGGAAAGTAGCGGCAAAATTTACTATACACATATTATAAAAGTAAATTACGCCACAGAAGAAAACGCAGTGCCATAATATTATGTTTCATGATACACTTGATTGAGTAAAGAACTAATGTGTAATTTGTTTTTATGAAAAAAGGTGATCTACCCTCAACAAAGGAAGTCCCTGTTCCTGGATCCACTGGGAGAGTCTAAGCAAGACATCAAAACATGTCTTGAAACAACAAGGTAAGGATAGCTGTAAAAATTAAACTTCAGCATTATTAACATTTCAACATTTAATTTAGTATATCCACTGTCAATAGAAAAACATAATTATAACATTTTAACAAAATAATCATAAAGAGTAGAGTAGTTGGCAGCACAGGATTTTAGCCACCATTAGAGCTTTACATTCTTTACTTTTCCCTTTCGAGAATGGTCACTTCGTATTGTGTAGTTTACGCTGTGGGGAAACTCCTTTCCTCAGATTATTAAAGCATTATGTAAAGCGTATTGCAGCTGCACAGCTAGCACAGTGAGTGACTGGCTCACTCATTGGCTGTGCTGCGGCAACTGCATATCCAACGGTGAAGTGCCTCTGACGCGTGCACCAATCAGCTATCAGCGTGCCAACACACGAAATGGGCGTCTACATCCATAAAAGGAGCCCAAATTCGCCAATTCGAGTGGGAGATCTGCAGGCGCTCTCTGTGAGCCCCTACCGGTTTGGATTTTGGAATAGGTGACTCCAAGGTCACTTTCAAACCCAGGCATGGCTATGTACCTAAAATGCAATGCACTTTACATAATGTTTCAATATTTTCTGAGGAAAAGAGTTTCCTCACAGCGTATAGCTACACAATACTCGTTCCCTACTCTCAGGGAACCAAGGTTACGTTAGTAACCGAGTACATTATCACCTATCCACCAAGGAGAGATGTGAAAAGCTTACAAATCTAACAAAAAAAACAAAATGTGATAACATAAATGTGAACATTTGGTAGTTTTTATTAGTCTTTTGTTTGTGTTACAGTTTAAAAATGCATACCTGGTGGCATTGACCCCTACTGTGTGTGACAAAATTGCAAAACATAACATGTTTAATTTTATTTTCTTTCTTCAGGGCATTCATGCGAAATAAGGGGTGTAATGTCTCAAGGTGGACATGTGACACAGTCCCACATCCCAAACAATTGGACGGTACTTCATGTGGAGTGTTTGCCTTGAAAGTATGTTTACTATTCAGAACAGTGTCCTCACCCTCACATTATAATATGACCATTGTTCAGTTATGACTGTTACGCTAAAACTATAAAGTTATTCACTGACAGCAGATTTATGCCTCTGTAACATCATTTTTTAAGGTAATCATAAAATGTCTCTTTCAGTTTGCAGAAGAACTTTTGAAAAATGAGATGGTAGATTTTCCTGCTACAAAAGAGGCTATCATCACACACAGGTGTAAATAATCATAAAATCACATTCAAATTCTCTATCATTACAACACAGTCTCAGATAAAAACCAGAAAATCAACGAGGATTAAATAAAAACCCGTTACACCACTAACACAACACTCATGTGTGATCAAAGGACAAACTGGAAAAGAGCATCAGCCACAGAGGACACGGGGAACAACTCATCTCTTCCAGCTCTTGTATTTGTATATTCTGGCAGGTTAGACAGCAATTGAACAGTTTGCCTCAAATGGATTCATTAAGGTTGATAACCTTAAAAAAAAAAAAAAAAGAAAACCAAAGAAAAGAAAAGGATACATCATTACTTCTGATTATACTTTCAAATGTGAATAAAATCAATGTTAGAAAAAGTAAGTAGAAAAAACTAATAGTCAGTTTTTATAGGGGATGTCCCATAAAGTGGTTTGTTATGAGTTGATACTGTATGGGACGTCCCCTGTAAAAACTGACCTTTCGTTTTTTCTACTTATTAGAAATGAGGTCTTTAGGCCTCTGAAGTCGACTAAAGTGACGTATCTCCAAAATGCTGCAGTAAAATGGTTTGATATGAAGTGTGCATACTGTGTGGGACACTGAATTCCAGAAACTTTTAATATTGTAAAAAAAATATATATATGAAAAAAGAGGCATTTAGAAAGAGTGTTTACTTTATTTGACTGCTTTTTGCAAACAATTATGCTGTAAACCTCTACATAAAAATGATTGAGATGTGACCTATAAAAAAAAATCAGTAAAACTGTCAAGTTTAAAGTACAAAAACTCTCGAAACATGGCATCTTGTTATGTCGTCTCTCGCAGAGATATAGATTGATTGATAGATAGAAAGATAGAAATAAAGAAATAGATAGAAAGAAAGAAATATTACACAAAAAGAAAGAAAGATCGCGGTAACTAACCACCTGACACTTCCTCATCTGGAGCACGTCTTACACACTGCGACGGCTTGTGGAATATTATCAGCCTTTCACGTTTTACGGCGATACTATTGTGGAGAGATGACCCTTAGCCGTTTGTCTCCACATGTGTGAGGAGAAATATCGAAACCAAAACTAACGAAATCAGGCTACATTTGAAACTAGCATTCTGTCCTTAAAAATTAAGGAAGTTGAGAAGAGGCGTGTCCACAGATTATACTTTCGATCTCTGGTGTAGAAATTAATGTTACAAATAAATATTCGTGACAAAGCCTATCTTCACCGTGAACACTATGTCGACTTCAATGAAGGTAAGAACAACACTGGAGCATAACTTGATCACTTTAATGACATGAGAAGCCTCGCAGTCACGAGATCAGTTTTACTCACTGACACGATTAATATTGTTATTGTTTTTCTAACCGCGACTACACGCGCAGAATAATGTGTTTTATTATTGTTAACGTAACTATTTTTTTAGACTGAGTATTGGAGATTCTTTTGAATCTATTCACCAAAAAGATTGATTCATGGGTAGAAATGATAGCGCTATGTGCCAGTTTGCGGGATTTTTTTTGTGTGTTATGAGTGATTGATTTATTTACTTAAAGTCACCATGAAATCTCAATTCTTGTTTCTTGATGTGTTTTTCTGGCGCGAGAGCAACCTGTCGCTCACGTGACGTCACGTGAGATCAACAACAAATTCGACTTCATGCTGCGAATCTAACAAATGCAAATCTGTATTTTTATAACAGTAAAACCTCATTCCATGTACTCACGAATCGCAATGTTATATTGTATGTTTATCAAAATAAAACTGATTAAAACATAGACCCCTACATTGGTATTTAAATACTATAGGCTTATGTTTATCACTTTGTTGTACAAACAGATGCTGTACTAAGCAGTACATAAAGTATTTAATGAAAATGTCTCTGAAACATGATTCATCTCCCTAATCCTTACGACCACACCTAAATTCAACAAAATCAAGTCCCGCCCCACAATTTTTTTCATCTGAAAAGCCGTTTCACTTCGACAAACACAACTTCTGTGTCACGCTAACTTTAATAATTTATTGGTAACAACATTCAAAAGACAGCTGAAAACTCATCTCTTCTGTGAGCACGTAACCTCATAAAAAAAAAATCTATCCTTTAATCCTCCCTTGTCTGGCTTCTGCTACTCTGAGCAAGGCCTGGACTTTGTATTTTGAGCACTTCTTGTGTTGTTTTTGCCTCTTCACGATGACTCGCTTGCTTCTTTGTAAGTCTCTTTGGACAAAGGCGTCTGCTAAGTGACTAAATGTAATGTAATGTAGATGTTATAGGGTAGGTCAGGGGAAGGATGTATGGGGGGTCCTGCCTTCATTTTTTCTCCGGACCATAGATGACACAGAATCTCATCTCAGCACTTTTGATGAATGGCTACGCTATTTTTAATTTTGTCTTTTCATCTGAACATCAACATTTGTGAGATTTAATCAGCCGAAAAAAACATTTTGTTGTATAACAACTAAATTAGCAAATGTTCTATTTATTTCCACATTGGCTGATGCAAAAGTAAATGCCCATTGTTCTTCAGGGGTAATCCTCCCGCCTGCCTAACCGTATCTATCCTCACACAGGTGATGTGTGACTCAGAGTCAGAGTGACTAACACCAGCGGTGAACAGTCACGGACAAAGAAAGTTGGGACACTAACCTAACTACATTTCTTCAGTAGCATGTCAGTAGTTCAGCTTTAGCATTTCCAGTAACACACTACTTTTCCTACGAGAGCTGAAGCGCGACTAAACCATCAGGAAGAGCTGGGGGAATAATCAAACTCTCACCTCGATTGTGTAAGATTTGTGCTTTATTAGCATAATTACTCACACTATATGTTCATATTTCCTCACAGCGTTTACAGCTGACTTGCATACAGATATAATAGACCGAATACAGTGTAAAAAAGGAAGTTTCACCTAAAGAAAAATTAAAATACTACAAAGTAAAACAAAAAAAAAAGAGTAATCCATATTCTTGCATTCTCCTAATAAGAAGAGCAGTTATTGTGTGTGTGTGTTTTCTTGTATTTGTGTGTATTTGTGCAGCTACAACACAGGTTTGTCGTGATTGCAGTGTAGCTCTTCCTGTGACGGCCACATTTTCCTGTGTGAGTTTCATGGTTGTGTGTGTCAGCGGAGTCTGCATCTTGTTTTAGGTTTATTTTTTTTCTGTCACAGTGTAGTCTACAATGGTGAACTGTATAGTCTTATTAGTGGTCAGACAATGCTGTATTTGATTATTACAAGTATTACAGTCCCGTCAATGTTTTTAATAGATCACAACCTTTGTGGCCAGGTTTATAAATGAGACCCCGGCTCATCATTAGAGCCGGCGTTAGATGTGTGTGTGTGTGTGTGTCATGAAGAATGAGACCAGTGGCTTCAGATCCAGCCAGACTGCTTGCCAGTTAGATATTGAAGATATTGCATGTTGTTGGGTTGTTTCAAGCCACATCTAGGCCTACTTTCAATTCACACATCAAATGACAACGTCATCTGAGCACCAGCCATAGAGAGGAAGTTAAAGTGCCCCGTTATGCTATTTTTAAAGTTTCCTATTGTTGTTTTGTAGTTTCCTATAACAGGTTTACATCCATCAAAGGTCAATTTATTTTTCCATTTCCTCATATTTGCACATCACCACATTTTCAATGATTCTTAAACGTCAGCTGAATCAATCTCTCTAAATCCCTCCTTTCCGCGAGCTACTCTGCTCTGATTGGCCAGACAGCGCAGTCTGTTGTGATTGGTCTACTGCGTAAAGCGTAAACGCCAATGCTATAACAACGTCAGCTCTGCTTGTCCAGGGGCTTCCTACACAGGTGTTTTTAATATAAATCTTTATTAAATCTTAACGATACAAACAGTAATAACACACAAATAAGAGTCATTAATACAGAAAAGAAAATATTAGACAAGAACAGAGCCAGGGGGAGTTTCAAATAATTACATTAAAGATAGAGCGTAACTGAATGTTTTTTTCCTACACCACTACACCACAGTTCCTACAAACTAAACAAAGTAACGAACAATGACGTCGATTTTACCATATCAATGTGAGAGCGAGTCCGATGATGAAACACCGTAAGAACTAGTTATTCAACCCGAACCTCCATCGCAATGACGACTCTAGCAGGAGGTTTCTCAGTGATACGCTACTCAGTTTGAGGTACATTATGAGATGTTGCAACTGTAATTCCTCACCATCAGCATTAAAAAGTGCATGTCCATCAACAAACCAATTATTTTGAAATGAACACGTGGTGAACACATGGAAACTGTATTAATAATAGTGCATGTATGCAATCAGGAGTTTATTTAAATAACACTTGCCTGACGGCTCATGCTAGCGCTAACCCGGACGTCGAGGTCACTTCCGTGATTTGGGAAAAGCCCGTAAAATTCCTTTGCAAAACTCACAAGTATAAGGCTAGTGAATTTAACACTCCATAGAAATAATAATTAATAATAATAATTGTTGCGAACTGGTACTACCAACAAAATATTAGTGCATTCCTGGAACTTTGGCTCGAGGTCATGGTCAAGGACCCTACACTCTTAAACTAAAAATAAAGGATCCAAAATAGGGGTCATAGAAGAACATTTTTGGTTCCCAAAAAAACTTTTAGTGAATCGTTCTAAAAATAACCATTTTTTGAACATAATAATAATCTAAAGAACCTTTTTCCACTATTAATAAACTTTTGTGGAACAAAATGGTTCTTTATGGAGTCAATGATGCAGATAAAGAACCATTACATTACATTTAACAGAATGATTATTAATCTTACACAAACCTTTCTCAAAGTTAATAAAACATTGGCTTTTTGAACTGACACTAGGAGGAATGAGGCCAAATCATCTCAAAAAATGGTTATTTTTAGGACGATTCACTAAAAGTTTTTTCGGGAACCAAAATGGTTCTTCTATGACCCCTATTTTGGATCCTTTATTTTTAAGAGTGTAGGTTGAATTACCCCAAACCATCCCTTTAAATGAAACGTTGGCACATCAGCTTCACGCATGCAACAACAGCTCGTGTCCCACAGCAGAGCTTGTTTCTCTGAGCAGGAGCTGGAGTTTCAGCAGGTGCTGTTTAAGGTCCAGGAGTCTCTCACTGACGGTGAAGTGCAGGACCTGCTGTTCCTGTGCTCAGATCTCATCGCTGCTAAAGACCTCAGCACTGTGAGCTCAGGCACACAGCTCTTCCTTCTTCTGGAGAACCGGGACCTGCTGTCATCGGAGGACCCATCGCTGCTTCTGGAGCTGCTCAGGGTCATCAAGCAGAACAGCCTGATCCGCAGTCTGCGCTCTGATGCTTTCACACAACCCGACCTCACACCATTACCTCCGCGTGTCTCCCCGTACAGGTGAGGATCTTATTCAGAGCCAGGCTGTGAGGGATAGACGTGTTTTCAGTGCTGTAAAAAGCTGTATAAATCTCTTAGATCACTTACAATTTTTCACCGCTCATGTTGTCTGGAGTTTTTTTGTCTACTGAAATTCCTTTGAAAGTTTTGCAGTGTTTCTATGAATAAAAATACAACCAACTGAAGCCGGTATGTCTGTCCCTCACAGTCTCGCTTTCATTCACATTAAAAATCAAAGATGGCTGTGAATAAGGTCTATAGAGACGTGTTTGTTGTAAGGGTGTGTGTTCAGGTCTCACATTCAGGCATGTTAACCAGGCAAATATCTACTATCCAAAAGGCACTGGTATTATTTAAAGGGATAGTTCACCCAAAAATGAAAATGATCCCATGATTTACTCACCCTCAAGCCATCCTAGATGTGACTTTCTTCTTTCAGCCAAACACAATGTTAAAAAATATTCGGTAACACTTTACTTGAAGGGGTGTACATAAGACTGACATGACACCTTCATAACCATGACATGACATATGAAGTAGGGTTTATGCATGTTTATGACAACTGTCATTAAGTGTCATTCGCTCAATAATGACATTTTGAATGCAAATATGACATTGTTTAAGATGTCTTTGTTATGACATCTTGACATAAACCAATACATCATAACCTCTCAGTGTCTTTGTCATGACAACTTGACATTAAATTAAGTTAAACTGTCATGTGGTTGGTTTTGACATTGGCTGTCATCAGTCCATTAAAACTGTGTCATGAATGTTTTTCGTGACCTCAACTACAGTGGTACAAATTTAATTTGTCATTAAACAGTTATAGTGGCTTCATGACAGCCAATGTCAAAACCAACCACCTGACAGTTTAATGTAATGTTAACCCATAAAGCTAAGTGGTTTCTTAAGTTTGATCATTAATCTCTGTCATGTTTATGACAGGTTGTGTTGTCTTAGTAATGTCAAGTTGTCATGACAAAGACACAGACAGGTTATGATGTAATGGTTTATGTCAAGGTGTCATAACAAAGACATCTCAAACAATGTCATATTTGCATTAAAAATGTCATAATTGAGCGAATGACACTTAATGACAGTTGTCACAAACATGCATAAAACTTCCTTCATATTCATAACATGTCATGTCATGATTATGAAGGTGTCATGTTAGTCTTATGCACACCCCTTCAAGTAAAGTGTAACCAAATATTCTATCTCTTCCAAGCCTAATAATGGGAGTAAATGGTACCTTTTTTTATGAAGCCCAATGACCCCTTTATGAAGAGTGACCTCTGACCCCACGCATGACGTAGATGTAGGAGTAGCGTAAGCTTTGACGCCTCTCGCGGGTCAAAAAAATAGGGCTGGGCAACAAACTCAAGCTCCTCCCACATTTCTCTTTAAACATTTTATTTTTAGACTTCTAATTCGTGAGTGGTGTTTTGCTTTGCTCTATTCTCTGCACTTCCGCCTTCATCAAGCGTGGGGTCAGAGGTCACTCTTCCACCGGTACTAGACTAGCGCACGGTCGTTACCGGAAACCAGTGATTATAGTTTATAAAGTTGTAAATATGGATTTATTTCTTACACAAACTTTGCTTCAGAAGGCCTTTATTAACCCCATGGATTACTTTTATGATGGATGGCTATTTCTTTGTACCTTGGTTACCATTTACTCCAATTATAAAGCTAGAAAGAGCCAGGATATTTTTTTTTAATATAACTCCGATTGTGTTTGGCTGAAATGTATTAAATAATGCTTGCAACATGCCAGCAATGTGTTAAATCATGCTAGAAATATCTTAGCAATGTGCAGTCATGCTAAATGTGCTAAGTACTAAATCATGTTAGCAACCAGATAAAGCGTGGTGGGAAAATTCAGTTCGCGTACCTACCGCGAAGTGATAAAATAAAATAAAATTCTGTATCAAATTTATAGGCAAAACAAGTGGTTTGTTTAGGCATGGTTTGTAGGGAATTACAAACCTGCGCACATATACTCAAACGCACATAACTATAGAATAAATTCCTAATGCGCATGTGAACGGCATCAGCGTTTATCACAGGTTCAGTTTAAAGTCTGTTTAGAGAGAACGGTGTCGTCTTAGCGGCCCCTAATTTAATAACAAATGATCATTTCAACAGAAGTGAATCTATCAAAACTAACTTTAGCTGGAAAATAACGTTATTCAGGAACCGCTATAAAGCCAAAACAATCTGTTTACCTCTGTAAAGCTGCTTTGAAACAATCTACGTTGTTAAAAAAGCTATATAAATGAAGATGGCTTGACTTGACATGTGAAAACATGTTAGCAATCTTCTAAAGCATGCTAGCAATGTGTTAAATCAAGCTAGAAACATGCTATCAAAGTGCTAAATCATGCTAGCAATGTAAAACATGCTAACAACACATTAGCAATGTTTTTGTCAAACATTCAAGACGAGGTTTTGTCGAGCTAACATCAAAGCTTGTCATCAAACTTTACTCTTCTAGTTGAGTTTGACGTAGACTTTTTGAGTTGACTATTTTACAAGGAACTATTAAAAAGTAACTTTGTAATTTAACGAACAGTGTTTGTTTTCCTGCATTTCAGACAGTTGTTGTACGAGGTGTCAGAGTCCATCTGTGATCAGGACCTGAAAAAAATAAAATTCCTCCTCATCAAAACACTATCGCGCAAAAAACTGCAGAAGGAAATGGTGAGAGACGGCATCGGTTCTGTGACGGCACATTTCTGCATGTGGAGTTTGACTGAACCTTCTTTCAACACGTCTTTTAGACGCTGCTGCAGCTGTTTTTGGAGATGGAGAAGGAAGCCCTTTTGGGTGAAGATAATTTGGACATTCTGCAGGAAGTTATTGCCAATATCTATCCCGTTTTAGAAAAAAGAATTATTCAATACAAAACAGAGAGAAGTGAGTGTGACTGTTTTATTATTTAACGATGTGATGTGCGAAATAGACATCTATGATTTATTGATTTGCCTCTCTTATATGTAAAGTTACACTACTGTAAATCAAGACTTAAGAGGTGTTTTTTGATCTTGAAGACTTCTGCTACAAAACGTGTTGATTGATTTTATGCATGTTCTACAATGTGAATCATAGAATTTTTATAGTTGTATTCTATAGAATTAGAATAATTGCATTGTTTTCTGTCCTATTGCAGTCTGTGGAACGGTTATTGCTCAAGAGACCGGGATTGATTCCTCCGTGTCATACACACCAGTTTCGGTAACTTAATTTGCTTAATTTGCATTAATGTTCATATTTTACTCATCCTCATATCATCTTTCCTCTGCGGAACACAAGAGGGGAAATCTTTTTTTATTATGTTTATAAAAATGTTTCACTGTAAAATGTTTTTATTATTTCCATTTTTTTATGCATTTAAGATTATAAGAAGTGGAATATTTTTAGGTTTTCACTTCTTACTTTTTACAAGTCTATTGACTTCAAAATACATTATATTCACTTCACTTCAAAACGTTTGGGGTTGGTAAGATAAAAAAAAAAAGATTGCTAGAAGTCTCTTCTGCTCACCAAGGCTACATTTATTTGATCAGAAATACAGTCAAAATAGTAATATTGCGAAATGCTAATACAATTTAAAATAACTAAAATACCTTTGTGATCAAAGCTGTATTTTCAGCATCATTACTCCGTGTCACATGATCCTTCAGAAATCAGGATAATATGATTTGATGCTCAAGAAACATTTCTGATTATTATATATGTTGAAATTTGATGAATAGAAAGTTCAAAAGAACAGCATTCGTTTGAAATAAAAATATTTTATAACATTATAAATGTCCTTACTGACACTTTTGATCATTTTAATGATCCTTTCTGAAAAAAAAATTAACATTAACATATAAAAAAACATAATGCTAAGCATCTCATTTTGTGTTTGACCTTGTTAAAATAGCACTTACTTCTTTGTCTCTTTCTCTCTTCGTTCCACAGCCCTCGCCGCTGACTTCAGGTGAAGTGACTTTACATGCTTTGCAGAAAGTAATGTAGAAACTCCATGTAAAACTTAACAATAAGTATTTACAAGAAATGGGTAATGCAAATTTCATGCAAATTTGAATAAACAAAAATGATAAATGCAGCAAACTCAAAGCACATTTGTTTGTGTTGTTGTTCTTGCCAGCGGACGCAATGGAGGACCAGGTGGGCCGACTCAGTCTGAGCAGAGCTGGCACTCCTGGAGGTACTGCAGCACATGACCAATACAACATCAGGTGTGGTCTCTGTTTTATCCTGAACTAAACAAATGTTCATCTCTCAGTCTTAGATCAGAGCCAGACTGAAAATCCAGAGGTAAGACCTTTTACACATTAGATCTTTATTGTAGGTTCAGCACGTTAAGCTTAATCAAACATATGCAAACGTATTTTTGGCACCGCTATCTTTGTTACATAAAGGATTAGTTAACTTTAAAAAAAAACTTTTGCGGATAATTTACTCACCCCCATGTCACCCATGATGTCCATGTCTTTCTTTCTTCAGTCGAGAAGAAATTAAGGTTTTTGATGAAAACATTCCAGATTTTTCTCCATATAATGGACTTCAATGGGAACCAAACGGTTCAAGGTCCAAATGACAGTTTCAGTGCAGCTTCAAAGGGCTTTAAACGACACCAGACGATGAATAAGGCTCTTATCTAGCGAAACCATCCGTCATTTCAAAAATAAATAATAAAGTTAAAGTTTTATAAGCACAAATGCTTGCCTTGCTCTGTTCTGCGATGCGCGTTCGTGACGTCACGTAATACGCAATTACGTTGAAAAGGTCATAATTGAACAAGTCATTAAGGTCTTTCTTTGTAACAGTTTTCTATTCAGAACATTTTGAACAAGTCTGTTGCATTTGAAAATGAGAGAGACATTTCAAGTTTTGCAAAGTTTCTTTGGGAAACGCAATACTTTAAGAGAACGCTCTTGTTCTGAAGTACATCTGTTTAAGTTAAGTGTTTATTCGTTTTGCTCTATTTGGCCATGATCTGTGTAGCTAACTTTATTAGCATATACTATATTGTGTTAAACTGGACAACCCTGCTTAAATCAAACCTGACGTTCTTCACATTAACGCGCCTTAACACTGCATGTTTTGCTAGATCCAGCAGTATGAGATGCAAGGAGACAGGAGAGGAGTCTGTCTAATCATCAACAACTATGACTTCAGTGCTTGCGATTTGGGAAACAGAGAAGGAACAGACATTGACAAAGGTTAGTGTAACAAACACAACTAAAACCAACGATCATGCCAGCAGCCTGATAACCATCACAGCACTTTCAGCATTAGTGGCGGAGTGGTTTTCAGTGTGTTGCTATTGTTATGTGGTTTATTGTTTTTGAAAGTCAAAATGATATTCTGGCCTCTAGATACGGCTAGGGTTTCTCCTTCGAAAAATATAAAAGGCCCATTCACACCAACGCTGCGATGAATATTTTCATTTGAATGAACGACTATTAATGTCTGTTCAGACCGATATTAACGTTTTTTGCGTCAGTGTGATCGAGTTTATTACGGGTGATTTTATAATCTCTTTTCCATAGATTGCAATAGTCAGTTCTGAAAATAAAAATCTAGTTAATTTTCTCCTTGGGGAAATTGACTTTTAAAGATAACTCACAAACCATTAAAAGCAGATAGACTGTGAGCTCCGACATTGTTAATAGATGGAATATGCTTTTGTTAAAGCCATCAGTTCACATTATTTCAAAGAATTGTGTTCAACAGTGGAATTCCTGGTGAAAAACTACATTACCCATGATGCTGTAGAGAAAATTCCACCAATCGGAGTGGAGCAAATCTCTTTAGCTCCGCCCACTCCCATGAATACTTAAATATTTGTAAATATTTATATAATATATCAATATTTTACCACAAATTATAAAATATATTGTTTCTGTAATCAAAATATTTAAAGCAATAGTTTAATTATCCTCCATAATTTTTTCTTTGATTATGTCATTGTCATATGTCAATGGAATTAAATAATGCTTGATGGAATGGATAGTTATTTTCCTAATTAAAGTCGTTAAATACACAGTCTTAAGTAGACAGTCTTTGTCTTTTTGTTCAATTTTTAAATACTTTTTTGCTTTGAAACAAGTTTGTATCATTGCGATTCGCCTCGTATTTGGTTAGTTTGGTTCGTTAGTTATAACTATTTAACAAAGACTTAAAAATCCACAGTAGAAAAGTCGGGTAGTTGCAGTGGTGGACGAAGTGCACATACCATGTACTTGAGTAAAAGTAAAGGTACTCAAGGTAAAATATTACTCAAGTAAACGTAGAAGTGCTGCCTTTAAACATTCACTTGAGTAAAATTACAAAAGTACTTGCCTTCAAATGTACTTAAGTATCCAAGTACTTTGATTTTTTTGATGGCTATAACGTCCTATTATAATGTCACAAGACTCTTGCTTAACTCAGTCTAAGTGAAGACTAATGTCACTCTTGGCACACCAATCTATTAATGAAATGACATTAATTAGTCACCTGTCCTCTTGTCGAGCGGACATTTGTACAGGGTACGCCAGCTGCCTTTAGGGGAAGAGTCAGATCCAAAGAACTGTGTCCATCTAGTTGAAGAAACTCCATTCAAAAACTGCATGTTGGAAACTGTAACACATATCAAATAGAGAGATTTTTTTCCAGCAGAATCAAAACTTTCCAAAACCGGTGTTTTCAGAGTCAGTAAACAGCTTTCATCTTCTACCCAGTCTTCCACAGCCGGGCTTACATTGATTAATGGAAAAAGATGACCATACCCCTCAACCCACTCATGTAGGGCATCTGGGTCTTTCAAAAAAACTTGATAATCTGCGCTCAAATCCTTGAAAATCCCTGCAATGCACTGTTGTAAAAAACGGATTGATTTCACACCACTTCTTTGACTCAAGTCTTTCAAATCACTTCTCAGGATATGTCCCAGCTTGTTGCACCCAGCCGCTAACAGTCGTGCTCGCACATTTTCAGATGACAACAGTCTTGAAGATAAAAAGGAATTAAAAAAACAAAGGTTCCTCAAACAACCAATGACCAGCAGGTGTATTCGATGATCTTGATACGATAAAAACCTTCCAGGCCTCCAGCACAGATCTATAAAAGGGGCTGAGATCCGCCATTTCTTTCTCTTGCAATTGCATTAAAAACAAATGTTTGTCAAAGCCCATTCCACCTGCCCTCCTCAAAAGAGATGTTGCAGTGTCCATCCAGGCAGAGTTTTTGTTGAACAAGAGTCTTTGGGCTGTCTGCAGCCGAAAAGTCATTATCCTGGACTTAATATCCACCAAGCCCTGCCCGCCTTCTTGTACTGGGAGATACAAAGCCGCTGCTCGAATCCAGTGTTGTCCTGACCAGAAAAAAGTCACCAAACTCCTTTGAATCCTTTGAATTAATCCTGTAGGTGGCTGCAGTACACACAGTTTATGCCAAAGAGTAGAAGCCACTAAATTATTAGCAACCAAAACCCTTCCCCTGTAGGACAACTGGGGTAGCAACCATTTCCAGCGAGACAATCGGGTACACACTCTTTCCTCTAAACCCTCCCAATTTAACTTTTGAGACTCACTTTTCCCAAAATAAACACCTAAAATCTTTAATCCCTCTCTTTTCCATGTAAGATCTCCTGGCAACTGTGGAAGATTTTCAACAGAAAACCGCCCTGCCCAAAAAGCCTCACTTTTTTCCCAGTTCACTCTCGCCGATGAGGCCTTCTCATACACATTGATTGCATTAACCAGGGCACTGATGTCTTTTTCATGATTAACAAACACAGTCACATCATCAGCATAAGCACTTACAGTAATACTTGAACTCTGAGATAAACCAGGAGGAATAAAACCAGACAAAGTTTTACGTAAATTAAAAAGAAGAGGCTCAATAGCAATGCTATATAGTTGCCCTGATAAAGGACAACCTTGTCTGATACCCCTTGAGACTGGGATTGGCCGGCTTAACCCACCTCCCACTTTAACAATGCAAGCAGCACCAGAATACAGCAATTTGACCATGTTTAAGAAAGAATCACCAATACCAAAAGCTTTTAAAACATAAAAAAGATAACCATGATCAACCCGATCAAAGGCTTTCTCTTGATCTAAAGAAATTAAACCAACTTTCAGTTCAAAACTTTTACAAATATCTAAAATATCCCGAAATAAAAACAAATTATCCATTATTGTTCTTTCTGGGATACAATAAGTTTGATCTTTTTGTACAATCAAGCTGAGATATTTTTTAAGTCTATTAGCAAGACATTTAGACATAATTTTGTAATCCGTAGTCAGTAGTGCAACAGGCCTCCAGTTTTTTAAAAGAGATAAATCTCCCTTTTTTGGTAATAAAGATAGCACAGCGCGTTGACAAGATATAGGCAAACAACCATCTTTGCTGCATTCACAGAAAACCTCATACAAATCTTCTCCGACACAGTTCCAGAAACGCTTGTAAAGTTCAGACGGCAACCCGTCAATACCAGGAGATCGTCCAATACCAAGCTGACCAACTGCAGTAGTGAGTTCTTGAAGAGATAGTTCAGTGTCCAAGGCAGTCTTAGAGTCTGAGTCTATTTGAGGCAAGTCTTGAATTAGCTGCTCGGCACAGTCCATATCACATTGTTCAGCAGCATAAAGACTGGAATAAAAAGTCACTGCATGATGCCTCATCTCCTTAATGTTACTGGTCACCCTCCCATCAGGAAGGCGAAGACATGACATCTGTTTCTGTTGTGCCACTTTGTGCTCCAGATTAAAAAAATAAGCACTAGGAGCATCCATGTCATTAACAGAGACAAAACGAGACCTTACAAGAGCTCCCTTTACCCTTTCATTCAAAAACAACCCCAGTTCTCTTTTTTTTTCTTGCAGGTTGTTAAACAGATTAGGATCATATCTATTAATTAGATCCACCTCCATATTTGATATGTCCTTTTCAATTGACTGAATATTTTCTCTCAATTTAATAGTGGAATTAGCAATATGTTGCAAAAAAAAAAAAACTTAATGTTAGTTTTCCCTATTTCCCACCACTGTTTTAAATTTTCAAAAGTGCCTTTACACAATCTCCACTGTTGCCAAAAAGTAACAATTTAGTGTTAAAATGCCAATAAGAAGACCTCTTTGTACACTTGGACATATTTATAGTCAGAGAAACTAAATGATGATCTGTGTACCCTACTGGAATAATACAACAATCAATACTCCGACTACTAAGATGATTGGACATGTAGATCCTATCCAATCGAGCAGCACTGACTCTGTTATCTGTCATTTTAATCCACGTATATTGTCTTACTTGTGGATGTTTGATCCGCCACATATCTAAAAGATCTATTTCTCGAATTATTTTTGATAATTGAGATGAAGACTGAAGATGAGGTTCTTCACTTGTGCGATCAATAGTAAAATTCTCAGTACAATTCCAATCACCTCCCATGATTATATTTCCATCTGAACATAACATTAGAGCATTTCTTAACATACTGAAAAAAAGCTTTCGTTCATACCAAAGGAAAGAAGATTGAAGAAAGAAAAAAAAGAAAGTGAAACTTTCACAGCTTCACTCCCGCCCAGCACTACTCTCACCCACAACCTCCCAACATGCACCACGTGAGAGAGAGAGAGGGAGAGAGAGGGAGAGAGAGAGAGAGGGGAGAGAGAGTGAGGGAGAGAGAGAGAGAGAGAGAGAGGGGTAGAGAGAGAGAGAGAGGGGGAGAGAGAGAGGGGTAGAGAGGGAGAGAGAGAGAGAGAGAGAGAGAGAGGGGAGAGAGAGGGGTAGAGAGAGAGAGAGGGGAGAGAGAGGTGAGAGAGAGAGAGAGAGAGAGAGAGAGAGGGAGAGAGAGAGGGAGAGAGAGGGGTAGAGAGAGAGGGAGAGAGAGAGGGGAGAGAGAGAGAGAGAGAGAGAGGGGAGAGAGAGGGGTAGAGAGAGAGAGAGGGGAGAGAGAGGTGAGAGAGAGAGAGAGAGAGAGAGAGAGGGGAGAGAGAGAGAGGGAGAGAGAGGGAGGGAGAGAGAGGGGTAGAGAGAGAGAGAGAGAGAGAGAGAGGGGGGAGATTTGATTTTTCAAAATTACTTTTATTACAATGAAAATACTAACCATTAAAACATTTTTTCAGTAGTAATTATACAAAACACAACTCTCTGTTTACAACTGAACATAAGGCTTCTCTGTAACACCATATAGATTCAAACTTCAATAAATTGTTCATTGCTTTATAAAATTGAAAATCAACAACAATTCTAGATTTCACCATTACTTTAAACACCCGTCCCACATCACTATCATTCCTTTGTTCTATATGATTTCTTCTACTAATGTATATGGCCATTTTTGCTGTTCCAAGTACAAAGTTTAACAGCTGACATTAACCACTTCTACTTCTCACATATTTAAAACCACAAATTAAAATCTGCACAGAAAACACTTCATTAAAACAATTAAAAATAGTTTTTAACATGTAAAACAATGGCTTCAGCCTAAAACAATAAGCAAAACAGTGAAAAACAGTCTCTCTTTTAGAACAAAAAGGGCAATCATGACTTGATTCAGAATTTAAAATAGAGACGAAAGCATTGACTGGGATTGTTCCACGTAGAACCCTCCAATGAAGGTCAGCTGTTTTTTTGGTTAATGGTGCTTTATATAGCGCTCTCCACTCTGGTCTAACACTTTCATCCAAACTCAAAACATCACGCCAAGGTGTGTCGATTTTTTGATGTAAACCCTTTTTGTTAAAAAACTTTACACATGCCTTATATAGCTGTTTACCATTAACATCATTCAAAACTAAACACATGCTCTTCAGTTGTAGGAATATTCCAACATGATCAGTTAAATTGGGGGATACAACAGTTTTAGGAAAAGGATCCAACTCATTAGGACAAATAAGTCCTTCACAATAGTCTTTGAGTGTGTTCGATTCCTCTGATGTAAGAACAGATCGCAACCTCTGTAAAATTTGAGTCATTGTCCGAACAGATTTCATCTTCAAACAAGCAGTCACTTCCTCAGCATTGGCCAGTTCAGGCCCCACCAAAGTTACACGTTTTGTTAAAGTTGTGATTCCAGCTTGAGTAAGAAGTTCAGTGAATGTGCTGCTTGTGCTCATTACACCCAGTCTCACACCATTTATCAGGGGTTCTTCCAACAACCAAAATAAGGAGTTTGTACTTCCAGACTTCTTCACATTAAAACAACTCCAAACTTTAAAAAGATTTTTATAGAAAACAAGTAAACATGAAGTGTCAATCTTTTTAGGATCCATTAAAAACAAGGATTTGTCGA